>PVLA01002341.1:0-157092 GCA_004027455.1 Hydrochoerus hydrochaeris | reverse complement strand
TTGAAGTGCAAAAGTTTTTAAATTAGATGATGTCCTGGTCATTGACTCTTTGAAGTATTTCCCATTGAGTTTGGGTTTTGTACATGAACTTTCTGCCAAATCTGTGTCTTCAAGATTTCTATTTGCTTTCTCTTGCAGTAGTTTTAGTGTTTTTCTTTTAAAATTTAGATCTTTGATTCATTTTGACTTTAGTGCATGGTTACAGACATGTCTAGTTTAAAGACTTTGGTATGTAGAGAACCAGTTTTTCCACACCACTTATTAAAGAGGCTATCTTAATTCCAGTGAGTATGTTTGGCCCCTTCATCAAAGATAAGGTGACTGAGTGTGCTTGTACTTCTGTCTGTATCTTCTAATCTATTTCACTGATCCTCAGGGCTTTTTTTGCCAGTACCATGCTGATTTTATGACTTTGTTGCATTTTTGATTCCTAGTTCATTGAATCTATGACAGAATTCCTAGATAAGGAAGCATGACTCTGAGTGTGTACACATGTGCATGCATGTGTGTGTGTTTGACATTTGCTTTATCTTTTTGTTCATTGAAACACACTGAAGTTGATCATGTATCATGACTATTGTGAATAATGCTACAGTGAACCCAAGAGTATCGATAGCATTTTGATTTCATTTGTTTTGAATATATGCCGCTAGGGATCCTGTGGTAGTTCTATTTTTAATGTTTTGAGGAACCTCAGGGTATTTTTCATAATGGGTATACAAATTTACATACTCCAATAAAAATGTGAAGGTTTCCCTTTTCTCTGCATCCTTGCCAAGATGTGTTATTTTGTCTCTTTGATCCCAACAGGTGTGAGGTGATGCCTCAATGTGGTTTTAATTTGCATTTCTCTGCTGATTTATGATGTTAAAAAATTTTCAAGTACATTGTGTATTTTGTCTTCTTTTGAGAAATGTTGATTTAAATGCTTTATCCATTTAAAACAAGTTGTTTCTGTGCTGTTGAGTTTATTATATGGATATTAATAACCTATTAAATTTGTGATTTGCAAATGTTTTCTTCTATTTTTTAGGTGGTCTCTTATTTTTTTTTTTTTGGTTATACAGAAAACTTTTAACATCCACAATTCCATTGGTGTATTTTCAATGCCTGTGTTTTCAGATCATATTAAAAAGTCTTTCCCAGACCAATGTCAAGAAACATTTTTATCTGCTTTGTTTTCCAGCAGACTTAGTGTTTCTGTTTTAATATTTATATCTTTGATCCACTTTGACTTTAGTGTAGTGCATGGTAATAGACAAGGGTCTAGCTTTAGTTTTTGGCATATGGAAAGCCAGTTTTTTCAGTACCATTTATTAAAGAGGCTGTCTTTTTTACACTGAACATGTTTGACCCCTTTGTCAAAGATAAGGTGGCTGAGTGTGTTTGTATTTGTGGCTGTTTCTTCTAATCTACTCCACTGATTTTCAGATCTATTTTTTTTGCCAGTACTCTGCTGATTTTATCACAGTAGCTTTTTAGTATAATTTCAAGTCAGAGATTATGATATCTCTTGTCTTTTTTTTTTTTTTTTAAACCCAGGACTGCCTTTGCTAGTCTAGATCTCTTCTGGTTCCAGATGAAGTTTAGGTATGATTTCTCTATATCTTTGATGTATATTAATGGTATTTTGACTGGAATTTCATTGAATCTGTATAACAATTTTGGGAGAATGGCCATTTTCACAATTTTCGTTCTTCCTATCCATAAATAAGGGATGTCTTTCCATTTTCTTGAAGACATAGGTGTAGGCAGAGAGTTCATATAAAACCCAAATTGAATGGGAAAAACATCAAAGAGTCAACAAGCAGGACATCATCATATTTAAAAGCTTTTGCATATCAAAAGAAATCACCAATAGAGTGAAAAGAAAACTCACAGAGTGGGAAAAATTTTTAGACAATTTTCCCTCAGACAAAGGACTTCTATCTAGATCATACAAAGAACTGAAAAAAATCAACCCCCCCAAATTAAAAGATCCAATCCACAAATGGACATCTGAGATGAATACACACTTCTCAGATGAAGGAACACAAATGGCAGATAAACATATGAAAAATGTTCAACATCATTAGTCATTCAAGAAATGTAAGTGAAAACAACACTGAGATTCCGCCTCACTACTGAAACAACAAGAAATAAGCCAATAACGAGCGCTGAATTAACTGTGGGGGAAAAAGGAACCTTTACGCACTGTTGTTGGGAGTGCAGAATGGTGCAACTACTGTGGAAATCAGTATAGATGTACCTCAAAAACTAGGATTAGAGGTTCATTTGACCCAGTTATTCTCCATTTGGGTATTTTCCCAGAAGAATTGAAAACATCACACGACAGCAAGATATGTGCACCCATGTTTATAGCTGCACAATTTGTCATAGTCAAATCTTGGAAACAACCAAAATGCCCATCAACTGAGGCATGGATGAAAAAATGTGTTATTTTTATACATTGGAATACTAGTCAGTCATAAAGAAGATAAACTCAAGACTTTTATAGGTAAATGGGTGCAACTAAAAACCACACACATAAGTGAAATAAATCAGACTTGCATGTTTAAACACCATCTTGTCTTGCTAATGTAAGACACTGAAAGAGTAAATAAGATCCAAAATGTACAACTGACCTAGTAAAAAGGAAAGAAACTACTCAAATGGAAATTATATAGTTGGATCAACCTTGGGTGCCTGTATCTGGTAATCAGAGCAATTATTCTGAAGATAACAATATGCAATATTACAACCATTGTTAAATTCCTATCATCTAGTTTTGAGACCCTATATTGCTATTGTCTGTTGTTTTTATCTTACTTTTGTTGTTTTCTGATGGCTTGTTTGCTTCTTGATTTTTCTGTTTTTTTTCTCATTAAAATAAAACAATAAAAACAAGCAAATAAACAACAACAACAAATCCCAAAAGAGGTATTTTCCTATTTTCTTCTGATTGTGTTATAGGTTCAAGTCTTATGCTTCAACTTTTGGTTTATGTTGAGTTGACTTTTTGCATATGATGTTAGATAAGGATCTGATTTCATTCATTTACATGTAGATGCCTAATGTTAGCAACAATATTTATTGAGGAGACTGTCCTTTACTCCTTCTGTGCTGATAGCACAGTTGTTAAAAATCAGTTTACTGTAAATATGTGGGTTTATTTGGGGGCTCTCTATTGAATTGCAAGTCTTTTTGTTTATCCTGGTACCATGCAGTTTTGATTATTATGACTTTATTGAATATTTTGAAATCAGATAACATGATATCTCCAGATAGTTTTCCTTTTACTCAAATTTGCTTTGGTCACTTTGGTATTTTTGTTGCTCATGGTAAATTGAGGACTGTTTTTCGTATTTATGTGGAAAAACATCATTAGAGTTTTGGCATAGATTTTATTGAATCTGTAAATGGGTAGTAAGACTTCATGTAGTATGACTATCTCAACAATATTAATTCCTTCATTCCATGAATGCGGGTTATCTTTCCATTAATTTGTGTCTTCAATGGCTTGTAATTCTCAGTGTGTAGATCTTTGTTTTTCGTTTAATTTTGTTTATTGTGAGTGGGATTGTGTCCTTGAGCTCTCATTTTAGGTAGTTTATTATAAGTATTATACCAATTTTTGTATGATGCTGTTATAGTCTGCAATTTTATGGAATGTTTTATTAAATATAATAATTTTAGGTGAAGTATTCATGGTTTTTTTCATATTAGATCATGTCAAAAAGGGAGAATTTAATTTCTTCCTTTCCAATTTTGATTCTTTGTATTTCTTTCTCTTGCCTAATTGCATTGACCAAGACTTGCAGCATTTTGTGAAACAGAAGTGATGAGAACAGATATCTTTCCTTTTTCCTCATCTTAGAAGAAAATCTTTCAGTTTTTCACCATTGAGGGTGATGTGAGCTTCACATGGTCTTTATTATGTTTATGTATAGTCCATCTATATTTAACCTGTTGAGTATTAAATTTTGTTAGATGCTTTTTCTTTTTCTATGAAAATTATCATATAATTTTATGTTTGATTCTGTTAATTATGTGTAAATGTTGATCTATTCTTGAATCTTTGAGATAAATGCTACAGTGTGTTCCTGTTGTGTTGCTTTTAATGTGCTATTGGGTTGGTCTGTAAATATTTTGTTGAAGATTTTTATATCTATGTTCATCAAGGATAGTGGCCTACAATTTTCCTTTCTTGTAGTGTTCTTGCCTGGCTCTGGTATCAGATTAATTCTGGTCTGTAGAATTATTTTAAAAAATTATTGTTAAGAACATAATATTATTTTTAATAATTATTTGTAAGAATTATCTTTATTTTGGTAGAAGTCTAAGGATGATTGGTTTTAAAATTTTAAAAAATGTTTCATTGAATTTACCAATGAAACTCTGTGTTCCTAACTTTTTTCTTTTGTAGGGGAGAGGCTGATTACTACTTCAGTCTCTTTTTGCATTATTGATATGCTAACATTTCCTATTTTTTCATGATTAAGTCTTAGTAGACTGTGTGCTTCTAGAAATTTATCCATTATTTCTAGATTATCTAAGCTTTTATGTTTAAGTTGCTCATAGTGATTTCTTCTTCTTCTTCTTCTTCTTCTTCTTCTTCTTCTTCTTCTTCTTCTTCTTCTTCTTCTTCTTTCTTCTTCTTTTCTTCTTCTCTTTTTCTCTTCTCATTTCTCTTTTCTTCTTCTTCCTTCTTTTTTTCTTCTTCTTCTTCCTCCTCCTCTTCCTCCTCCTCCTTCTTCTTCTTCTATTCCTGGTATCAGTTTTAATGTCTGTTTTCATTTCTACTTTTCTTCCTTTATTGTTTTCATTTTTCTTAGACCGGTTAGATGCAGGCCAATTTTGTTTATATTCTCAAAAAAGTTAACTCTTAGCTTCACTGATTTTTCTTTCTTTCTTTTTTTTGTAGCCTCTATTTCATTGATTTCTGTCTTGGCAGTATTATTTTTTTTCTCTTCTGATGACTTTGATCTTAGTTTCTCCTTTTTCCTACTGACCTGAGATATAAAGCTAGATTTTTTTTTTTGAGATCTTCAGTTTTTCTTAATGGATGAGTTTATCACTATAAACTTCCCTCACAGGAATTGTATTTCACATATTATGTATGTAGTACTTATGTTTTTACTTGTCTCAAGACAGTTTCTGTTCCCTTTTCATTTCTTCATTGACCTATTGATTGACAAGAAGTGTGTTTAGTTTCCATATAATTGTAAATCTTTCATTTTCCTCCTGTTATTGCTGTTTAGTTTTATAATTTGTGACAAAAAATAATTGAGATGATTTTAATTTTTTTTATTTCTCAAGTTGTTTTATGACCTGGAGAATTCATCTATCCTGGAGATTTTTCCATGTACACTTGAAATAATATGCATTATGCTGCTACTTGATATAACATTTGTGTGTTTCAGTGAGTCAACTTGGATCTCTGTTTCTGAATAATCTACCCATTGTTGACAGTGGGATATTGTAGTATTATACTACTGCAGTATATTGTAGTATTATACTACTGCAGTATTGTTATATAGTTCTCCATTTCTCTAATACTTGCTTTACATATTTAAGATGCTCTGATTTTGGGTGCATGTTTATTATAATTATCTCATTTTGAAGAGTTAACACCTTTTTATTATCAAATAATAACCTTCTTAGTCTTTTATGTGAGTTTTTAAGGTTTATTTGCACAATATACATATAGCAAATCTTGTTCTTTTTATAGTTTATATGAAGTGTCATTTCTCCATACAGTTTCTTTCAGAGCATGCACATATTTTGTAGGCAGCATACTAATGAATCTTGTTTTCCTCTCAACTTCTATCTTTCAACTGGAGCGTTTAATGTTTGCATTTAAAGTAATTATTCAAGGAGAGATTTCTCTTACTATTTTTGTTGTTTTGCAGTTCCTTTGTCTCATTCTTTGTCTCTTATTTTCTTTCTTTGTGACTTGTTGAATTTTAGGTGATATACTTAGATTCCTTTCTTTTTTTAATCTTTTGCACACCTAATGCGCATTTTTTTTCTTTGTGGTTTACATGAGACTTACATAAAATATTTTATGGTTTTAACAATCTATTTGAACTTTTAACCTCGGCCATACACTAAAGTATTTACATTTTAATTCTCCCACAAATTGTATATTATTTATTCCCTAATATACATTTTTATATGTTGTGCATACATTAATAAATATTTATAGTTGTACTTATTTTTAATACTTTTCTCTTTTAATTTTTATACTAAAGTTACAAATTATTTATGGTATACTGTTTCAGATCAGTGTATTCTGAATTTGGCCATATTCTCTCTCTCTCTCTCTCTCTCTCTCTCTCTCTTTCTCTCTCTCTCTCTCTCTTTCTCTCTCTGGTATTTATTTATTATGAGTACATATTTAGAGTGCACGATGTTTACATTCTTGTGTGGAGCTAGCACATACCCATGACACATTTTCCTTTTTAAAATCTCCTTTCCTTTCATTTCTCAATTACCCTCTCACTTGAGAAAGATCTATCTCCTACTTCCTATTATATGTATTTTATTTTTCTCTTTATTTATAGTTTGAGTTTCTCATGTAAGAGAAACTGTGATATTTAAGCTTGTATGTCTGATTTATTTTATTTAACATTATGATTTCAATGTGCATCCATCTTCCTACCATGTTCTTATTTTTAGAGCGAGTTTTACACATTTTCATATGTTTTCATACTGCCACTACTTAGCATCCTCTTGTTTCAATGTCAGGAACTCCCTTTAACATTCATTAAAAGACAGGCTTAGTGACGATGAACTTCCACAGCTTTTGTTTGTGAGCATTAAACTGACACAGCATGGTACAAATATCCACACTGGGCTTTCAGCATATGTATATTAAACACTGTCTTATTTTCTTAAATATCTCATTTTTTTAGATGTCTATTTTATTTTCATGTTAAGTCAACTTTCTCATTGCTGAGACACAATATTCGACATTCACAACTTAAAGAAGAAAGGTTTTAGTTGCTCCCAGTTTCAATCCATGGTGGGCTGACTCCAAGGTGGAGACATAAAGAAAGGTCATGGATGAGCAAAGCTGTTTAGCTCATGGCAGCTGGGAAGTAGGGCAGGGAAGAATTCTGGAGTGGCAGGAGTGAGAGAGCAGACGTAGACCACAAGGATACACATTCGTGACCCACCCAGGCACACCTGGAGTGCATTCCACCGATCCTTGGGTGGATCTAAAACAACTCATGTTGATACCCTACCCTAATCAGCACATCCTCCCCTTTCTAGGTTGCTACACAAACAATCTCTTTAAACTGTACTAAATCTCCAAAACAATACATAGAAAATTTGTAATTGCACCTAACATACAACTGTCTGGCATACAGTGCAAAAATCCCTTACCAAAAGTGTCAAAAATTTCAACATTTTTCAAAAATCCAACTCTAGTTTCCTGTAAGTCTTAGGGCAAATTCTTAACTGTCAACCTCCATAAAAAAAGTTAATAGCATATTACATTGCTTTTGCAATGTTCCTGTACCCAAGAAACAAAGGCGCAGGAAAATATTTTTATTCCAAAAGGAAGAATAGGGAGACAGAAAAGAATCGGACCAAGCTAAGATCTAAAACCAGCAGGGCTGGCAGGGAAAACCTTGTTTTGTAATTCTATAGCTGGTATCTGGGCACATGGTGATAAATGTTAATTCTAAAGAGCTTGGACATACCCATCTGTATGGCCTTGCCATTTGCAGGTATCTCTTCTCAAAAGGAAGGTTGATAATTTGGTGCTCCTATAACATTATAATAGTCAACATTTCCTTATATTTCTACTTTTTTTAAAGACAGAATTTTGCTATGTAGTTCAGGCTGGCCTTGAAATTACTATGTAACCCAGACTGTCCTTTAAGTTGCAGTAATCCTCCTGCCTCAGCCTTCTGAGTCCTGGCTACATATTTTTACTTTGAAAAGGTTTGTTTGTTTCTTAATTTGGAATGAGTATTGATTCTTACCAAATTTTTTATGAGTTCTCAAAGTGATCTTTTTAAAATTTTCTACTAATCTTGCTAATTCACAACCATCGTTGCATTACTGGAGTCAGTTCTACCTGTCCTTTTTATTACACATGAAATGTCATTCTTCCCTTTCAGCCACTGGCTTTGGAGTGGTACATTTGTCTTCTCTCTCTGATGTATGTCTCTTGCGTTCTCTAAGACAGCTATAGAACTCATTTGCAAATAGACATGGGTAGCAATTGCCACAGGTCTAGCTGGACATGGGGAGAGAGAAACCTATGTTTCTGGTCCTTGTCAATGGGAGGTTTGGAGGCCTTTGGAGTTTGTTTTCTTGAACGATCTTGTCCTTTGCAAACTGCTGCTGCAGCAGCCTCTTACCAGCTGCCAGGCACCTGACTTCATGTCCCTCTGGCCACAGTACACCAAGGCGGTGTCCACTAACTTTGTTTCCATAGAAATGCAAGTACATAGTGAATGCTTCCTCTTCAGGCCACCTTGTCCCTTTCTTCCCTTTTTTAGATGTTTTATGACAGTAGTTTGGATTTCACAACAAGGAGATGTGTCACATAGTCATGCAGTTCCCCATGAAGAAGCAGATTTTCTTTTCTTCTCTCTATTCTTTTTTTGAAGTTTAAAAAAAATAATGGGAGATAAAATCATGAGCCTTTGGGGAAGAGAATGCACATTTCTCCTATAAAAGACAAGAGGAGAAACAGGATAGACCTAGTGAAGATGATGCATATGGGTCTGGTTTCATGTTGGCCAGAGAGAAGAAGGAGATGTATGGAAGGAAATGGGCTCGGGCCTACCTCAACCTCCAAAGGCAATACAGGCCTGATTCTTCCAACCCTGGGGCTGGTTCAGAGGATTTTATCATTTTTGATAAATATTCTCTGATATTCTGTATAGAGATACATATTCTCTGTCCTCCAGCTTGCTTCCAGTTTTTCAAAGATGTTCAACTCAACATCTGCATGATCTCCAGGATGCAGAAAAAAGTTTTAAGCCCAAATTATATTGATTTGGGATTGAATAATTCATATACAACTTTTTATAAGACCAGTATTGGGTAGGACCAGGAATAAACAATCAAAAACTGAATCCAGGGAGTATGTTTTATATTAGACTATTCAGAAACAGGCCTTGAGAAGAGGAATCATTTGCAGGTATCTTTGAAAAGAAACTGGTGAAGCCAAAAGAGAAATGCGGGATGCCAAACCAGGATGTCATGCAAAGATCTGCAAAAACTGAATTTAATCTGATCCCACAGGGAATCAAACCTCAGAGGTGTCCTGATCCAGAAGAAGGGAATAGGGTTTTCATATAACTTTGCTCATTAGTCAATAGTTAAAGATTTCCTGAGAAACGTAATTTCCCAGGAACTTCCAGCTTTCTATGCATGTGGATGAAATGTAGAATGGTGATCCCCTGAAAAAAGTATCATATATGTCAAAGGACACACAAAAACAGCATAAAGAGAATCTTCAGGAATCTGAGTAGGTCTCCAAAATGATCCTTACATGAAAGGATTAGTCATTTAAAGGTCCAACATTTGGCATACAGATTGCCAGTTCTTAACCTTGGCCTGTGTAATCAATATTTCTGGGGATCGAGCACAGAATCCATGAGCCATTCTAATGCTTCCTTACAGCAGAGAACCAGTACTTTGAGTGTTGCAATGGACTGAAGATACTGTCACTGCAAACAGCAAGTTGGAGGACGAGAGAATAGGAAGTATAACTAAATAGGAAGAAAGAGTAATGCATATAACTGAAAATGACGCAGATTGTGCATGCAAACTTGAAGTTTGCTGTTCTGGACCTAGAATTCTGTGACTTAGAGAATTAGGCTTTATCTCTTCATGGGTCAGTTTCTTCATCTCTATGAGTCATAATACTCAATTCAGAGGGCTTTGATGAATTCATTCATTTGTTTATTCACTCGACAAATATTGGTTGAAGGTTTGTGTTTTGCAGTCATTTTTGTGAGTTCTGGGGATATAAGAATAAGTAGAATATTTAGGGTTGCTGCCTACATAGAACTCAGGGGCTGGATTGGCACACCACTGCCCTGAAATCAAAGCCCAACTGTCTTCATAGCTTCCTTTAAAATCTTTCTTTTCTCTATCTCCACCCGTGGAGAAATCACCTTGATTTTCTCCAATTTTTTAAAGTTTAAGGACATGTGCTAAGTGGTCAGGGGTATTACTGCAAATTTTAGGCAAATACTCCTGCAGAATGCCACTGCAAAATAGATAATATAAGATCAAAAAATTGTTTCTGAAAAAGGAAGGTATCTTGGGATATACATATGAAGTTAAATATACTAAGAAACATGAAGTCTAAAATAAAAAAGATTAAAAAATTATCCAGATTTGTTAAAAGATATTTTCTATTATAGCAGAAAAGACCTTGAACTAATAGCAATTTATTCTTATTTCACCAGTTTCTTCGTGTTTTATTTTTATAACCCAGAAGTCAGGCAGGGTCTCCCAGTCCTTTGAGACTGGGATGAGCCGACTTCAAATCAGCACTTCCACAACCCTTCCCAACATCTTCCTGAATTTTTATAATCTCTCTGACTCGTGGCTTCCTGCTCTCTAACATGCAATCTTCATCCTAAACCACAGTGGTTTAGATGTCTGACACAGTCTTTTTATTTCTTTTTACCAAATAAAATCAACTGACATACAAGCCAAAAAGAACCACAAGAAAAAGCCACACACGTGCTTTGATCAAACTCAGCTTGTAGGAGGAGTTTCTATCACAGGAACATAAACAAATTAAAGGGATAAGATCATTCCCATTCTCCAATTTATCTTGGAGTCTGAAGAGACTTGGAATCACTCATCTTTCTTCCTCTAAGCTCTAGTTCCATCTTTCTTCTCTTGTTACTCTTCCCTTGTCACTGTTGAGAGCAAAGTTGACATATTTCTCTCTTTCCTCAAGAAGCACGATGTCCTTACCTTAAGAAACTGCCTAGGAACTGTTTGCAACCTCACTACTTGAATATCTACTATATATCCTTTAATTTTGTAAGCTGAACAACTATATCCAAGATGACAATATGTAATTTATCAACTAGTGATTTCTTAGTGTTTGTTTTTCTTTTTTTTCTTTTTTCCCTTTGGAATTCTGTATTGTTGCTACCCTTTTTTCTGTTTTGATTTTCTTTCTCTTTAAGTAAAATTTTAAAAATGTGTAATTGCTATTGTAAAAAAGAGAGGAAATAGGAAGTGCTATAAAAGGTATAACTTCATGTATGTTTAAGTGTGTAGGATTTATAACCATATTACTAAGTACTTGTTGGATCGTTGAACAGCTTTTTTGCAGTCTTACCATTTGAATGTCCACTTTGTGCTTTAATTTTGTAGCTTAAACAGCTATTTCTAAGAGGACAATAGGTAATTTATCAACTAGTGATTTCTTACTGTTTATCTTTTTTTTTTGGAAATTCTTTATTATTTTTACCCTTTTTCTGCTTTTTTTTTCTCTTTAAATAAAATTTTTAAAAAAAGAATGAAAAAAAAAAAAGAAACTGTCTGGTCTTGCAAGGGACATATTGATATTTACCCACTCAAGGATGGCTTCCTCTGTCTGAGGAATTCTAACTTCAGCTGATTAAACAAAACAGATAGGTCATCTCATTATAATTCTTAAAATTATCAGAAACACTAGTGGATCCCTTGGTTATAGCTTCAATTTCCATCCATCAAAACTAGTTTGGAATTTACTTTATTTGTTGAGACTACAAATTTTTGCTTCATCAAATAACAACCATGCACATTTCTTGGGTTTCTTTGGAATATTAAATGAATTATGTGCGTGTGAAAGTTCTTTGAATACATCTAAGCATATTATAAAGAATTAAGTATGAACCTAGGCCATTTCTTAAAATAATTCTTTTCTATTAGAATTATATCCTAGCTATAATATGATTTTTTCTCTGTAAACTTGAATGATTCCTTACTCGTATCTTAATAAAATTAATAATTTCTTTCTTAAATCTTTTAGAACGTTATATACATGAGTCCTTCCTGAATTGTTACTATTAATGCAGTTTGAAAGCTTCTTCAGATATGCAATTTTGTCTTTTCTTTTTTATTATCCTAGGAAACCAGAAAGTATGACCAAGTAACCTTGCCTCTTCTTCTCCTAAAAGAATCAAGTCCCTGAATCTTCGAGTTGTAGTTTCTCTTTAAATCTGAGAACTGGGAAATTGATTTAGGAAGCAGGCTTACAGAGACAGACTTTCCTGGGAGTAACTCCCTAGGGGGAGTTCCAGGAATCATGGCTGCATCCGGAGGGCCGGAGGAAGGCATGACCTCTGTTGGAGGTTGTAAGTGACTACCTGCTTAGCAGATAGCCACTATTTTAGTCTATTCAGCAACTATTCTCCCAGGTCTTGGAAAAAGACTCTTTCTCCTACTTCCTTGGAGAACTTCTCCTACTCCTGATCAATGGATTTTCCCGAGGTTGACTTCCTGTCATTTTCAGGGATGAGTATGTGATCACAAAGCCAGACTATATTCCATACTTCGGGCCCCAGCTCAGGAATGAGTGTGGGGAGGGAGCTCAGTTTCCCACACTGGGAAGACTGGGTTCATCAAGACCAAGAGCTTGAGTGGCTGCTATTCTGCTCCCACAGAGCACTGGGCTAACTTTCCTTTCCCTGCCTTTTTTCTGCCATCCTTAACGTTGTGAAGGGTAGGGCCAAAGACCTTTAAATTCACTGTTACCACATAATAAAGAAATTGTCCCATGGTGGATACTCAGTGGATCTTCATTAACTGAAGGGAGGGGGTTGAGTAATAACAGCTTGATCATGGCAACTGGAAAAGACAGGTTGGGGGAGGACAGGAATAAGGGTTGTGGGTTTTGGAGAGATTGCACTTTGGATCTGATCTCCAAAGAGCCTTATTAAGAAAACAGCATAACTGAGAAGTGTAGTGATGTCTCTCGCAGACCTCCCAGTTTGCGTTAATGACTCCTATAATGGCTTTTCATTGCCTCCTCTTTCCTTAAGAAAGTCTCACATTGTCACTCAGGCCTGTTAAACGTTCTGTGGGCCCATTATCAAAATAGCATTTTCAGCTTCACTGAACACATGTAGGAATTGTTGTCGTTAAAGAAGAAAAAGAAGAAGGAGGGGAAAAAAAACAACTCTGAGAATAAGCACAGATTGTATTGGGGTAATTATCTCCTTTCCAACAGCCCTTTGGAAAAAAGGATATTCTAATTTTTGGAAAGCCAATCATACATCCACAAGGATAAGTTGTCACTGATTAGATTAGTAACTCAACAATTGAAGCCTGACATCTAATTAATTTTCCCTCTCCCCACCTCCCGCTCCCCGCCTCTCTGGCTAACCTTCCTTTCCTGTGATAAAGAGATTGTTCATAGATTTCTGATGGATGTCCAGCGAAGGGTCATTCCTGACTGCATTTCTGTGGGAGTAGAGGGCAAGTCTGTAAATCGAAGTGGAGAATGGATCCTAAACTTGTGATGAAACTGTGGTTCAGACCAGGGTCACACTGAATGGAGGGCTTGCTTCTGAGTTACGCACAGACCATAAGCTAACAGGAAAACTCAGAGACTTTATCCAGCAGAAGAATCGAGATCCAGTGCATTTTATCACTCTTGTCTCTAGCTCCCTGAGTGATGCCTTCACAATGTCTCTGCAGTCAAGAGAACCTGATGTTGAGCTCTAATACTGCCATTTATCAGAAGTGAGGTCTCTACATTATGTTTATGCAAGCATCAGTGTCTTAACCTGTAAAATCTGAATGACAACATTGACCTCATGGGTTAGAAGAAAGAACGGAACCTATTACAGAATAAAGACATGTACAATGAATCACCTTCTTTTCAGGTTATTGCTTACCTTTCTTCTTAATCTCTCATCCATTCTAAATAGAAGATCCTGCCCAAATGGGTCCAGATCTCCAGGGTCAGTCAGGCTGTTGAGCCATATTATACTACAATGATAAGCAAACCACAGTTGAGTACACAGGGATGGCTTCTTAGAGGAGATGATAAGGGAGTTGATCCAGGGAAAAAGAGAGGCCTCCAGATGAAGAAAGTCCCTGGCATTTCAAGGCACTTGGGGAAAGTGAGACCTGTAGAGGCTGGTCTGAGCCCTCACATCACACTTCATTACAAGGCAGGGGCTCTCCAACTCCATGGAGGTGTGAGCTGCCTAGAGAGACTATCAAGAAGGTGACATCCTGAATCATCAGGGAACTACAAAGGGGACTGCAATAAAATATCACCTTACAAATCTTACAAATCTTTTATCAAGAGGATAAAAGAAAACAAATATTGACAAAGGTATGAAAAGAGAATCACTTGTATGCTGCTGGCGGGAGTGTACGTTGGTATGATCATTGTAGAAAACAATATGGAAGCTTCTAATGAGACTAAAAATAGTTATGAATCATAACTAGCATCACCTTTCTGAGTTTATGCCTCATGAAAATTAAGTCAGTGTCTCATAAAGATATCCACATGCCCATATTATTTGCAGCATTATTCACAATAATCAGGATATGGAAATGAGGTAATTATGGGTCAGCGGATGAAGAGAGTTAATATATGTTATAGACAATAGAGTAGTATTCATCCTTAAGGAAGGTGATCCTGCCATTCATGACACCATGGATGAGCCTAGAGGGCATTATATTAGGTGAAATAAGCCAGATAGAGATACTACACGGCCTCTTTCACATGTGGAATTGTAAAACAACAAAGTAAATAACTAAATACTTGGAGACAGTAAAACAGTGGCTTGCAGTGGTTTAAGAACTGTGGAATGAAAAGTTGGAGGTCACAGGATACAATTTCAGTTATGCAGAGTAAATTTGTCTAGAGATTTAATGTATAGCATAGCACAAGTATTCTATAACTAACAACATTGTATTTTATACAAGGAGTTTCCTGAGAGATTTTAAGATTTTGATTTATATGTGTGTGCGCACACACACACACACACACACACACACATAAATGTGAGGTGATGGATGAGCTAATTTGCTTGAAGACGGAAATGATTTCACTATATCTGTACATAGAAAGTAAATATATACAAACAAACGTCCTGGAGCAGAGCCCAGAGATTTCTTTTATTTCCACCAGTTCCCAGGTAACACTGTGTAGGTAATCAGAAGCTGGATGGGGAAACAAAGCTATCTGTGACAGAGTAAATGCAGGGCAAGGGCTTTAGAGTCCCCCCAGAGGAGGCGAAGGAATCTGGGGTCTCAGAGTCTTGGGTGTGTCCATCCAGGATAGGCCGGAAGCAGTGAGGTTGAAGCCAGAGAGGCCAGGAAAGGGCTGGAATGGTAGCTTGAGTAAAAGATGGTGTGGTCTGAACAGTGGCACTTGGCAAAGGTCATAGGAGTGTCCCAGACTAAATATGTCCTGAAAAGGGAGGGCAACAGGTGGCGGTTGTCCTGTGGGCTTTGGGAGGGGGTCTTTGATAGGAAATTAGGAGCACTGAACTCAGAAGAAAGAGTTGAGAACCCCACCAGGCAGCGTAGAGGTGCCAAGAGGCAAGATTGCACCCACTCTCTCATAACTGGCTGAGGCTGGGAGACAAACCCTTGGCCTCTGGAGGGCTGAGCTCAGGTTTGCGGGCTCACTTACACACAGAGCATCTCCAGTCCAGATCCAACCTTGCTTTCAAGGGTTGGTGCATTTTTTAGAGCACAATTCTATTGCATTTGACTCTAAGATCTTGAAAATTTTGCTTCAGACTGAGCATCAGTATTCCCATCTATTAAATTGGCACCTTAATGGGCTATGGGTTATTTAGCTGTTCTATGAGGTGGTTGAAAAAGGAGCATATATTGTGCAGGTAAATGTGAGCATCATCGCGTTTCTTCCAGGAAGAGTGGACTGTGGTTGCCTTTGCTCTAGGGGAGTAGCCTCTTCTGTTGACCAGAAAGGTGGTTATATGCTCATGCAAAAGAGTATCCAACCTGGGAGGGTCCACTAGGAATTTCTGGAAAAGTATAACATAAGCAATGTTGAAAACGTTTAAAAGCTGAAAGAGCAGTTCCAGGGATGTGTGTGTGTGTGTGTGTAAAGTCACAGTGAATAATAAGTGGCTGCTTTGAGTTTTTTTTACCCCAGATGACAACCAAAGAGGTGAAGACAGCCACTCAGTAGCAGAGACAGCTCATGAACTTCTGCTACCATCTCCTAGTGAGCACAGTCTCATATCCACCCTTTCCGAGTCCCCAGAGGGGGTGGGTGTTGTTGGAGAGCAGAAAGGAGAAAGACCGTAGATCAGACAGGAATGCAGAGCCTGCAGGTGCCCGAAGGGCTTTAGAGGCCATCTAAGGACTGGGGCTTTATTTTCAGCACTGTAGGAATTCACTGAAGAGTTTTAAGTAAAGCGATATAACCACCAGCTTTATGTTTCTAAATGCTTGAGTAGGCTGCTGTATGGAGAATGGATTAAATGAGATAATTGGTGTCAAGGGCTTTCCTCAGGCCTGGTCTGTAGTAAGTGAGTAGGAAACACTGCCCGGTTTCTGTTATTAGTCTGATAGCTGCCAAGTCCTTGGTGAGAATGGATGGTATCTCAGTAAACAGGCCTTAGGTGCTTCCTTTCTCCGGTAAATAGACAGATGTGATTCAGACTCACTGTGCCAAACTTGGCTTAGCCTGGCAGGTTGCCACATCCAGCTGTGGACACTCAAAAGAGGAGGCACCAGCCAGGCAGAAGACAGAAGAAAGTGGAACCTTCCAATTCAGAAGACAGCTATCAGGGTGCCACAGGAGGGAGAGCAGGGCCTGTTCGTGATGGGGTAATAAGAGGAATTCTTGCTTATTGGCTTTGGTACATGATTCTCAGGTCACTGGGGTGCCTTGCAGGGGATCTGCAGTATCTGCTTTATGTTATGCGATATCTACTTTGTCTGAAGTGGGAAACACAAGGAAAGCACACAGGGACAAACTGAGACCTCGCAGGGACAGAGCAGGAACTCAGTGAGAACTATTGGCCACTGGATAGTTAGAGACTTCAGTTGGAAATAGGTGAACCTACATCCTGGCATCTCTGGAGTCTTTCTGATCTTACTCGAGAATTATGACTAGCAGGCAGCCTGAAATTGAGGCCAGAACTCTACAGGCAACACTTCAGTGTCCTTGGTCCACACTGATTGGTCTTTCGTCTTCTGTTACATAAAATCTGTGTCCAACGGTAGCCACTGGGCCCATGTGCCTGTTGAGCACTGGAAATGTGGCTGTCCAATTTGAAACATGCCACAAGGGTGAAGAATGAACTGAAGAATGTTAGACTCAGTACATAATAATTATTTCACTGATATTTTTCTGTATTCTGTATATGTTGAAATGACAATATTTTGAATATTGTGGGTTAAATGAAACATATTACTAAAACCTATTTCACTTGTTGTTTCTGTTTCCAGTTTTGTTTTCATGTGATCATTAGATCATTAGGTCTAGGCTCCAAGTAGGTGAAAATTGTTCAATAGTAGAAAGAAAAACAAAAATCCTTTTAATACCCTCCAAGAGATAGATAGATGAGAAAAGCAATGATAAGTCTCCTGGCTGGTAAGATATTCATAGAACTCTACAGAACATCGAGGTGGTGATGGCGATGGTGGTGGAGAACAAGTACCATCATCAGAGTCAGATCATCATGGATTAGCAACAGCTCTGCAGCTTCTTCTGGTGTGAGCTGGGACAAGTCACATAACCTCCCTGAATCAAGTTCTTCAAAGTAAAATGAAGGGAGGGATACTACCTCACAGAGCTGTGAGGAGGCTGTTAAGTGAAAGAGTGTACGTAACTCTCCTTAGGGGAGTTTTTGACACTCAGAGGAAAGGGATTGCTACTCTTCCCTTTTCCTTCATAAGGTGTGAAATTCCATAGCTGAGGGGATCCCTTTGAAACCAGGGCTGAGCATCCATGTGTTTCTTTAAACTTATTTGTTGATTCAAGGAATAATCTTTGACTGGATCAAAGGGTAAATGATATGGACAGTCTCTGGGATAATGAATTAGGTCCACTCTTTTGGTGAGAGTGTGTGTTAGCACACACATTTATGAAAGGAACTATATAGAGGAGCATATGCTTGCCTTGCATGTGTCAGGAGCTCTTTCTTTCATTCTGGCAGATCTCTCAGCTTCACTTTTAGCTCAGCCACACCTTCCCATCCCCAGTGGAAACAACTGAAATTCTCCCAATCCACTTACTCATTACTAGTCCTTTTGTCTGTGATCGTGAAGTTCAGTACTGAAATTTCTGGAACACCAGGCTGAGGGGAGCCAGTTAGTGAGAGCTGATTCCCCAATATATCTCATTCCATCTCCAGTTCTCAAAGCCCACTTAACCTGGTGCTGGGTACTCCTTTGGGATTTCTCTCAATTCATGCCAATCCCAAAGCGATGAGGATCTCTTCTTTTGCTTTTCAAGTTTCTGCTGAGAAGGTCTGAACTTTGAGGGGAAAATGTAGAAGAGGAAGGAGATGATCAGATTCTGCAAATGATGTTCAGCATAGGGATTCTCTGAGTAAAGGCAGAAATGCAGCTAAGTGGAAATGTTCATCCTCATGGTACTTTGTATTAAAACCTCAGAGAATGTTGGGTATGTTGCATATGTTATTGCTCTAAATGCCCTTGAAACTCTTAGGAGTAGATTTTACGTCATTCATGCCTCACCTTTCTCAAGCAAAATTTCACATATAAACATTGGAAGAGTTTTGTTTTAAATTTAAGTATCTTGGGCCAGGGGTTTAGCTTAGCAGCGTAAGCACCTACCCTGGCAAGCATGAGGTCACGAGTTTAATTCCCAGTAAAAAAAGTTTAAGTATCTTCTATGTAAAAAGCCCTATACCAGAAATCATACACCTTACACATTATATGGAGTGGCAGACGGTTGCTAAGAATGTTTCCTGCTATTATCCATTTGACTTGTACAAAACACAGACCCACAGGCTTAAATGAGCTCAGAGAACAATGTTTGCATCCTTTTATGCCTGCCCATTCCATGCTACTGTCAGTAAATTCCCTTCTTTTCTGCTCTTAGCCTGCATTGGATGTGTCTGCACAATGCCTTTGAGATACAAGATAAGCATGCTCCAGAGTTATTTGTAGTACTTACCAAGCTTAAATATTGAGATGAAATGGCTTCTAGAATCCCTTTTTTTAAATGGAATGCCATTGTTTTATCCAGTTGCTGGGAGAATTAAATGTAAGAATGGCTCATATCAGTGTACCAATTAATGACTCAATCACTTGAAAAAGAGTGACATATGTGAAAACCTTTTGCATGTGCCCGGTTTGTAGAATGTGCTCAGTAAACTCTGAGCCACCAAACGAATAGAGTCTGTTTTCCTTTCTCTTGAGTATACAGTATAGTCCAGAAGGACTTTCTATAATATGGAATCCTTTGTCTTCTCCATCCCATTCCTATTCAGTAAATTATGGGCCAACTCTCAACATTCAACTTATAATATGCCCCCAAATAATTCTGATCTACATGTTTCCCTCACATTACTCTTTAAAATTCACTGGGTTGAGTTGGTGAATTATATGACTGTTAGACCAGAGACTGTGGCACTCAGGTTAAGCAACTTATGTTGGGAGAGGTGACCAGGGATGAGAGGTACAAGGCTAGACTATGGGCTGGAGACACATAGGGGATTTCAGGAAGTGGAGTGAGGAGCGGCATGGATGCAAGAATGGGAAGAAGAGGCTTCAAGGGGAATTAATAGTTTAAAGTGTATGTACATCTGAGATGCAAAGATTTTATAGTCGGGATGGCCCATGCCATGCTCCGCTGATATAAATGTTAAGGGCTGGATCAGCCATGATCTCCTCTAAGACTTCTTCCATCACCCATTAAGGTGTTTACAGTTGCTTGCATACTCAGCACAAGAAGGTTGTTTTCATTTCTGTGTTCCCTTTGACCAAAACAAGACTGGCTTATGGAAGGTGTTTATGAGTGGTAGCAATTGAATGGCTTATCTCTTTTCCAGACTAGCTAGCAGAGACACTGAAGAATCAGCTCTACTAACCTTACATTTTGGGTATAAGATTGCTGAAGGAATGCTGCCTCCATGTGATGTAATTCCCTTTTATAGGTTCAGAACTGAGGAAAGGTCTAAAACATTCCTATGCACATGGAAATCGTGTGGGGTTAGGCTGCAGGGAAAGCAAGGGCAGAAAGAATGAGAAAACCAGTCAATGGTGAGGAAGAAAAAAGGAACAAAGAACTAGGGAGAGAGAAAAAGAGGAGAGGGAGCAAGAAAGAGAGAGACAGAGAGTATTGATGTTGTCCTTATTGTGTGTGTAACACTAGATTGGTGTTTTATTCTTATAGAATACTTAGAAAAGCCACTATTCATAGAAATGAGGGGATGAAGACTCAGGATATGACATGATTTGTTAAAGGTCACATAACCAATCAAGAGGCAGAATCAAGATTCTAGTCCAGCTTTTGACCACAAGGCCTGTGTTCTGTCTCCCGCATCAGGGAGAGCAAAACAAGGAGCCAATTGGCTTTGTTGCCGGATTCCTGTGCAGCCATGTCAGACATTACCAGTCAATCACAGCATTTGTTTTGCATCACTGAGCCCAAGTAGGACCTCAATCTTCATCAACACCACGTTCCTGGGATGTACACCCTTCCTATCCAATTTCACGTTTAATATCGGTCTTGCTTGTCACTCTACCCCAAATTAACCTATTTCAGGCTTCAAGGAAATTTATCTCTAGCTACTATTTCATTTGAAATTCCTGAAATCCTGATTATATTTACTGAGGAAAAGAAGAAAACTAGAAAATGACAATGTTGAACATTGTTGAATTCTGTATACATAGAGTATAAAAAGAAGTTAGGAGCATTGGAAGCAAACTCTATTGGTGGGAAGAACAGCCAATGATAAAAATAAAAAAAATTAATAGTTGTTACTATTTATTTAGTGCTTACTATGAACCAAACACTTAAATTGAAGTATGTGAATTCCTTTTCCTCCTACTATAATTCATGATGTTTGCATTTGAGAAAATTGAAGTAGAGTGAGCATAAATAGGTTGCTCTAGATACTCAGGCAGTTAGAACTGTTTAAGAATTAGAAGTAACATTCTAAGAGTTGGCACAAGGAAAGAATGAGAACTGGGATTCTCAGCCATGTTCCAGAGCTGAATCTTCGGCAGCACCTGTGCCATGTGCAGGTTTTGAAGGAATTGATGCTCCTAGATACTTCAGGTGCATAAAACATATTTCTGGTGGTCGCTGCCCCTCTACCTCTTCTCATAAAGTGACTGGTACTTATGGAGTGGGTGGATGTCCTCTTCCTAGCATCTCCACACTTTATTCAGAAGTTAGTCACTCCTTTGTGTCAGCCCTGCCACTCCCTGCCCTGCTTTCATAGGCAAGGAGACTGGTAACTGGGCTCAGTGGGGAGGAAGTTAGCTCATCCAGGAAGTGAGTGGTCAGTGGCTCCCTGGTGACCCCAGGACCAACAGTAGAGAGTTTCTTCCTTTTCCTTCCTTTTGGCTCCATGGTGGAAGCCAAAAGAATGGACACTATGCATCCCCTCTGTCAGGGCCTATGCAGGGTCATTTGTCTTTAGGTGGATTCTCTTATTAACTCTCTGAAGTAGTCAGTACCCACCCCCACCCCAGTTTTAACACAATACAGCAAGTTGAGACTTGGAAAGAGCCAAGGTACAAACTTATTTGTGTTTGACTCCATATGGAATCTGCAAAAGGATAACTTGGGACTTAGCACCAGTAAGGGAAAACTAAAGCCTTTCTTCCATTTCCTGTCATATTAGATCTATTGTAAAATTACAAAATCTTTACTTCTTCTAGAACCCTAAATTTCATACAGATTTATGTAAGGCAGAAGCTTGATTGACATGAATATCGGTTTAGGAAAACATAAACATTTATAAGTTCGCTCCTTTTGTTCCAGATGTAACTAGCTTTACAGAGTGTTGTGGGGGCCCAGGAATGCATTTGTTCTTGTCCTGGATAATTTCCTATATTTTCTAAGTGAAATGATCACAATAATTGCTCTTCTCTTGGCTGGAATGCACATGCTTCTGAACCAGCAATTATAAAAATGAGCGACTCATGTGGATCTTTAATGCCCAGACTGTGGGTAGGGGACAAACATCATTAGCCTCACCTAGTACCTTGTTAAAACTGCAGACTTGCAGACCCCGTCCCAGACATACTGACTCAGACCAGGTGGTCCATATGCACATTACAGTCTGAGGCATGCTAATGCAGATGGCTTTTATTTTCCCATCCCTTAGCCTTGAGTGAAGGTTTCTATTTAAAATTAAGTTATAGGCCTATCAGGGAGCTACCTGCCAGTACAGCATTATGGAGGTCAGGCAGTGACCACACTGCTTGCTAAAGGTTTGAAGGGCCAGAGGAACTCCCAACTTCCACAGCAATGGATCTCAATCTAGTTTTTATTTGTTACAATAGAAACTATTGATCAGGTATTTCTTGGGCAGAGGAGCCCTTTCCCAAGGTGGAAAATATGCCATCACTCCAGGAATATGGATAGTATGGGTGCCATTATTATTACTGGCAGAGTACTCTAACTTTGATGAGAAGGGAGCAGTTTGGGGCTTAGATTCTGAGCATCATCTAAGCTCCTCCAAAGGCCACCAAAGGCTACATTCACATGATGCAAACCTAAGTCAGGGAACACCAAGGACTAGATCAATGGTCCCTACCAGTAGATAGGAAAAGATAAGGAAAGATCTTCCCTTAGAGGTTTGAGAGAAAGAGAGAGCATGGCCCTGCCTGCACCTTGATTTTTGACTTCTAACCTTTAAAACCTTGAGAAAATAAATTTGAGTTGTTCTACGGCACTCAGTTTGTGGCAGTTTATTATGCTAGCCCTGGTAAATAAATTCAAGCTCCTAAAACCACAGCAGATCCTTACATGCCTAGCAAGTGGTGACAAGGGCCATAATGTCTGTATTTTGGGAGGAGTGAAGCAAAGTGTTGAATGGATCCATCCCCCACAGGTGCTCAGAAGGCTACCACCCTCACAGCACAGCTGCATGGCTGACAATCACATGTGACCCTGACCCCAGAGCAGGGCAGACATCTAATTTACCAAAGTCTTATGAGCCATCTTTCTTATTCATCTTTTTACACTTTTCTTGCATGTACCTCACAAGGCTCATTACAATTAATTAAAGGGGAAAAAAAAAGTCCCAGTGTTGGAGGCCTTGGTCATCTCCTATAGACCAAAGAAAAACCTGGTTTTCCAGCAATTTCCCCTATTCATGATTTTGCAATGGCACAACGCATCCTGCTGTGCATTTGCATAAGTCACTTCATCCTTTTTCTTTCAGGCTCTGTAAGCCACCCAACACCCTCCACACATGACTCACAGGAAGAAGGGGCCCCAGGGTTAGGGTGCCTCCTGCAGCTCCCACACCCTCCTTAACTTCCTTTCCTTCTCTCTCCCTAGCTGTGCTTCATTGACTGCTGGGCAAAACTCAGTCTTGCTGCAAATTCGGTGCCTGCCTGCGTGTGTAATTGGGTTGGATTTACATTAAGAAGGTTCCCTGTGGTGAAAACCACACTGCTATTTCCAATCTGAAGCTGCATAAAACATTCAATTTTCTAAGTATCCGTCAGCTGTTAGCACTGTGAAAAATGCAGTCTGCCTGGATGGATGGGAGGCTCCC
This sequence comes from Hydrochoerus hydrochaeris, assembly GCA_004027455.1. Taxonomy (NCBI): domain Eukaryota; kingdom Metazoa; phylum Chordata; class Mammalia; order Rodentia; family Hydrochaeridae; genus Hydrochoerus; species Hydrochoerus hydrochaeris. The sequence continues at coordinate 133,417 of PVLA01002341.1, read as the reverse complement.
ACTCAGTCCCATAAAGCCCCCGATTATTTGTGCTAACAGAAGGGATAATATTGTATGATGACGGATAATGGAGTGTTATCCATCTAAGTATCCACTCATTCACTGGACAGACACATTTGGGGATCTGGTGTGTGCCAGGCAAAGTTCTGAGTATTTAATCAGATCATACCAATTCTTAGTAAAAACTCTTCAGACTGGCTTCTGGTTGTCTATTGCAACCCAGGGCCACACAAGTTTTAGTGAAAGTCCAAATACTATGTATTTTAGGCTGCAAGGTCCATGAAGTAGTTAAAGCTAGTCTCAGTGGCTTGAATGTGGCCAGAGACAGTAGGTTTACCAATAGGTGTAGCTGTGTTATAAGACATTATTTATAAAAAGCAGGTCAGAAGTGAGCCTGGCCTGTGAACCATAGCTTAGTGATCCTTAATCAAAACACCTGACTTTTTTCTGCTGAGCCCTGTGACCTGCTCCTTGGCCCCTTCCCCAAGATCACTATAACCAGTCTCAATACTATTCATCCACTCCAGGTACAATAATCTCCTTTTAGTTCCAAGAAACTTCATGCCCCCCCCACTGCCCCAGGATCTTTGCAAGTCCTACTCTGCTGCCTGAAGAAATTCAGATTGGATTGCATGCCCTTGGCTTTTAGAAAAGACTTTTCCTCTTTGTTCTTTATGTCTTCTTTTATGCCTTGTGTGATATTCCCTGGAATAGAGGCTTTAGGGTTTTGTTTTGTTTTGTTTTGTTTTAGATAGGAACTCACTTTACAGCTCGTACTGTTCTCAAATTAGCAGTTGCCCTCCTGGAGCCTCATGAGTCTTTAGACTGTAAAGGTAAAGGTTTGTGCCACCACGCCCAGTAAACAGGGTTTTTAAATATTCTTTTCCTATCTAAAGTGGCTTCCTTCAGTTTCTCTTATCTCAGCCTGTGAGTTTTTTCTACCTTTGGGAAGATACATTTCAAACTTTTATTTTCTTATTGTGCACTGATACTGATTCTTGTTTTGGCTTTTTTTTTTCCAATCCCCCTTACATTTAAGTCCCTAGAGGCCCCAGCCCTGTCCGACTCACTACCACCTACTTCCAGTCCTGGTATTTGTTACATAGTAATCTCTCAAATTATTTAAAAAGCAAATATTTCACACTACTCAATTAGTCATTGTCTTATCAATAAGTGATGCCCCCTGACCTCAGAGATCTTGCAATCCCGTGGAGGATTCCAGCAGATAAACAATCACAATGTGCAGTTGGAGGAGGGCTAGGGCAGCTGTCTAAATAGCAGAGGTGTGGAGGAGCAGAGGAGGCAGGTGCTAAGCACAAGACAGGTGCTGTGGGGGAGAAAAGAACCTACAAGCTTTCAAAGGAGCAGCCACCCTGAGTTGGGAGGCAGGTGGGCGAGGCAGGTAGGGCACCCGCACTTCCCCCCATACGGAGACAGAAGAAGGGAGGACCACACTGAGCAGAACTTAGGGCACATAAACTGGTGCCAGTTACTCTTTCTATGACTTTTGCACACTTGCCTCGAAACAACCTTTCCACATAAATAATCCTGTTGTTCTATTTTGCACATGTAGATCTTAGGCTCAGAGAAGGTAAGTGAGCAGACGAGGTCACAGAGCTAGTAAATCGGGATTCCTATCCAAGTCTTCTTTGATCTACTCTATGTAACAGAGAGAGGTGGGGTAGGGGCAGGTATGAATTAACCTGCTGTTTCCCTTTCTTCTCTTTAGGAGTGTGTTTGCTTGTGCCCAAATTTTGCCTTAGATTTATTGTCCTTCTTTTCATCTCTTTAAGATGGCAAGAGCCTTGGGGTTGCTGTTTGCCCTTCTCCCTTCTCAGGCCCAGTGTGGCTGCCTGCCTGGTACCCTGGAGGAAGGGCAGAAAAGAAGACACTTTGGGGACGCCCTCGCCAGCTGAATGGATATGATTCCATTGAATCCTCCCAGCACCCAACCCAGGACTAATCCACTGCCACACTGGACAGAACTGTGACTCTTAGGATCACTGCCCATGATCGTTCAGCCACCAAGAGTGGAATTAAGGTTCTGTGGACCTGTGACTCCCACCAGATCATGTGGTGTTTGAACGAGCTCTGCTCTGCACCCCCCGAGGTTGCTTGGCTGGAAGCCAGCGAGGCTGGGACTCAGAAAAGGGGCCAGGGCTCTGGCTCAGCTGTCCTCTCTGGGTGGTTACCGAGCCTCCCAAGCTTTGACTCTGAGACAGGGAAGTGAGAGCTCACGTGCCTAAGAGGGGCAGTGAATTGCCTGAGGAGAAGCTAATAATATATGAAGAGACTCTTAGTCCATTCCACTTGGTGGGGGGGCGTCTTACTGCTTTTTATCCCCTTTTCCCCAGTGAAGTGTGCACATAAACCTTCTGGGCAATGCAGTGGAGAAGCCGCTGCGTCTGGAAGCCAGCCCGTCTCCTTCCCCTAGGGGGATTGGGAGTGATTTGATTCTGCCGGCTAACGTTGTTGGAGGCAGACTTCATCTCCCCCAGCACTCATCAGAGCTGCTAATAGGCCCTTCAGAGCTCATAAAGAGATGACCAAATCTTGGGCTGGGGGGACTCCAGCTCATTTATCTTCCACAGGCCCCATCAGATCTGATTTTGTACGCTGACGGCTCGATGCTCCAATGTGGTGTGGTCCACTCCTCAGACACCTGCTCAGCATGGCTGAACCTGAGGACCCTCAGGAGGGCCTAAGATCCTTTGCCCGGAGAGGGTCTTGCTGTTCTGACATGGTAGACAGACACTCACCTGCCAGCCGTATCGATCTATGGATGAGAAAATAAAAGCATTTAGGCTTGGAAAGGAACAGAGAAGCCAACTAATGGGAGTGTCAGTTACCACTTTGGGTCATCCGCTCGCTGCACACCCTGGAAGTGTGTACCTGTACAGCTTCCCTGTGCTGTCTGTAATGTCAACTTCAGTCAGTCTGGGAGCTTATGCAGGGTGAGAATGTAAAAATAAACATGAGGTCAGGATAGACATAGACACCTCCCCTCCCACCACAAGTGCACCTACCAAACCTGTCTTAGCATCTTTTAAAGAACTAATAAAGTCTGCAGCCTTGTAGACAAATTATTTTTAGCCAAAAATTGGGCTCATTTTTTTCATAAATGTCTCTTATTCATCTAATTAGAAGAGACAGTTTGTATGACAATTAACAAGAGGATTTTCAGCAGATGTATTTAACCCGTATGTTCTTCCATTAATTCAAACAGCAAAAGTGATCGCTGGTATTTGAGCGCTTACAGTGTAGCAAGTGTAAAGGAATCATTTTTTGTTTATAAAACATTTACCAGGCATGCATCCACAAAGACTCCATTTTACAGATGAGAAAACTGAGGTTGAAGAATACTGTTTTGCTATGACTGTGAAACAAATTATTGCACAAATTTATAGCATAAAACAACATCCATTTTGGCAAGTACATGAATTTTTAAGGTCAGGAACTTAGAAAGGGTACAAATGAGATACTGTCAGACCATGGAGGAACTGAAAATTTTTTTCTTTACATAAATCTTGTTCTTGACTCTGTGAAGAAGCTTTGTCCTTAAAGTATTTATAGTAGCCAGGAACCAGCCAGTTGGCTAACAAATTTTATGACTCTTTTTTACTAACACTAGGGAAACCCATAAGACCAGAGGCTGGAATCTGCTGAGTCTTATGTGATTTTACAGAGCCTGGGTCTGCAAGTGCTCAGTACTGAATCAACCTTAGGTTTTGTCATGGGAATAAAAGGGGGCATCCAGGAAGGCTTTGCTGGGCTCAGATTTTGCATTTTGCCTACCAAACTGATGAGCCTTTGGTAATGATAACCTCTTGAAATTCTCTTAGAGGAATAAAGTTACAGGGAGGGATTTCCAAGAATATTCCATAGGCGAGGAACAGAGAGATGTGCGGACAGGTTCATGGGAGTAGCTCAAGCTTGTCCAAGTTTTGGGCAAACTGCCATGGTTTTGCCTTTCATCAGTATCAGCAACAACAGACACAAGTGACTGGACTTGTTCTGGCTGGCCTGCTGTGGTGGGGCAGGGAACCTGCCCACCTCACCACTGTCCCTGTGGTTGGCTTCCCCAGAGGCTGCAGGGTAATGCTAGGCAGAAGTACTTTACAGGCCTCCCTCCACGGTTCTGAGGACAAAGAAGCAGCATGATTGGCAGCCCATGCAGGTAAGACTGGGATGTGCTGACAGGTGAGGCTGATTGTTCCTTTGGATAAGCAGTGTGTTCCCTCCCGTAGTTGGTGGTGTTTGGGTGGCATGGAGTGAGGTCTTCTCCACTGAGATAAGGAGCAAGTTTCTCCTAGAACAATAACAGCTAAGTCCAACACTGAGGGTTTACAAAGAATCTGCACTGTGCTGAGAATTTGTCTTGCAGATTGTTCTCCTAGGAGCAGAACCCTATATGAAGATTCTAGTGCAAAGAGTTTGACAAATTTAACCCAGACAAGCAAGCAGGAGGATGATACAAGAACATGAAGATAGATCACAATTGTGAGTGTGGTATTAAGCCACCTAGCACAGTGAATAGTTAACTCCTGTGGGGAAGTTCTGCAACGCTGTAAAATGCATATGCTTCAGCGACATCCCACATGAGGAGCGAGGGGTGGTGACAAGTTTCCATCAGGTGCCACTGTTTGAAACCTGCTCCTGGGTATAATTTCTCAGTATTTTTGATCTTGTGTTCCTCACACACAGACACACACAGGCAAGGAAGGCAGAATTCTGCAGCTTTGGCTAAAATGTAAAGACAAACTAAATGGCCTTGGATATGTTGATGTAGTTGTGTAAGATGCATATCAGCTTGGGCATCTTGAAAATTCTAAGAGAATGGCATTATCTCATTCAATCCTTTTAAGCAGTTGAATGAGATGATTATTTGATACCCATTTAATTGATGGGAAAATTGAGGCTAAGAGAAGAGAAGTCATTTTGGCTGGTATTGCTCTGAAATAAAGCTGGTAAGGTTTGAATAGAGCGCAATCCATGAGTTAAGAGCTCATGGTTTTACTCAGTGAAAAATACCAGCTGCCTTAAGTACCAGGTTTTTAAAGGTAATAGGAACTGGTTCCCAAGCTCCTCCTGTCAGAGCTAAGCCCAAGATTTTAAACCGTAGGACAAAGATGGATGCCTTCAAGGAGCAGAGTTGGGGCTGAGAATCCTCCTAAAAGGTGTCTCAATAGGGACAATCAAACAAGGCAATATATCAAGCTAATGATAGATAAGGCCGTCTGTGAGCTGGTTCAAGCATGCCCTTCAAATTTACTGGTAGGAGCAGGAATAGGAGATAGAAAAGTTCTTAGATTTGAAGCAGGCATTGATAGGAAAGGACAGGGAGAAAGCAAGGAAAGCAAGGTGCAGATGAGGACTGGTTTCCATTGGGAGGTGAGAGGATTTTTCTGGTGGACTACAGGAAGCAGCCAGACAGTGTTCTGTCTCATGCATCTGTGTGCCACTTGCACTGATTCCTAGTTGAATATCAGACCACTGTCATCTCTTACCAACACTTACCTTAGTCTTCTAAAACCACTCTCAGTTTGACCATGGAAAGCATCCTGAAAGCTTCCTTAAGGTTTCTTCTAAACCCTTTGTGTGTTGTCTTCTCTTTGAAAATCCTTCTCTCTTCCCTGCTGCCTTCCTTCTGGTTGGGGCTGCAGAGGATGCCTTGAATTAAACTTGCCTATATACATACAGCCCGGGAGACAAGATGGTTTACACTGGAAGCCACGTCCTCCAATAGGCCATCACTAAATGCCCTTAATGGACTATCCTCATCTTCAGTGACCACCAGTATCATCCCAGCAGACCTGACAGCCTAGCATATCTGGGCAGTGACATTTGCTCTGCGCATGAGGATAGGATATGAAGATTGCTTATATGGACTATTTCCTTCCTTCCTTCCTTCCTTCCTTCCTTCCTTCCTTCCTTCCTTGCTTCCTCCCTTGCTTCCTCTCTTCTTCCTTCTTTCCTTCCTTTACATCTATGGATTTATTTTTATGCATGAATGCATAACAAACTTTATTCATTTCATCAGTTACTCTGCTCTGTGGCAGCATCAGGGCATAAGACCATGAAGAGGAAAGTCAATGCCTATGCCCTAGTGGAACTTATTATCTAGTGGGAAAACTGACCAAAAGGCAGGCAAGTAGCAAGTGCATTCTAAAATAGCTAGTGTGGCAAATGAGTCTGAATTTACAATAGAGAAAAATAAATATGATCAGAATGGGAATCTACCAAAATGAAATGGTCAGGAGAGGTCTATCTGCAGAGGATCTTTCAGGGTGAAGTGTATTTGGCCCACCATGAGAAGAGGGCAGGAGAGCATGCCAGGGGATAGCAGAGCAAGAGTGTGGACCTGGGGGCAAAAGGGAGCTGAGTCAAAAGTGAGTGAAGGAGCAGAAGTAAGTACAACCTGTGTGGATTATGGGGAGCAAGGGTGAGGGAGGCGGCACTGGAAAAAGGTGGAAAGTGTGAGGTTAGGGTTTCCTGAATCACACCAAGAAACTCAGATGATACTGAAGGCAATATAAAACCACTGGAAAATTTCCAGTACAGTGCTGATATCATTTTCATTAAAAATGTCACTCAGGATGCTCTATGAAAATCGGATCGCAGCAGGGAAAGCACTGTTAAGAGACCTTGAAGCCTGTGACATTTGTGCTGGTGAGAGTGATGATGGTGACCTCACTGAAGGTTTGGCGATGGAGGTGGAGGCAAGTGACAAATCTGGGATGCATTTTGGAAGTAATGGAAACTTCTGAACGATGGTGCTCTGTTTATTGCCAAGAATCAGCAGTTAGGCTTGCTCAATCCTCAGTCTCCAGAACAACAAGTTAGAAACGTGTTGCTCCAATGTGATCTGGCAAAAAAGAATAGGACAACTGGGAATCTCTTAGACTGAAATCACATGCCAAAACTTGGATAAATGAAAAGCCTCTCCCTGGAAAATGCATATGTGGTATACTATAAAAAGTGTTGCCATACAATTTCGGGTGACTCCTAGCTTCCTGATGGTCCTCCATGGTTCCTAGTTCCAAGGCATGGCTTTCATGTCAGTCTCCCTCTCTCCTTCACTGAGGGGAAGGGTGTGGTTTATTTACTTGTCATTGTAGAACTCAGAATCAGAAACATAGTCTCACTTCTACAACTACAAATACCATAATCTTTACAAGATGCTGCTGATAGAGAAGGCAGGTGGAATACTAGCCCTGGAATATCAAACCCTTGCTAATGATTTTACATCATGCTGCTGTGGGAGGAAAAGTTCTTACTCATGGACCTGAGTCCATGCCAGGGACTGCCCCCCCCCCACTTGGGTACCTGTATTCTGCCTGCATATGTGATTTTGATGGTCAGATCTGAAACTAGCTCTTATACATCAGTTGCTCCAAGCCATACCCTTGTCTATGTTCCTTTCTAATCCATAATACAGTGACAAAGAAAATCTTTTGGCCTCAATTGTTCACACTCACAATTAGGTGTGTTCATTGAGTTTTTACATTCTATCAGATACCAGACCAACTGCTACACAACCATTAATTTGTTTTGTTTCCATAAAAGTTCTGTGCATACTTACATATTTTAAAAACATCATTTGAGCATCTGTTACATGTATCCTCTCTTATCAGCACTGTGCCATGCCTTTGAAAGCAATTGACAAAGCCCTCACTCTGAGACCTCAGACTCTTCCACGAAGACAGAAAAAGAGCTGGTAATGATAAATTAAGACAATCATTTAAGATGATGATAAATGTCATAAATAAAGCTGTGATATAGAGATATAAATGGATGCTATGGTGAGGATCTCAGGTAGAGATGGAGCCTGGAGGATGGGACAATCTAGAAAAACACTTCACCTTACATTTCATGGGCACAGAATCTGTGAAAGAATCACACCTAATGTCAACAGGCTGTTTGGCAGATTTCAAGGGTGATTCAGAAGAAGGCTGTGAACAGGTGTTTCGGAAACACTATAGAAATACCATTTTGGCCATTTGAACTGAGACCACAAAGATAAGATGGAAGAGTTTTCACCATGGAAAGAAACTATTAAACAGAAAAGCTGTAAGCTGGGGGAAAATGGCCCAGCCCATTATGCCTGGCAGCTGATAAGGAAGGAGTAAAACACTATGAGATGAATTAGAAAAAGATGACAGGAGCTAGGTTGATTAGTTTTAATTTTGAGAGTTGTGAAAAGTTACCAAGAGATTTTAACCCAGGAAGTGTCACTGAAACTACAACATGGAGAAGGGTTGGGGGTGGATATCAAAGACATTTTTACAGAAAACTAGAAAAGAGACGATGATGGCTCAGACAAGGTGGTAGGGTCAAAGAGTTTACTCTAATTTCATAAATCATTCAGGTAATACGAAGGATGCTTTAAGATAAAATCTGCTGAGAACTGTCAGGCTGGCAAGGATGGAAAAGTCCTAGGGCTCATAAAGCAAGTGGGGGACCTAGAGATAGTGTCCCATTGGAAAGTGGACTCATGTATTAAAGGTTTTGAAACTGACTAAAAATCCACAGACTGTTGTAACAAAATAGAAATGGGTGTAAGTTGAAATGGCACTGCTAACGAAGCTATAAGGATTAGGCATAGATGTCTCTGCTAACTTCAGTTAATTTTTGTAAGCTACCAACTGCATTAGCCTGGTGGCAATAACAAACACTCCCAGGGGTCGTGCTGAGTTTCAGGGAACTTTCATTTGTTGTTAAGCTGCAGGGTGACTCCCACGGTTCTGCACTGTGTCCTTTCTTGATCCAGCAGCCACGTGTGCCTTGCTCTTTTGGGATAAGAAGGAAAGAGCAAGAGAGAAGGCAAAGGCAGGGCAAGCAGCCTGTCTGTTCTCATGTTATTGGCTCAAGGAAGTCACATGACCCAGCTTGTCATTAAGACAGGAAAGTGTATTCGACTAGCAGAGAAGGACAGGAGTCACATGCATAGGAATGTATAATAGTCGTGTAGGAAGGAGTGAATAGTGGAGAACAGTAATATAACCTGGCACATTTACCTGGCAGAGCTACTTCAGAAATTAAGTGACTAGAATATACAAAGCACCGAAAGTGCCAGTATAGCAAACACTCGGTAGAGTCAATTCTAATTAAATAATTCATTTTAATATATATGTATATACAAGTATAGGATTAACCTGTGTGCTGCCTTTCTGCTCTTCTATAAACAAATACATTTTCTATGTACTTATAACTTGTGAAAAATGAGGTGTTTCATAGCACTTGCGTTCAATTTGAAATGCACTTTTACTGCTATTGGTGATTGAGTCTTCGTTGTTTCTGAGCCTCAATCTCCTTGCCTGTAAAATGGAGAGAAAAATCTCATGCCATTAGACTGATGTGAAGATTAAAACTCAGAACACTTGGCTTCTCTTTCCTTAATAGATTTACCCTGGCTTCTGGTAAGTTCTTAAAATCAAAGCATATCCTGAATATTCTGTACTGAGGCAAGAAGATCTCATCTTCATGGAAAATATTTAGAGAATGTAAACTTTGAAACTTTTTGTAATAATTATTGCCATTCTTTTACTAAAAAAGGGTTTTGGGTTCTTCCTTAACTATGAAATGCATAGGATGTCTTGAATTTTCCTAAATATTCCATGTACCCCATACTTCCATGGCTTCCTCAGGGCTGATCCCTCTGCCTAGAATGTTCATCTCTTTTGGAGAAAAATTCCTTTACTGAACATTCTCAGATCCTTCTTACCACCTTAGACCCCCTTAATGAGAATTAGTTGAGTGCTCTTGACTCAGTGCTTTTAAATTGGGCTTAATTACCTACGCCTGCTAGGTCATGCTAGAGGATGTGGGTGTTGATTCCTGGGGTAAATACTTGGATTAAATCCCAACCTCCCAGTTTATGATGAGCAACTCAGCTGGGACCTTCATTAAGTCTCCAACCTTAATGCAAATAGCGTCCAGTCTGATATGAACTCGATACAGAAGGATGCCTAGGACATCTTGAGATATTAGAAAAGCTACTTGATGTCAGGTATGAACGTGGCATTTTTACATTTAATGATTTCTCTCAAGGCTGTAAGGCTAGAGAATAACACGATTGTTCCAACAAGAGGTGGTGTACTTGTTTTTTGAGACACATTCCTGATAAATACCATGTTCCTTTGCTGCATTTTTTGGTGCCTGCTAACTACTGTGTTAATACAGTTCCAGGGTCTTTGGTACATTCACTCTCCTCCAACACAGCTACTCCAAAGAGCAAGCATTTATAAAATTTCACAAGAATTTGATATTCAAGTGCATTATCATTCTTCCCTAGTTAATCATTTTTGCTTTATTTTACAAAACTATAAGGAGATAATGGACTGGAATGAACATAAACAAGTAACAACAACATAAAAGAAAACTTTGTGCAGAATGGATGCTCTTATTTCTCGTTGTGATAAGGGATTTTTGTGAAACTGAATCACACCCAAGTTGAATTCCAGATACCTCTAGACTTTTACTTGGAGGTCATATTTGAAGGCACAATACCCAATTTCCTTTCCTCTGATTACAAGACTTTTGGACTAGTAGAGGAAGGACTGCTTAAATATTTAATCCCACATCCTCGTGCACATCATTTTCTCCCTCCCTCTTCTTTTAAAAGGCTATTTTTTAGAGTAGCTTTAGATTTATAGAAAAGCTGGGTAGTGAATACAGATAGTTCCCATTTTCCACTTACCCCTGCCACACAATTTTCCCATTATCTTGCATTACTTGAGTATATTTGTTACTCATATGTACATCTGATGATCCGATATTAATGCATTATTACTAACTAAAACCTATAGTTTACATTACAGCCCACACCTAATTTGGCTCACAAAGTCATTAACTATGCAAAAAGACTTCGGGGTCATTACCTGTTTCCACCTACCCTCCTAATAGGAAGCAGACTCAGATACTGACCCTGAATCAGAAGAGCAAGTCCTCTCCTCCCAACTGCATTTGCTCCCTTCTTGTTTTCTTAAAAGCAGGCTCCTCTTTGCCCGTGCCGTGTCTGAGCAGTAATTACCTTGTGTCTGTTCTTTTGCCTTCAAATTATTTTTCCCACCTTCAGAGCAATTGCCTCCCACTTCTTATCTCTACTCTGATCCTCTCTACAGGGCACAGGGGACTTGTCTCTTGACTCTCATATTTTTGCTTCTGATGTTAAAAAGTCCCCTTGAACTTGCATTTTACAGACACCAGCAAAGCCTAAGTGTCTTCACATAACCTGACACTTCCCAGGGGCAGGGTGTTTGCAATTACAGGCTGAGCTGGCTGCAGGATCAGAGCACTGCAGAGGCCCGGAGAGGCCCGGCCTGTGGAGTATCTTTGATGAGTGATGGGGTCATTATTATGAATGTTATGCGGGGATGCCAGCACAGTCCTGTGGCAGGAATGCTTTCCTCCCTTTATCTTGTCTTTGCTGTAAAGACAGACATATGTAGACATACATATATGCATATTTTGGGATATAGACCTGGCTAGGGAGAGGAAGGAATACAGCCAGCCAGACAGATCTCTCACATGCAGAAACCCTCTTTCCACTGTACCCCTGTCTTGTAGAGCTTCCCCTATTTTGCTGACGGGCTATATACTCTCAATGGGGGCAAGAATGTAGCTTGATCCCAAATTGGATGGTTCATCTCCTTTTCCTGTCTTTTTATTCCAGCATCTCTCCCTCCCATTTATCTCTTTGGTTGAGGCTTAGGGCTTCTCTCATTGGATATTTTTGCCACTTTTTTCTCTTGCAGAAAAAAACTACAAGCAGCCTGAAGGCTGGTACTCCCAGTACCTCCTTTACCCATCAGTGCAGGACTTTTGCAGGCAAGTGCTCTTTTCTCCTCCACTGAGTGTCTATGCTGTGCTGCAGTTAGAAATTGTTCTTTGGGGCCTGTTTGGTAAATCCCTGTCCCTGTGGGTGGGCCCAGCCTTCCTGCCCAGCAGAAGAAGCAGAAGACAGGAGGCACACCCAGTTCATTGTCTGGAAAGTGGTCCCTGCTGAGCTAGAAAAGTTGATCAAGAAGGCTTGACAAGGGGCCTCCTCATTGTTCCATTTTGGTTTCAGGGTTTCAACTTCTAGGACAGTTGGTGTTTTAGAGGTGACAAGTTTGAGAAGATTTGGTGTTTTGGGAGTGGTGTAAGGTTTTGTGGGTTCACAGTTTTCTTGATGGGAAGATATGACAGATGAAAACAGGCTACATACCATAGCAGTAAACCTCTTTTAAAAGAGAAAAACAAAACAATGAAAATGATACAGAATTTCAAATCAAGATGATAGGAAATTAATAATGCTTATTATATTGCTTATGGTTGTCTTCAAAATAGTTGCTCAGATTCCCAGATATAGACATATAAAATTGATCAAATAATATAAGTACTAACTGTTCTCAATGAGCTAATAGAATTAATAGTATTTTAGCTATAATATATATGCTATAGATATATAATATATCTATATCATATATATATGTATGATATATATATATATATATATATATATATATATATATATATATATTTCCCTCTTTCTTCTTTCCTCCTTTCCCTCATCCCAGTTTGTTCTTTCCTTTTGAGCAGTTTCTTTCTCTTTCATAATATCTATTATATCTTTTGGATCTTATTTAGTCTTCCAGTGTCTTATTCTAGGGAGACAATACAATGTTTACAAATGCAAGTCTGATTTATTTCACTTATGAGTATAGTCTCTAGTTGCATCCATGAAATCATCCAGTAACAAATGCTGGTGAGGCTGTGGGGAAAAAGGAACCCTTTTCCACTGTTGGTGGGAATGCAGGCTGGTGCAACCACTGTGGAAAGAAGTGTGGAGATACCTCAAAACACCAGGATTAGAGGTTCCATTTGACCCAGCTATTCCTTTTCTTAGTATTTTGCCAGAAGAATGGAAAGCATCACACCACAGTGACATATGTGCTTCCATGTTGAAGGTTGATTCCTAAGCGTTTTGGATGCTGTTGTGAAGGGTATAGTTTTCCTAATTTCTCTCTCACTGAGATCATTGTTTTTGTACAGTAATGCTACTGATTTTTGAGTGTTGACTTTTAAATATAGATATTTCTTGTATCTCTACTTATATGTTTAATGACTTTTCAGACTTATCATGCTGTTTAGACTTACTACCCACTACTCAGTCTTATGACCTGTATTTGGACTAATGACATAGGATTTAAGAGTCAGTACAACCTTATGGTAACTTCTTCTAAAATACACCACTATAATTTTTGCTATTTGTACTGTGTAGTACGATTCTGTAGTTTTATGTTGTTATACATTACAGCACTTCATGCAAATAAAACCAAAGTTGTCAAGTTGTAATTTTCTTTGACAATTTCCTTGTTTTGAAGTTTATAATATATACTACACACAATTCATTTAATTAGGTAGTCACAAGAATACAACTCAGTCATTAACTGAGGAGTGTCTGCATGATCATAATACAATATAAACATTGAATCTCCCTCCAAACTGTGTGAAGCTAGGAAGAGATTGGGACAAGTGAGTTTTGGGGGGAAAGGATTAATGTTACGTGCATGTACAAATCTGCCAGTATGAAACATAGTAACCTATATTCTGATACACTGATAAAAATGTGAGAAAAAAATTATGAACAACCTTGCTTCACATATAAAATCCAACCCTCTAACTAGAATAGTAATGCAAAAGTGCTTTGTATATTGTAAAAATGCAATGAAAATGTTTAACTTTCTTTTTAACCCATAGCAGCAGTGGAGGACAAATGGTGGGCCTGCTCACTCTCCGATGCCCAATCTCCTGCTTCATGCGATGGGACCAAGAGCAGTCTCACTTTGTCAAGAGGTTTTAAGACTCAGAAAATAATCGTGGTAATGGCGTGTTTTATAATAACTGAGTTTTATAAATAATGAAAAGAAAACAATGGCAGGCATCTGGAGGCTATTTTAATACAGAATCAGGTTTTCAAGCATCAGCTCCAGAACATTCTTTGCTGTTCAGCAGATCTTGGGAGATATAATGCTTTCTTTACTGTTTCCTGAAATGAAAAGTCAAGGTTCCACCCTGGACTCAGCAATGGTTTTATAGCCAGTTTTGAAAGTTCTGAAGAGACTAGTAACTAAAGGTAATGAGCAGCCTAGAGATAAGCAGACATCTTAATCTGCAAGATTTCAAGGCTTCAAGTTTATCTTCCTTTATAGCTGAGTAGTACTCTATTGTATAAAAAAGACTATGTCTTTTTTATCCATTTCTCAGTTGATGGGCATTTCTGTTGTTTTTAAGATTTAATCATTACAAATTGTGCTACTATAAATATGGAAGCACATATATCACTGTGGTGTGATACTTTCAATTCTGGCAAAATACCAAGAAAAGGAATAGCTGGGTCGAATGGTATCTCTGATCCTGGTGTTTTGAGGTATCTCCACACTTCTTTCCACAGTGGTTGCACCAGCCTGCATTCCCGCCAACAGTGGAAAAGGGTTCCTTTTCCCCCACAACCTCACCAGCATTTGTTACTGGATGATTTCATGGATGCAACTAGAGATTATACTCATAAGTGAAATAAATCAGACTTGCATTTGTAAACATTGTATTGTCTCCCTAGAATAAGAAACTGGAAGACTAAATAAGATCCAAAATAATCTATACATTGAAAATTACAGTACTCTTTAAAAAAGTGATTGAAGAGGATATCAAAAAATTGAAAGATATCCCTTGATCATAAGCAGGAAGAATCAACATAGTGAAAAAGGCTATACTCCCCAAATTACTACACAGATTTAATGCAATCCGGATCAAAATACCTTTAACATACCTCACAGAACTAGATAAAACATTACTAAAATTCATTTGGAACCACTCATTACTGGAAGAGAAAGAAGGTAGGAATCTTGAAGACATAGGTGTAGACAGAGAGTTCATGAACAAGACCCAAACTGCATGGGAATTACTTCAAAGAATCAACAACTGGGGTCTCATATTAAAAAGCTTTTGCACATCAAAAGAAATCACCAACAGAATGAAAAGAAAACCCACAGAGTGGGAAAAAAATTTAGTGAATTGTCCCTCAGACAAAGGACTTCTACCTAGAACATACAAAAAACTGAAAAATATCAGACACCCAAAAATTCAAAGATCCAATCCAAAACTGGGCATCTGAGATAAATACATACTTCTCAGACAAAGAAATACAAACAGCAAATAAATATATGAAAAAAATATTCAATATCACTAGTCGTTTGAGAGATGGAAATTAAGACAACATTGAGATTCCATCTCATCCCAGAAAGAATGGCTACCTTAAAAAAGTCACCCAATAACAAATGCTGGATGTGCTTCAGGGACAAATGAACCCTTCTCCACTGTTGGTGGGAGTGCAGAGTGGTGTAACCACTGTGGAAATCAATATGGAGACTCCTCAAAAAGCTAGGTTTAGAAGTCCCTTTTGATCCAGCCATTCCTGTTTGGGGTTTCTTTCCAGAAGAATTGAAAACATCAGACCACAGTGATATATGTGCACCCATGTTTATAGCAGCACAATTTGCAATAGCTAAATCCTGGAAACAACCCTAATGACCATCAACCAAGGAATGGATAAAAAAGATAGGGTATTTTTATATAATGGGATACTACTCAGCCATTAGGAAGGATAAAATGGAGACTTTTATAGGTAAAGGGATGCAACTTGAGACCATACTCATTAGCGAAATAAATCATTCTCACATGTGTAAATATCACATTGCCTTCCTGGTGCGAGAAATTTAAAGAGTAAATAACATCTAAAATGTGCAATAGATATTGTGAAATGGGAAGAAGTTTTTAAAGGGAAAAAGGAAACTAGGATGGGAAAAGGGGAAAAGAAGGAAGGAAAAATAGAAAAAATGCAAGCTAGTTTTAATATTGCTGACTCTTAGTTCATAGAAATCCAACTGCTTATATCAACTGGAGATTATGTTAAGCCCATATCTTGTGCTCTGAGTAATTACTTTAAAGGTAATAATATGCAATGTACTGGTGATTGTTATTCTCCCATTATCATGTTATCAAATTTTGTTTTACTTTTTTCCATAAAATAAAAGAAACAAATAAAAAGAAATATCCATATTTATGCCTCCTATTACCTTTCCTTAGACCCTCTATCCTTGTTCCCTTCCTCATATCTAGTAATAACCTCCCTTCTACTTTCTTGTCATCTTGTTAAGATTCCACATATTACGGAAAATTTTCATCTTGTTCTTCTGACTCTGTCTTATTTTACTCAATATAATGATCTCCAAGTCCTTTTAGTTTTTTCAAGTGACAAAATTTTATTCTTTTTATGACTGAGTAATACTCCACTGTGTACACGTACCACATTTTCTTTACCCATTGATTTGTTGATAGGTATGTTAAGAACAGGACACAGTAATCCACAGGGTTTATGTGCTTTATGGAAAACCACATGCTAACAGATAGAAGAGATGACTCAACATGATCGCAATCCAGCACATACTCCACAGTTTGGAAACTGATCACATAAGGAAATGCCCAGGGGCGTTGTCTGGAAACATAGATGATAATGACAAAGGATCCCCTAAGTGTTAGGGCCCCAGAGCTGCCAATTCAAGTGTTGTATGGGTTCGTTGGGTGTATTGCCCCATTCCACAAGTGGCTATGAGGACTTTTTATGAATGAGCCAAATATCTCAGGGACTCAATAAAGAAGTTTCATTAGAAAGCTCAGAAGATGTGGAGAGTCAAAACAATTTTGTGAGTACCTGGGACCTAAACCTGATGTTTTCCAGAACACAGAAAATGGGGGAACACATTTGATTTTCTTTTTTCTGCTTCAAGGATTCCAGTGATTTCTCTCTTGCTCTGTTTCAGCCACCACGGGCTGCTGACAGATCATAATACCCTGACAGCTCCTGAAAGCTAGAAGGAGAGAAAAGGTTTTTAAAGTAAAGAACTTGACTATTCTGTGAGAAGGAACTACCTGCTAAGTGTGTGGTCTCAGAAATTCCCTTCTGGGTTGTGCAAGGAGAGCCAGAGAAGTTAAGCCCCAGCCCTTTGGAATCATAATTGTATTCCAACACACATGCTCCTCAGGGGCTGGGATTTTATCTCCCATCTGTCACACACTCAGGGTGTGACACTGGGGAATGCATTTCCCCTCCCTGAGCCACACAGATCCTCATTTATAAAGCAGGGTGTTTGGATTTCCAAGATTCCTGATCTCATGCCTTAAATGGGGTCAGGCTGAGAATTCAGAAGCATAGTTTCTTGGAAAGAGAGGCAGCCAGGACATGACAGAGCTTGCATTAGATAACATGGAAGAGGCATGGTGACCACTGTGATTCCGAGAGCAATAGGATTATAACACGGCCAGGATTGGAAACACAGACAAAGCAGTTTCTCTGAGCAAACCTTCTGATTTGAGAAATCCTTCTCTTACAAATGGTGCTCCAGATTCTCAAAGGCTTCTGCTGTCCTATCCTGTTGCACTCTAGCTTCCATTAAACGGTGGATCCAAACTGTATTTTCTTTGACATGGTATTTTCAGCCACAATAAAATAACATCAAAACAAAATTATGTGTACTGTGAAGATTCTTACTAAATTCTCTTTTTGTTGTTTCGTACCATCTAATTATTAAAGATTGCGGTAAGAGAAAAGACTGAAAATAATCATCCTACTGAAATAAATACAGTTCCCAAGTTATTTTGACAGAAAATAACTTAACTTGTAGATAAAATAAATCAGGTTTCCTAAATGCCCACTTTGACACTTGACTCAGAAACTATAAAATCGATTTATAATAATCCCAGCATTCTTGGAAGCTGAGGCAGAAAGACTGCAAATTAGCATACAGGCTGGGAAACTTAACCATTAGTGATAGCTTGATTCAGTTTTTAAAATATAGGGCTAATTATTAATTTAATATCATCTTGCTCTGAAGTCTTACCTTGCTTTTGTTTTTCTATTACCATTGGTTCTATCATGTCTTATTGGATTTTAATATGTATGATGGTATAAACAAATTTTTTATGGAAAATGAGATAATATAGTAGACATTGTTCATCTACAGTTATTTGGTTCAGAATGCCTTGTAATACTTTCATTCTCTTGAATGGTTTTATTCTATTTTGTTATGTTTGACATTATTGTGTGTAAAGCTAAGCTCAACTATTTCAAAAGAAAGAGACATTATGATAGGTACTGTTAATATCCAGTTGTCTTGTTGTGAAGTGCTGTGTTGCTTACATTGTTCTGTTCTGATCTGCTTAGATCAGTCTTCTTTTGTTTTATTCTCTTTAAAATAAAAAAAATAAAGGGCTAAAGGAAATATAAAGAGGTGTGATGCAGGGACCAAAGAAGACACTAACAGTCTCCTCAGAGGCGGAGTCAAACTGGGTCACGCTCTGGGCAGGCTGCCTGCTTTAGGGAATGGCATCGGTATGGGGGAGAGGATTGTAAGGCAGACAGGTGTCAGAGCCCTGGCCAAGTGAAGGTCAAGACAGAGCCTCAGTTCTAAATAAGGCATCTGTGGCAAAACCCAGGCTCCCAGAATGTACAACGTGGTAGCTGCAATACTGACAGTCCCACTCTGGGTACAAGGGTTCACAGGTCTGTGGCAGCAAGAGTAAAATTGTAGGCTCATCCATCTTCTCTGGACAAATACAGCAGTCTAGCCTGGATGGTGGATGTGAAAGGGACACATTTGAGCTGCAATGTGATATCTCCATTTTAATCCAGATAAAAACTACAGAAGCCAACATACAGGGGTTGTTGCCTGTGTTCTACCTTATTCTAAGTAAGCACTGTGGGCTAGCTTGTGGGCAGGCTAGTTTAGAGCTCTGGCTTGTTAATCACTATGGTAACATATGTTTTAAGTTAGTTAACTTCTTTTTACCCAGATTAAAACACAATTTAACTGTGACCACCACCAAAGAAGCGTCAAGGTACAAATACTGAGTGGGGGAAGAGGCGTATGAAAGCTGTGCAGACTGAAGATGTTCTGGAAGCAGAGGTGCTTTCCCTGACCTCCTCTGTGTGCCTTTCATCAACAGCCCTCTTTCTGGCCAGGTCAGGGGATTAGACATGTATATGTTTTCCAGTCATCCTTGAGCCTTTCCTGGAAGCACCCATTCCCCTAAGCTGGAAGTGACTCCAAGCAACATTTTTAAGCTCTTCTACAGGTGTCTCTGAGGTTTCTTCAGGCTTTGACTTAGGGTAAATGTGAAGAAACCAACAGGCAAAGTTAAAACACTACGAAAACTCTTTTAGAAAGTGTTTTATTCACATTTAACATATATCTGAAAATGGAAGATCTGTGAATCACATTCCCTTACTCTTAGGAGTCAGATGTGCCGAGCAGTTTAGCTTTCTAACACTAATGGTACACTAATGGTAATTACCTCCATAAGCGCTCCAAGAGAACCTCCCTTCATTCTATTTACAAAAAATGCCCTCATCTGACCTTTACTATTCTTTAGTAATTAAGGTCCCTAATTACCTGGCTCCTAGGTCTTTCTCTCCAGGTTGCTCTTTATTCTATCAGTAGCTGCATTGTCCTGCTCCAAACTATCAAAGACTTTTATCATCTCCAGATTTAGACCTAAAATCCGTGTCACATGTTCAAATCCCCTAACATATACCTTAGATAACCTGACCTGTTTCAGGTTCCTCTCATATTTTCTATAACTTCCAGCCACAACAGGTCTAGATGTACTCTTGACTTTCCCAAGTGAGTGTCTTCCATCTTTCTTATCTCTACTTACACTTAACTCATCCAGGAGAGTCCATTTCCCTTTCCAGGTCCAAGTCAAAGGCCAACTCCTCCAAAAAGCTCTCATGTGTCTGAAACTATAGACCTCACCCCTAGAAAGGTTCACCTGCACTCTTGGCTTCTAACTCCAAATTTTTACTTTTATTGTAGCACCTCTCAGAGTGATCTGTGTTCATGTCCATGTGAATCCCTGGCCTGAATCCTGATGAATACACTACCACATTTCTTGTCCACAAAACTGTCCTGGCACACAATAAACTCTTAGTAATGTGATTTAAATCTATGAATGTAAATATACATATGATATATACATATATCATGCATATGGAATACATATATACATGTATTCCATAGACTTGTCTTTGAAAGCACACTCAGTAAACACCAGTAAATTTCTGGGGAATAGAGGAGTAAGGATTCAGAAAATGTAGACAAAATCAAATATATAAATAGCATGATTTTCCCGAATAAGTTGAGGAAAGTGGCAGCGCCTGTGTTTGGCTGAGCCTAGACCAAGATTTCAGGTGTGTGTTCATTTCTCAGTACTGCGATTGAATGATCATAAGAAAGTGTGTGGCAAGTGAAATGGGTTTCTATTTAAAACAGTGAGCTCTTACCTATTTTACTGGAGGCTAAGATGGTCCTTCGCCAGAAACCTTGTATAGTTCAGAGGCATAAGTGATCTTTTATGTCATTTCTAGCACTGTGATTCTACATCAGAATTTAGTCTTGGCCTCAACCTCCAATTCTTCACATAGCCACACAAGTAACTTCCTAGGAACCACATCCTCCAAGAACATAGTGATACTCATGCCTCAAATGTGCAGTTAGATATCATAATAAACAAGGGAATAGGTATCAATTCTCACATGCAAAATACTAAAGTATGCAAAAAATTTACTTTAATCTCTACATTGCTGTAATTAACTTAGATTTTTAATCTTCACTTCTATTTGATGGCAAGAAATGCAATTTTGTTAACCCAAAGAAATTCATTACTTCATTTTAAATTTCAGTTTATTGTTGGAAATACTTAAATACATAATGCTATTCTTGACATTTCTTGTCTTCTCACAAAGGTTATTCTAACTTACTTATGAGTTTGCTTTTATAGGTGTTGTATGTTTCAAAAAACTCTACTTTATTGCTGTATAACATAAAAAATTTGTTCATTTTAAATTAATGTTTTGTCAATTTCCATATGAATAGCTGTGATTTTGAATGGAATGGTATTGAATACATAAATCAATTTTAGGAGATCTATCTGAGTAATGCTGAATCTTCTAATCCATGGACATGGTATAACTCCCACCTTACCCAAGTTTTTAAAAATTTCTCTTGACATGACATTGTAGTTTTGAGTGTATAGATTTTTTTACCTATTTTGTTACATTTTCCCTAAGGTTTTCATGTTTGGGATGATTATATAAATGATATTATATTTTTAATTTTACGTTTCAATTATTTTTCCTGATATATAGATATAAATTCATTCTTAAATATTTAACTTGTTTCCTAAGTTCATCGTTAGTTCTAATAATGTTACTATAAATTCTTTAGGCTATATTTTCTAAACAGTCATGTTATCTGTAAATAAATGCAACTTTAATTCTTTATATTTTTATTTGACTTTAGGTACAATATTAAATAGAAACTGTGAGAACTGATATCCTTTAGGTTTTTAATAGAATTTAAGGGATAAGAATTTCGTCTTTCATCAAATGTAGTACATTAGTGGAGTTTTCATCTTTATAATATCAAGGCAATTTCCTTTTATTCCTAGTTTTATGGATTTTTAATCACAAAAAATATCTATTAAATTTTGTCATACAGCAGGGCATTGAGCACAGCAGTATAAATTCCTGCCTGGCAAGCATGAGGGCATGAGTTCAATCCAGGTAACAAACAAAACAAAACAAAAAGTCATATGTAAGGATTTATGTAAATGATTCACATGATTATGTTTTCAGGCTTTTATTTACAGTTAAATACAGTGATTAATTTATGAATTTGTCATTGTAATGGCATTTTTAAAAGATAATTGCTTTGGTTTTACTGACTTTTCTCTATTGTTTTTCTGATTTCTCTTTTATTGACTTCTTCTCTTATATTTATTCTTACATTCCCCTTGGGTTTATATTGTTCTTATTTTATAGATTCTTAAGATGGAAGCTTAGGTCATTCATTTTATACCTTTTTTGTTTTCTAATATAGTCATTTGATGCTTACGCATTTCTTGCCTCTCCCCTATTTGGTTGCTTTCCATAACTTTTAAATATTTTCTGATATTATTATCCAGTTAAATATATTCTAAGTTTTCTTTTTCTTTCTTTCTTTTTGCTGTGGATTATATAGATTATGTTGTTTGGTTTCCAAATTTTGGAAATTTTGAAAAATAACATATTTCTATTTCTTTAAAATATATGTCTTCTGAATTTTTTTTACAATTTATATACATATTGTAAATGCCATGTATTCTGAATGTATGCATTAGTTTTTCATTATGGAATACTTTGTTTTATCTCTGATAACAGTGCTTATCCTGAAATTTACCTTGTATAATATTAATATGGATCTTCCAGCCTATACTCAGAGTCTGCATGGTAAATAACTTTTCATCTTCTTGCCTTTGTATTTACAGTGGGGTTTGTACAGCTAACCTATATTTGGGTATTGCCTTTTTCCCCCTCAGACAATCTGTCTTTTAATGGGAATGCCATGATCAATAAAATTTAACGTTGCTATACATAGAGTAGACTTAAACTTCAGTCTGGCTACTTGTTTTATTCTTTTTTCCTACTTCCTATTTCATTACTAATTATTTTAGTGTCTGACTAGGTACATTATTGGATTATTTAAAATAAAAAGTCTTATTTTAGTATTGATTAAGGGAATCCAACTGACATTTTAACTTCATCCTAATTTTAAGCAATATTACATCATTTCACAATGTATAAGTCCTACTAATTGTACTTCCATTCATCTAGTCCCATCTTTTTCATTCAAATTTATTTATATATATGTAATGCATAGCACTTAAAATATTAGCCTTTTACAGTGGCTACAGCAGTCTACACCCGCACCAACAGTGGAGAAATGTTCCTTTTCCCGCACAGCCTCACCAACAACTACTTCTAAAATAACAATATGAAATTTATCAACTAGTAATTTTTTGCTGTTATTTTTTGACTAGTTATCTCTTACTGTTATTTTTTTGGAAATTCTGTTATTTTTTTGAAATTCTGTATTATTTCTACCCTTTTTTCTGTTTTGCTTTTTTTCCTCTAAAAATATTAGCCTTTTAAAGAATTAAAAATTTAGAAAACATGTTTATGTTAGTAATAATATATATTAGAAGATGTTTCTAATGCTGTTCATTCCTCTTATGCAGACAACTGTTCTCATCTGCTATGTTTCTCCTGCCTGAAGAACATCCTTTATTACTTCCCATAGTGCAGGTCTGCTGATTATGAACTCACTCTAGGTTTGGAAATATAATTTTGTTTGCTATAGACTTCTAAGTTGGTAGCACTTACATCCAACTCCAGAACAGCTTGGACCCCAGATCTGCATGACCACCTCAAATGCCAAACCTGGTGTTCATGTTCTCCACTGGCATGAAATGGCATCATCTACTGTGGATCCAGATCTCTTCCAGCTCTTGCTCCACCAATGAAATGAAGCCTTAGTTTTCTCCAAGCTTCTGAGCATGGATTCTTACTTTAGACTTTGTACTGATACTGAGATCTCCCACTTCCAGCAGCCTGGCTCTATTTCTCTCCTCCTTCTGACCTGGCTTGGGCAGCTATGGATAATGTCTAAGCTACAATAAGCTCAGCTCAGTGTCTCAGTACATGATACTTGGCCTGGAGCCTCTTGTCAGAGGCCTGTTTAGTGACAGGCCTCCCCAGATTCTTGTTCTGTCTGCTTCTCCTACTCTTCTGGTTCAGCAAGTCATCCGGCTGAGTTCACCCCATGTTATGACATTATTTAGACTGTTCCTTTCAGTTTAGAATATGAAACAAGGATAAATCATTCAACCTCCATCATCTGTTTAACCCCTGTGTAAACTGTCTGAGGAATATAATGCTAATTACCTTTTTCAGGGACAGAGTTGGGGGGAGAGTCAATTAAGGCTTGTACTGTGCTTTGAGATCTTTCAATGAAAGGCTCAGGGTTACTACTGTTAACAAGATACCAGAGGGAGATTTGCCAGCAATGCCTCCTTTTGAGCCAGCATGTCTGTCATTAGTAATTTGGGGGCTTGGCACAGAGTCATGGGAATGTTTTAATGGCTTCTGTTCAACCCCAGAAATAGATTGTGAAGTTGCTAAAAGAAATGCTTGTTTTCTCTGCTCTCCTCTAGTTCTGTACACATGGGGACTCTCTGAGGGAAGATTCTAGGTTCTCTATGAGGGCCAAAAGAGTGGGTAACAGGGTCTTCCACTGCCCAAAAGAACTCTTATAAAAATACTGCCCAGATCTGTTTCCAGGGACTGATTTAGAGATAAGTTATACCACCACAGAGGAATTTTGGCTTAAGATGAAATTTTGGATCTACCTAGAGACCTTACTAATTCAGGGAGATTTAAGAGTGTGAAGTAAAAGTCTCCTCCTCTAAGAAATATTTTGAAAACACTTATTAATTTAAACAAGTTATTTTATTTCTTAGCCAACTCCCAAATTCTTTTCAGAGCTGTCTTTATGAGTCAAGAAAAAAAATGCTTTCTGTCTGGATGGTCTAAACTTGTTTTTCTAGGACATGAGTAAATAATATATATGTTCAACCAGGTTTGTGTCTGAGCCCTCACTGGGAGAGTCCATGCTACAGATTAATTTCCAGCCTACTAGTAAACTTTTCCTTTAAAAGTTGTAACCTTGTCCCTATGTGTCAGTTTTTTCCCCTTCATTTTTATTCATTTCTTTGCTATATAAATTAATTGGTTATTTTATCTGTTTATCAGGACAACATGATTAACTTGGGGAAAAGAAGATGTGTTGAGAACTAGTTTGACTCTTGCTAACGGTGACCTTGGGCAAGTCACTTAGCTCTTTTGAGTTTCATTTCATCCTCTGATAGATAATACAGGAATAGCCTCAGCAGTCTGAAAGGTATGATTGAATCAAAGGGAATGTAGCTACTTCAGACACAAAGGGTAACAGAAACCAAGAAAAAACTCACTATAAATCAATAGTGTATGGTGAGGACTGTAGCAAACTTGAGAATTTATGGTCCATCTACAAGGAGCAGCCATTATTCTACTATAGCAAATGTTTCTATATCATTTCTTTTTCTTCAAAGAAAACAAAACAAATAGAAAATTATTTGTTTTTTTTTTCCTTTTTAAAGAGAAAAAAATTAAAAAAACAAAATTTCAAAATAGGAGGGTTACAATAATTAATACATTATATATTATTGTCTTGGGAGTTGTTATTCAGGGTATAAGACATAGATATGTTATCTTGTCCAAACAATTTTAGAAAGGTTTGTGTTTCCAAAGCCTCAAGCATGCATCAATCCCACCATGAGGAAACTTTTTAAGTTCCAACATTACCTAAGACACGAAGTGAGAATAGTTACTGCTATCATTTGACCAGAGTTGCCTACTAGGTGGTCAAATTTATGGGAAAGCTAGAGATTGCAGGCTCATCTCCTACCCGTGTCTGGCTCACAGTCTCACATCCATGCACAGAGTATTGCATAATGTTTGACTATTGGTATATGGAGATTAGAATTATGAACACTTATGGGTCTCCAAATACAGGATCTTATAAGGCATTTTCTAAGAATTTAATATCAGCATGATGTATGGTAATGGTGTAACATTCCTGCCCTGTTCATTTTGTCTTTTAGGACTCCCAAAAGGCAAGAAATATTGGGAGAAAAATCTTTCCCTTTATAACCTAGTCTGATTGGATAGGTAATTACAGTGAGGAAAAAAGGTCTATATGTGTATGTATGAGCATGTGTCCTGTCTTTAGGTGTGTTGGATGTGTTGTGTTGGGGGAGGATCAGCTTTGGATTGAAAAAAAAAAGAACTAAATTTTCTTTCTGTTCTTAACATTACATCCTTGTGGACCTGAAATGTAACTGTTCTGAAAAAAAGAAGGTAGGCTAAATTAAATTATTTCGAAGTTCCATGAGATCTTCTCATGGACACTTAGAGAAGTTCCAGAGACAAACGAGATGCTTCCTAAAGTCTGTTTCTCACCCCACCAAGTTCAAGGTCTGCTTAGAGATGGCTGGGTCAAAATGGAGGTTGTCCAATGCTCTGATTAATTAGATTCACAGATGCAGCTGTTTTGTTTGTAAGCGAGTAGGCTGTGCTGAGTGACTGTTAACTGACTCTGGCAATGCTTCCTCTGCCTTGCCATTTTATCCTCCTTTGCTTCCCACTCTGGTCTTAAGTTTTTATAAATTGGAGTAATGACTCTTTGGTAAGACACCAGGCCCATGATAATGACTATTCTTTGGCACTAAGGTGATGGTGGGTCCCCAGAGGAGATTATTCTCAAACCAAATGCCCCAGGAGCTCACCCGCCCTTTTTATTTCACATTGGTCAAAGAATCTAAGTTTTTGTTTCAGCTCTGGAGAAAACCAGTGGCTTGCTTTCAGCTTATTTGTCCTTTACAAGCTGCAGCCAGAAAACTTGTCTGGGTGTGATTTTGCAGGGCCACACACACTGACAGACAAAACCAACTCTGGTGAGACTTTGCATAACTTTAAATTGTCTTATTCTGAACACAGACAGGCAAAGAAGTGATAAATATTCTCCAGGAGAAAGGAGGGAAAGGGCTAAGCACTTGTGGGGCTAACTTTATGCTGGACACTTGAGGTGCTTATTCTTCTATTTGCTTATTTAAGATGTAAGAATAATTTTGATTTTTAGACAGCAAAAGAAATTCAGACTCATTGTTAAAACAAATTGAGCAAAGCAAAGGTACAGAGACAAAAGTTAAAATTATCCCCACACCAGAAACCACACTAACTTCTTCACTCACCCTTTCTTTTTGAAACTGAATCCCAAAGGGCAGTAACCACTTTTCATAGACTGATGTGATTTCTTCTCTTGACCTTTTAAAAGGCACTTTACCATAAATGTGAATTGTTCTGCAACTCCCCCCAATCCTATTTATATGTCCTGCTTGCTCTTCTGCAGGCTTACAAATAGAGCTGCCTCATTCTTTTTAATGACTACTTAGCATTCGATTCCATGGAAGTACTTGTGTTTGTGTAGCCACATCTCATCCATGAGCATATGTATTATTTCTTGTGGGATATATATATATATATATATATATATATATATATATTATATGTATATATCTACTATGTAGATGTGAGGATAGTCTTTAGAATCCCTTCTTTAATACAAATTTATTAGGCAAAGCTTTGGGAAAGGGATGAAATACTATGATTACATCAGGAATAACATACAATTGCTTTCAGCCTCCATAGAGGGTACTAATTGGCCCACCATTGCATTTTAAGTGCACCCTCCATGCTGCCCCTCCCCTTCCTGCCCCTTAAAGTGATACTTTATACAGAGATGTCTGTGTATAAAAAAAAAATATGAACATGATTGCGGCTACTCAGACTCATTGCTGCGTACATGGGAAACATTTCCAGGTCTAGCTCCAAAGGTCACACACTCCTCTTCTGCTACCCCAAATACCACTAGGATTTCATTACTTCCGACCCACCCAAGGCAAATTTATCTATCCAGTCATCATCCATCCAGGCAAAGGGAACTGATGCAAAGGAGTTAGTTTCTGGTGTTAGTAAAACCATGAGAAGCAGCAAGACCCTTAGCCCTCAGTATTCCTGGGATTGTCTGCCTGGGAGTTAGAATTACCAGGTTTTGAATCTCAGATCCGCCATTTTGCATCTGAATGGCTTTGATAAGGGCTATTTTTTTTTTGTTATTAGACTTAGATTTCTTCATCCATAAAGTGAAAAATATCAATATCTGACTTCCTGGGTGGTAGTGTGCATCAAATGCTTTCATAGTTCCTGAGGCAGAACCAGAGCTTTCTAAAAATCAGCTGTTGTTTTGATTGTATTTCTTGGGCACACTCTGATAACCCTCTGGATTCCCTGGCTGTTCTGTTAGCTCTGTGCCAGGCACCTCCTTTCTTACTACCTTTGTTGTCTACCCAGGAGCCCTTGGGCAATCTGGGTATGGTCTTAGCTCCAATTCTAGGAAAATGTGAACCTAAGATTCCCCAATGCAGTTCAGGGGTACAGAGAGGCTGCAAAGTGGAAAGTGATGACTGGTAAAGTAATGGTTTTCTGGGTAGCCATTGACATTCACAGCTTGGAAACTGGGTATGATTACTTCTTAGAATAACTTGTCTTGTTCTGATTTATTTTTTGCCCTTGTTCTGATCCTGTCCTCCACTTTTCAACATCTCTTCTGTCTTTGGAAAGCCCTAGCTTTGGAACTCAGTACTTTGACTGGGCTCTTGTTAAGTTAGACAAGTACATATGCTACTTGTCAGACTTGGGCCAAGTTGTTTGACTGGGACACTCACCACCAGACCGGGCTATCCCTTCACCAAGCTGGGCTCTCAGCCACCACTGGGGAGATGGCAGAGGGAAGGAGGAAGGACTGCCAGGCTGGTGCGGGAAACCACTGCCAAGATCCTGAGATGGCCTACAGCTATGTGGGCAGGATTAGTGCCATCAGCTCCTCCCAGGCAGCAGGTTCTCGCAGGGGGATAAGGAGGCCATCAGAGTCCAGGTCAGAGGAGCCATTGATAGCCAAGAGAGCAGGCCTTCCCAGGCTTGCACTCCTTAGGGCCTGCCCACTCTGTGGTGGCTGTTGGGGAAACCTGTTGGGTAAGCTCATGTGTGTTTTTATGTAAGGTTGGGTATTATAGTCAAGTAAAAAGAGTAGGATGACAGAAGGGAGCTCTTTAGTGGCTCTGACATGTACTTGAGAAGCTGCCAAAGGGTGGTTTATGTTTCTTAAACAGAGATGTGTTATGATAGTGAGGCTGCTTCTGATAGTGCTGATAGCCAAGCTCTACCCAAGCCTGGGACTCCCTGACATGTCTCTTTGCTAAGTGAGGAGGAATACCAGTGAATACTAGTGGATTTCCAGATTTGGGGAACAGCAGATATAGCAGCCCAAGACACAAAGTCTGAGCCTTTGGAGTAGACAGATCATCTCCTTGGACTCCACTTTCTTCAGCAGGCAAAAAGCAGTAATGGGCTGCTGCTCTCCAAGCTCCTTAGCTTCAGACCTCTGTTATACTATTCTCTGGATTTCACAAACACCCTCTCGCTTAATCCTATAACAACCCTAGGGTGCAGGAACTATTGTTATCACTGATTTATAGTCAAGGCACAGAGGGATCAAAACACTGGGCTGTGCTCTCATAGCAAAGCTGTAAAAACTCGGCTTAGGCCCTGAGCCAAGGACTCCAATATTTTTAAACATGACCACTGTGCTCTGCTTCTACGACTTACCTCGAATTCTGCTCCTTTTGCTTATTTTGGAATATCACATAATGGAAGTGATTATTTGAAAAATATCTATTTTTATATTTTGAGCTATCAGTCTTGGTTTTTGCTCACCAGCATAGCCTTAGCACCTTGCTCTGGACCTCATAGTACATGTGTGACAAACTTCCAGGAAGACTGAGGTAAAGAACTAGAAGTAACAGGAGGGTCCCTAGGAAATTGTCTCGGACAGCTCTGCTCTCACAGAAAGTTGATGTTATATTTAGGGCAGGCATGCTGTAAGGCTGTCACGGACTTCATCCTGGGCAGGCCCTCAGTGCAGCATGGCCACTCATGCACAGACTTACCCCACATGGCAGGCATTAGAGGACTCTAATGGGCTCATCTGCAAGAAAGAAGAAAAGCAGGTACCCCATTTTCAAGCAGGCCAATGCTGTGGGTCCTACGCCTGACAGCTTGTCCCTTATAAAGGTGACCTCCAACAGCACCTCCCCAAGCATCTGCTACTGAACTCTGAGAGCTGATCCAGACCATCTCTCTTCTTGGGGAGGAGGGTTTCTGTCCACTGCTTGGAATTATAACCCATCCTCACCTTAGACTGCAGGCCTAATGTAGATAATCTTTGAAGTACCAATGGTAAATAGTGTCTAAAACAAGGAGAAAGATCCTGGCTTCCAGACTGCATATTCTCCTTTATCTTCCTGCCAGTCCCTGTATTTGCAGAGCCAAAGGAAATAGGAGGTGAAATCCAGTCTCAAGCTGTCACCCCTAGCTGCATGCTCTGTGTATCCTGACATTATCCTTTCCCCTCTACACTTGGAAAAACCAAAGGAGCATTACATGGGTGTATGTTGTATGTACAAAGATACACCCTATATTTGTCTCTATGTGAATGAGCCTCATGCTTGTGAATAATCTGAAGTCTTTTCAAAAAAGTGACAAATGTAGCCATGGTATTTTCCCTTTCTGTGCTGCTCATCTTATGTTTCTGGGCATATTGTACCCTACTTCTAGGCTTGGCAAGGTTTTCAAAGTGTGTGGCATTTTGCAAACATGCTCCCAGAGTGTCAGGTAGAAAGACAGTCAGGCTAAAATTAAAACATAAATCTAATCACCTCTAAGATGGAATAGAGAATTCATTTAGATAATATCAGAAAAAGAAATATCTTCCAGGATAATATATTTTGATGCATTCATTTCTCATTACCAAAGAGAATATAGTAGAAACAAGCTTGAAGTAATACACCATGGAGTAGCAATAAGTAATGCATAAATTACTTTTCCTTTACCCTAGGCGGAACATGATCAATCAGAAAATCTATGTACATTTATTGACAACCTATTATATACCAGATAGTGTTCTGGGACTAGGGACGTCCTCTATGGGAACTTAGTTTCCTCACACTCATTTCTGAGTCTGGAATGGTAGTAAAGCCAGAGACAGAATAAATGTAGACAAGAGACTATTTTTCCTAATGAACACCTTAGTCATCTGTTTAAAAAGTTCACCGGGGCCAGACTGGCTATCTAAGATAGACAGTTCTCCTACTCTGACAGCAAAAGTGTTCTTGGCATTATTGACTGAGGTCATTACTTTTCAAGGAGGGGCCCTCATTTGGTAGACAATTTCTTGGCTCAAGCAAGCCAGCACAACAGTCACCTGCTTTCCTTGACAGGACTGTTGCTCCCAAATATTGCCACACCTGGGTGTGTGCTGGAGCCCTTGATTAAAAGCATGAATATCTTTATCCATTCAGAAGGAGGTGGTGGCAGCTTCTGTAACTCTCCCCACAGGTGGCTTGGCTCTTGATCAAGCCTACTTTGATGCATATGGGAAATTGTCTTCAGGAATTACTGAAGCTTCTCCAAAGATGTATGTCCTTTGCATGTGACCATATCATGTGAGTCAGAAGATATCATGAGACTGTGGTCTTGCCAATAAAAATGGTATGTAAGTCTTTGTGATTGAATTTATAACTTTGTAAGACTTTTTGCATAAGCATTATTCTAAAATTTAAACAATATTTTCTTAAATTACATTGCTTTGGGAAACAGTTTAGGATGGGAGGAAAGTTGGAGTCATTGTTTCAGAAAGGTTAAGAATCTTTTGTTCTTGGTAAATCAACTGTTAAGGGGCTGCTTTCTTCATGTTATCTTGTAATGACTATAGAATATAACTACTTATGCACACACATCCACATGTGTACACACACACACACACACACACACTTCATCTTAATCACCATGGATGCCTCTCCTTTTTCTCTTGTTTGGTGGCACTGGACAACACTTAGATGCTTGATCCTTTAGGAGCCATAAACTCACATCTACCTACTCCTGATTGCCTCACAAGAACTCTTCTGTTTTACCTTTTGAATACCCAGTACCTGAATTTCTAGTTTTTGGATGGTTGTCTCACTCAAGGCATCAGATGTCTGTCCTGGTAAATATATATCCTAACTCTTTTCCACACCTGAAAAATCAGCTTTGCCTCTGACCTTCGTCTGTGAGCTCTGTTCAGCCCGACTTCAACAACACACAGGGGCTATGTGAGGATGTTCTTCCTTTGTCTTTGTCTCATCAACTTCAAAACCCAATGAGGGTGTACAGTGCATGCAAATCGTCGATTAAGGTGGCCTCACCAAGCCAGACTGAAGGTGGGCGCTTCCACACTCACAAAAGGCCTGGGACTCAATTATGACTCACGGTCCTGTCAGAGGAACCCTTATAAAGAAGCCTGAGTCTTCATTCAGATTAGCACCAGGCCTTACACAAAGGAGAGAACGAGGGTAGGAGCCATTGACAGAAGTGAATGGGTTGGAACCAAATCCTGGAGCCCTGAGCTGTGCACGAGTCACTTGGTGGCAGAAAGCATTTTAATTAGAATCCTTAGGTTTCAGGTTGATTTTAAAAATCATTTGTAGTCCAAGTTCATTGGCAAGACTATTTGGAAAACAGATGTAAACATACTATATAATATTCATAATGCTAATTATTAATAATAATAAACACTATTTGCCTAGCAGCATGCTATAAAATTTACTAGATTGACTCACTTAATCCTTTTATCAAACCAATGAAATAAATTATTTTATGGTTTTGGAAAATAAGGCACAGATAAGTTAAATAACTTGCTCAGAGTCCCAAAGTCAGTAATGATACAGCCATAAGCCTGACACAGTTCTGTGTCCAACTAAGTATTATAATATTTCATACCTGTTTAAACTAGGGATTGAATATTTTTTGGGTGAAGGTCCAAATGGTGAGTATTGTAGGCATTGCAGTCATATGGTCTCTATAGCAACTGCTTAACTCTAATGCTGTAACCCTTAAACATTTATGGGCAATATGGAAATTAATGGCATGGCTATCTCATCTCAGTAAGACTTTATTTATAAAAACAAGCCATGGTCTAAATTTGACCCATAGATGGTAGTTTTCTGACTCTTGACGTACACCAAAGAGGGGACCGAAGTCTCAGTTTCGGCAAACATTCATTTAACACTTATGTGTCAGGTACTTCAATTAATTTATTTTATTGAATCGTTCAAAAAACCATGAAGTAGAAAAAGAATTATCAGTTTACAAATAAGAAAGCCAAGGCTCCGTGAGGTTCATGTTCTCGGAGACATACAGCTAGTTAATGGCAAAAGAGAACTGAACATAACTTGTCATCACTCAAGTTCCTTTGTCATTTTTCTCTGTAAGCTTTCCAAGTAGACTGGAGCCCCATAAATAATCATCTCCAGAAACTATACTGCTGCCCTTTCTCTTATTCAGTGTAGTGTGGATGTGTCATCACTTGCCCAGGACTAGCTGCGAGGCATGCTGGGACTCAAGAGCATAGAAGAAAAGGAGGTACAAAGACTAAAATTGAGGGAACTTTTCCAGCTGTAAGATCGCAAACTTATAAACTATCCATAAGGTGAATCTAAGCTGAGTTTTAGATTAAACAGTAGTGATTAGGAATGCTTTTGAGAATTACTTATATTAAATGTATGACTATCAAATGGATGAATGAGTTAATAAATTAATGATCAAATGGACAAACGAGTGAATGAAATAAAGTTTCTACAACTTTTAGGGATCAAGGATATAGATTAATGCTAGAGTGCTTGCCTAACATGCAAGAGACCTTGGGTTCGGAAAAAGGTTTTGTAAATTTTTAAGATAGAGCAGAAGAAAGGAATATAGGCAGGAACCATAGAAGCTCTCTAAGTAAGCAAGGCCAGTAATATGTTCATTTGGCATGGAGCTCTAAGAGAAAGCTCTCTGAAAGAAGAAGAAATAGAGTTAAATCCTTAACAGTGCAAATTATTTATCATTTAATTGCTATTTGAGTTTGGAAATTATTGAGATTTTCTGCATCAACTATATTTGTAAATATTACATGGGTGTTTTATAAAACCAGTACTTTTTGCTTCAAGACTATGTGCATTTCTTGCAAAAGCATAATGAACTGGAAGAGGTGAGACCAAGTCACCTTTTCTCATGAATATGTGTATGTTGATGCCATCTTGCTTTTTAAATATTATTGCTTCATTATTCATTTTGATAACTACATTATGTGGGGTTTAACGAGACATAAGTATTTGCTCTGCATTTTGTCTGTGGATTGGTTCCATAGATATAGTCATGTAGTCACTATAAAATGGGGAAAAAAGATTGTGACAATCCAGGGTGATGAAACAAAGATGACACAATGCATGGGAACAGTGAAGATGCTTCCTAGCTATGAAAGATAAATACAATATGGAAGCAGAATTAAAGAAAGGTGGGCATCCACTGAGGGTGTGCTGTTGATTTTTGGTACTATATTCTTAATACCCACAACATTTTCTGAGAAGACCATCTCTACCTATTATCTATCTATCTATCTATCTATCTATCTATCTATCTATCTATTATCTATCTATTTACCTACTGTCTATCATCTGTCTACGTATGGTACTGTAATAGTGGAATCTCAGGTTTTTAAGATGGAAGATGCACCAAATTGCAAAGAAAAGACTGGATAAAATGTGACATACGGAGACAAGAATAGAGAGATGTCAAAATATAAAAAGTCTAGAGACAGGTGAAATCACTGTGGTGATAGAGTCTCTGCCAGTTTAACTTTGGTGTGTTAACTGCAAGGTCCCCCTGGGCAACCTGCTTTGGTTTGAACCGGCAGGAGGTACTGGGAGCATGTGTTGAACCCACAAAGTAAAACTCAGACTTGTAGCTAAAAGTGACCGTGAAGGCTGAGAGATACCACTGGAGCAGAGACAGAGTGTTTAGTTTAGAAAAGTCATCTAATGTCAAAACGACCAAGATTAAAAGCTGAAAAGTCAGTTGGGAGTCATTGTAAAAGTTCCAAAAGAAGCAAGATGAGCTTGATTTAAAGGGAGAAACAGAGACAGGAGGATTGCTACATAGTGAGCCCAGGTCAGCCTAAAATAAATGGCGAGATCCTGTCTCAAAAAAAAAAAAAAAAAAAAACAGAACAAAAAAAGGAAAAAAAAAAAAAAAAACCAAATAGGGTTGAGTGCTGAGTCACTCCCCTCAAGTAGCCAGAGAGAGTAATTATAAACAGCTGGAGCAGACATGAGACGCTCCACTCCAAAAACCAGAGAAGCAGGAAGGGGCTGACTTGGGAGAGAAGAGGAACGGAGCATGGAAGTTACCACAGGAGACGGGGCATGGCCAGTCTAAGGGAGACAGGGCTAAACAGAGTAGGAGGCTGCTGCTCTGAGAGAAAAAGGAAATCAGCTTCTAAAAATGCAAAGGTTCCTAGGGCTGTGCTATCTCTAAGGACACAGTGAAGTAATAGACACATGGCCCTGAAAGCCTGCCGCCTTGACTCTCCATCACAGGAAAAGAAGTTTCAGTCTAGGCAATAAAAGTAGCAGAGAGGCCAATGAAAAATCTACAGGTAGAAGGGCAAGGCTGAAAGATGAAGTGCCCCGTTTGTACTTAGAGGTTATTTTTCCTTAGTCTTCTCTCCTGTAGGTACTGGTGGCTCGTTTATCTCAAAAGGCCAAGAAACTAATGTTTTTTTTTTCTTTTAATGAATGCCCACTTGCCTTTTGATATACAGCCGCTAAGTTAACTTCCCCCTCCTGAAGTGCTGTACCTCTAAGTTGTCATACCTGTAAATTACTTCCACTGAGGACCCAGAGATCGCCTAAGTGGCTCCTGAGACCTATGGCCTGGCCAGGGAGGACTTATATACGACTGGCCAGAAACCTCAGCAGATCATAAAATATTATCCCATTGACTAGAAACTGGGAAGTCGGGAGGGGAAGTGGACTGGGAGCATGGGTAAGACATTCTCAGTCACTGTCCCAAATCACCATCCCTTGGTACCCACTCTACTCCATGGATTTAGCTAGTGGCCCATCTTTTTTTGGCTTACATAGGTGAACACTTTATTATGAAGACATTAATTTATGAATGAATGGCCTCATCATAAGATCAGGGTTTGTTTGGAAATGAAAATGATATGGACCAAGAAAAACAGAATACTAAGGACCCACAGGAGGAATCTTTTCTTGTTTGGGGTAAGATGATAAAACATGATTCCAAGGACCAGAGAGTGTTTGACTTGGGTCAGCATGCAGCTCTCTACTTGTGAGATTAGGAAACATTTCAAGGGGCTCCAAAACTAATCTATATATGAAGCTAAAATATATAAAAGATGAGGATAAAACTGCATTATTGCCTATTCAGAATCTGATAAAGGTTTCTTTTCCCTTGCTTCTGAGGAGCAATATAAATAACAAAGATGCCTTGGTAGCCAAAACTTCTGGTTAGAGGTAGCTTGGAAAATCTCATATTTGTACAACAAGGATCAACAAGAATTATTAAGTGCAACCATAATGGCAAGAAAAGTTGGCAAAGATCCTGAAACTGCTTTGAGGGACTCAAATTTAGGGACTCAAAGCTGCCTTGAACGTTGACGCTGAATTCTACCTTCTATAGTTCATCTTATTAAGGTCTGAGTATCTGTATTTTTTATTAAAAAAGAAGTTTCCATTCAGTACATATACCTTGTGTCTGAGAATCTACTAGGAGTGCAATGTATCCTCTCCTAGACATAATAAGATCAAGACCATAACAGCATCTGCCATCTGCCCTATCTTCCTCAGTTCCACAATTTGGTGCTTTTATCTCTCTGGAAAGTCTCGAAGTTGGGATCCTGACCCCAGAAGCTGCACTCAGCTTGTTTGTGCATGCGGAGTACCTACCGCTTTCAGAGACTTTCAGGACAAGACATTTAATCTCATTCTGAGCACTGATTCTGGTTCTTGCCTGGAGGCTGCTTTTGGTCCTCCAATTGCTGTCTTCCTGCCCAGGATGTATTTGGGGGTAATGAGATGAATGAATTGTTACTGCGAACCTAGTGATAGAGCAGGTATCTTTTGGGTTCATTCATTGAAGGAGATAACGCCCTTCTGTGAAGAGTGGGACAAAGGGAGGACTTCCATCACATTTCACAACATCTTTCCATACAAAGACATAAAAAGCTCCCTCTGTTACTTGGGTTCTGGTCTCTTGCACTACTTAGTAGTTGACAGGGTCATTTATTCATCTGCAGAACAACCAAGTTTTGTGAATTTCTTCTCTCTATTGGAAGTTCTGATTTGACAATCCTGGAATAGGATCCAGGAGTGGGTAAAGAAGTAACTTTGGAAAAGCTATATCTTAGTCTAAATCTCAACTCCTTCAATACTTAGATCTCTGGAAAGCAGCCTTGAGTGCCCATTTTATCAAAAGATACTGTATAGTGGATGTAAAAGCTTAATATGGAATGCTGGTGTGCAGTACGTGGTCAAAAAATGGCAACTAAAATTCCTCACTTGTTGTAATACACACAGATATAATGCATATGCCATCCCCTAAGTTGTTACCAAGAAGACCTCCTTGAAATTCTACCATAGAGCCATTTTCTGTTGTGTTAGATGAAGTGTCATATCTTATAAACTCTAGATTCTCTTCAAGGCAGGCCCAAACAGAAGATCAGGTTTTAGGGAGCCAGAAAATCAGGAAAACAGATAGCAATTCTGATTCTGAAGTCTGTTAAGCAATAGGAAAACATCCTTTGTGGGTGACTGCTGACAGAAACCCTTTCTGTTCCAAACTGGAGGCAAATGCTGGAGGAGATGGAGGAAGCAAGCCAGCATTGATTTTACTTGGGACCAGCTGACTCATCTGACCAAGGCAGGGACCCAGTGCTGGACTCTCTCCCTTCCCCACTCCTTGTATGCTGTGATGGAAGCCATCAGAATGGGAGGTCACCTTATTGGCCAAAGGCTTGTCCCATAGGGTTTGCAGAGTGACAAAAGTGGCACAGAATTCTTTTTCAGGGTGGTCTCTGACAGGAATGAGGAATCTAGGAAAATTTTTTATGATGGAACATTAAAACAAAAACATATTTTTGGGGTTAAGAATCCCAATTTGGGGTCCAAACTCTCAAACAATGTTGAAACTTCATACAAAGAAAAAGCTCAGCCCGTGCCTTTGGGCTTCTGATGGCATGGTTTCCCTCCTTTTTACTAATTTTTTTCTGAACACAAAAGAAAGTTCATCTTGGCACTCCAGAATGGAGCTGCAGAGAGAATGATCCATTTATTCAGAGCAAAAAAGACAGACAGTTTTCAGAGGATCTGCAGGGTCCTTTGCCTGCAGGCCCTTGGTGCCCAGGCTGGGCTAAATTGATTAGAGTTCCATTCAGAATTGCAATAACCCAAAAGATATGCTAGGGCCACTGATGAGCCTCAAGATTAGCCACTAAACTGATCTCTCTCTTTGGAATTGTGGCTTATGTATTTTTGGAAACTGAGCACTTTTAAAAAATTCTATTTTCTCATGGCTTTGTGTGCAAACCTCATTAATTTCCCAAAGTCTCGGCAGAAGAACAATTGCTCTAATTCCATCTGGCAAGGTTCTAAAGCCTAAAAATTTCTCATAGAATATATAATATATGGAAAATGAATAGACACACTTATATATGACCTCTATAACAGATGGCTCAGTATACATAATAGGCTACACCCCATAAGCAAACATGCACATATGTGTATATAAATATTTCTTTCCTTGCCTTCCTGCCCTTATCCTGGAATTCTTAGCAATTTGGCCTGTCACAGCTTATTAATGATGTTTCTAGAGCAGAGCTCATTGGTGCATTTTCAGCAATGGGCTGATTAATAGGTGGGCACGGGGGAGTTCTTTGGAAGCCAGGGCATTGCTGGCTTGTTGACCTTGATGCTCCGGGAATAGTCTTGCTTCAAACTATGGAATCTCAGTTAGCATCATAAATTGTGGAGCCACTGGTTTTATTACCCTTCTGCCTCCTGCTGGGAATGTTGTTTCTCTTTAATAATGGGCTGAGCAGCAGCAATGAGCACCACCCCCCCGTTTCCTCCATGACTTGCCTTGTACATTCCTCTTCTTTACCTCCACTCTTGACCTCCTAGCCCTCATCAGCAAAGCAGACTGGCAGACAGACAGACAGACACATGCCCACACCCCACACACATACACGCACAAGTACCAGACACACAATCACATGCATTCATACACATAGACATATGCCCACATACAATCATAGGATCATATAATTTAGATGCCATACACCCCACCCCCTTCTTTTTAGCTTTAGGACTTAGTAAGGACACACCTCCCACACCTCTTCCTTGGCACAGCTAATTCAGGCAGGGATTTATCAAAAGTCACTTTTCTAATCATCAAAGAAAAACAGAAAGTAATCAATCTGAGAAAATATGAGGAGCATAAAAGTAGTTTTGTTTTCTAAATAGAAAATTCTAGAATAACAGTAGATGTAGAGAAGAACTGACCTGCTTTCTAAGTATTGTTCTGAGAAGAGCAAGGATAACTCTACTTTCTCATTTTTCAAAACCCCATGGCCTGTGAGGGCCATACTACATGGCCTGTGGGCCACCGCTGGGACTAATTACACACAAGCTTGTGCCGGAGTTGGAGCCAACCGTAAGTTCCCTTCCTGCCCATTGTTATCCTCTGCCTCTTCTAGATCATGGTGCCCCCACACCTAGTGAGCTCCAGCTTGTGCTTGGGCTCTCTGCTTCTCATTACCTTTTTTAGGGACACTCCATCCATTGAACTCTTCTTTTCACATTTGAGAGATTGTTTTATTTTTCCTGGCCACAGTAAACATCATAGTTGTAAATTCCTGTTTACTTGTGGGAACATTTGGTTAATGTCTGTTCCATAGCTGAAGTGTAAATTTCTTCAGGGCAGTGTCCCACATTTGGTTGTATTCACCCTTAGATCTCCAGTAATCATTCCATTATCAGGAATGTAGTTCACATTAAACAAATATTTGCTCATAGTGTAAACCACCCTTCTATATTGGATTATACACAGGAGAGGTGACTTCTTAAATCTGGTCCAGTTCAAAAGTTCACAACAAGAATCTGTCTCCATCTTGAAGTAAATGGCGTTGGGGTTCTACTCAGATCCCTTTCGCTGACCTGGTGCATCCATGTCTCTGCAGTACTAAAGGTCAGTGGGCAGTTGAATACTTTAGACAGTGACTCTGGGGTTAGGATCTGTCTCTTTTGGAAATGTCTGGAATGTCTGGGAAGCTACCTTTTCCCCAGAAATTGGTTAGCAACAAACAGCCACTGAATATGGGGGAGAATATAGGTCCTTCTTTCTTGACCCTCAGTCTCAGCTGACAGGGCAGTGATTCTTGGCCGAGTTCACACATATGAATTAGAAGCTATAGGTGGGGCATCACTGACCTGTCCCATTAAAGGCTACACATCAGCACCTTGGCTAGACTCACTTGAATTGCCTAAAGCCAACTGAGGGGGCTAAGAATGATCCTAGCCAACTTTGTGCATATTAACGCATGGAACTAGGGTAGGTTTAATCAAGGTGGAGACAAATGCTCTTCTTCCCAGGACAGCTGTCCCAGTGGTGGTCCTCCACGACACAGAGTGTAGTAGGCTTGCTTTCTCCTCTAAGTACTACTTGTGGAGTCAGGCAGATCTTGGCTTGGTTTTGACTCTGTGTCCAAGGCATTGGCCAAACTACTTGCCCACTTGCAACCAAGCTTCCACATTTAAAAGGTAAAGTTATAAGAAATGCTTATTTTACTGTGTTCTTGAGAAAATATAATGTGATTATTTATAATTAGCTATCTGCTCAATATTGAGTGCTTTAAATGTGATTTTTACCAATGGTAGTTATTACTGATATTATTACTATTAATATAACTTTTTAAAAGGGACTATTTTCTTTATACTTCTGAGAGTTGCCACTTTGATAGTTACATACTTAAAAGTATGAACCAAATTCTAGGAGTTAAAACTTGTGTAATTTCTTCCTCTTTGGTTGGACAGAACCTCAGGACAAGAATCAGCCTCATTAGTCTAGAACTGTGAATAATTAGGTGGTCATTAAGTAGAATATGGAGCAACTTATTGGGAACAATGTCCAGTTAGCACCTCTAAATCAATAGCCTTTGATATGGCGGGTCCGATAAGTCTCAAAAACACATCTACTAAGTCTTTGATGCTGGTAAAGACATACAGAGGTGACAAAGACATAGATCCTCCTTCAAATAACCAGCTATTAATACTTCTCATCATCTGACAGTCTAGAGACAGTCACTGTTTTTTGTTCTGAGAATGGGGCAAAGAGAATGATGTAATCTTTTCCATGCTCAGTTTTACTTACAGTTTCAGATTAAGCTTAGCTATAGCCTTCATTAAAAGAACTTTAAATTCAGTTGGTATTTGTTGAGTACTTGTTAGATGCCTGACATGCTGATTCCAGTGGAGGATGCAGATACAGCTCCTGCTCTCAGAGTATATGGCTGTGTTAAGATGGAAAATGGTGAGTTTGAGAGACTACTGCAGGGAGGGGGCATTTTCTAGAAGAAAATAGTCTTGCTTGAGCTTAGCTGGATGTGATAAGAAGATTAATTAATCAACCAAGACCCTCAAGAATATCAAGCTTTTGCTCCTGTTTTGTGTCTACTGTGGGCAGTATTAACATGTGGGGACCAGTTTTGGAAGCATATTATCTATCTGTTGAAAACATTCAGATTACTCTGAGCCCAATCTTTCTCCCATCTGAGTTTGCTCTATTTATTAGAGAGATGGAGAGAAATAGTTAGATTTTGCAGAAATCCTTCATGTAGTGGTAGATTTTCCACATGAAGGGCAATATCTTTGACTCCAAATTGCCACCTTTTGCCGATTACTTAGGAGGGTGACTGATAATGTAGAAAAATACAGCTCACACTGTATACAGCTTCACTGTCACTGCCC
The DNA here is from genome assembly GCA_004027455.1 of Hydrochoerus hydrochaeris. Taxonomy (NCBI): domain Eukaryota; kingdom Metazoa; phylum Chordata; class Mammalia; order Rodentia; family Hydrochaeridae; genus Hydrochoerus; species Hydrochoerus hydrochaeris. Next base: position 91,879 of record PVLA01002341.1, on the reverse strand, counting down.
TCAAATAATTCATAGTCAAGCCCAGTGTGGTGGTGCACAACTATAATTCCAGGATTCTGGAAGCCTGAGAGAGGAGCATGGCAAGTCCAAGCCCAGCCCGGGAAGCTTTGTTAGATGAGACCATCTCAAAAATAGGCCTAGGGAAATAGATCAGTGTGAAGGGACTGAGCTCAATTCCTAGTCCTGAAGAAAAGATAAAGAAATCATATAGGAAGGTCCTTAAATTATAGGGGAAGGGCAGATAGAGGGGGATATTGCATAACCTTTGAGAATATATCCCTCCAAATACTGAAAACCCTGCATACAGGGAATATTTATATTCCCTCCCTGCTCTGTTCTAACTCTCAGCAGTCTCTAGACTCAAATGGAAGCAGACTTCAAGGAATTCCAAGGTAACCATATCCTATAATATAATAAATGACACCAAGCATTCTATGGAAATCAGAATGTAAAGAAATATGTGCTGGTTGTGGAAACTGCCCTTTCCTGCTGCCTGCTCTTTCTGAGATTAGGACCCAGGGCATTTGGTCAGATGCAGGGGTGAATTTTGAGCAACAGCACAGAAGAAGAGCTACCACTGACAGTTGCGAATCCAATGTGTGTGATCAAAATGAATCTCTGGGTTTCCCTAGGAGAACTGAAGACAGGTTGTAATTCCCTTTGCAGAGTAGATCTGTGTGGAAGGTGTGCTAGATACTGAAATCACACTTTTGCACAGCATTTTCTTATTTGTTCTCAACTTTAATCATGAATTTCTTGAGGTTGTAGGGTTACTTAAAGGCATTATTTTTTAAATTAAGAGTTAAGTATTACTGAGAAATTTAGGGTTCTAGTAGATTGTATTTCTGAATTGGGGTGCTGGTTGTACTTTTGCATGTTTATTACAGTCTATATGTATATACATGTGCAATAGGCACATGTTTTTATATGTATATTAAATTTTTAAAAATGAGTGTTTAAGTTAGCTGACACCTGAACTTGGTCACACAACATAATTTAAAATATTCAGTCACAACCACCCAAATATATGTGATATAAAATTCTGAGTCAAAACATAAAATAAATTTCTGTGAAATAATACTGAGACAGCTCAGTACAACTTCACACCCTGAACTGGGAGCACCAGGAAGCTCCTGTGATTCCTCTCCAGTGCATCTGATAGCAGGCCCACTGAACTCTCTCAGGCTGCCTTGAGTAACTCCAGCCCTGTTCCTCTTTAGAGCCCTGCCTCCTAGCCCATGGGTCCTCCCAACTGTGTCCTGGCTCCTATTAACCACGAGTTCAGAGTCATCGATTCTGACCTGTGCAACCTTACAGGCTCACCAGGCTATGACATTTGAAAGGACCTGGTGCCAGATTTGTGGTATCATTTGCACCTGCATTTTGTTGGGTAGCCTGTGAATTCTGTCACCTTCCATTCATGATTTCCATTCTTTTAGAAATGCTTTGGCTTTGGTCTATAGAATAGCACCCGAGTGTCCTGTTGGAGCTTGTTCCTGGTCCTTCTTGATCAGTTCTGTCTTAAAAGGGACTTTTCCTTGGCCCTCTTAGTTCTTACTCTGGTGGTCCAGATTCTGCATCCCACTTCCTCTGCATACACAAGGGATTTTAGACAGAAGCTGTCAGTTGGACATCCAGTGCAAAGGCCTTTGTGCCTGGCGTTCTCTGTCCCAGTCCCCTGTTTCATCCTCCCCAAGACTCTCCTTCAGCTTGGCGTCCAAGAAGACCTCATCTCCATTCTGCTCCATTTTCCCCTCCTCGTTGGCTCTTCCTGCTTTGTGTCTGAGTTATGACATCCTTTATCCCAGTGCTTTAGGGAAGCTGTTGACTTTAGAATTGGAAAGGTCTGACTGAAAGATGGGGGTGGGGGCAAGGGTTGGACTCAAAATCATAATTCAGCAGCCAGTGGCAATATAACATGTCATGTGTACTGGGCTTCTGGGAGGAAGCCACAGTACCCATGGAGAGGAGGTTACCCAAGTTACATGCAGCACTCCCTGCAAACAGCCTAGCTGTCCGACTTGAGGGGATAGAGAGAGAGAAGGTGAGATGCAATGACACATGAGAATGATTTTATTCCTCTTTGACTCTCTGTTGCTGTGAAAATGCCCTGGTTTATTCCTCTGCCCATTCTTTTTTCATTTCCAAAAGGATTTGAAGACGCTAACTCTCCAAATGTCATGGATTATGTGGATCCAAAATACCCCTCTAAGACCTTGCATAGGACATAATTTCTGAAAATATATATCAGAAGACACAGTTCTCTAAGGCCAGAGTCAAATAGAGAATAGTAAGTTGCAGGACACAATAATTCTGCAAGAACTCAGGCACATTATTTATCCTCTCTGAACCTGTTCCCTCCTGGTCTGTAAGTGAAGATCATGATCATGGATCTGCTTGATGTTTGCTGGTGAGGCCCGGACAAGATGTGAGAGAGCTCTTGGCAAACTATAAAGTGAGAAGTTGCAACCAGAATATGAAGCAATTTCAGGAAATGCGATTCTGCTGGACAGCAAGACTCCTGTGACATAGGAAGTTCCTCCTAGCCTGGCCTAAATTGTCATCAAAATGTGTATGTAAAAAAAAAAAAAATCTTTGCAACTCTCTCTGCTGCTGGGTTCAATGTCTTTGGTTTCTTAGGTTAAAACCACAGGATCCTGTGTAGTCCACCCTTCTCTGTATTGTCTGTATTTGTGTGATTTTGGCTTTCTGACTTTTCTGGTTTTTTATTTCTTTCTCAGTATCTATTGAAAGTTTTCTCTATTTGCTTCTTAAAATTTAGAGTTATCATCTACTGTACTAATACAAATAAAAAAGAATCCCACCTTTAACTTCTTTTGCTTTTCACTGTATTTGTTTAGTCTATCTAGGAGGCTATTCTTATCCTCCACAACCCAATTCCTGATAACCCCTGCATCTATGATAAGTCTCGCCAAGTTCTACCTGTATATCTTCCTGTGAATTCCCCCTGTTACCTTTATACACACCTTATTGGCCTCATGAACTTCCCCATCAAGTTCTTCTTTCCTTTAATTGTCTGCATCTGAGTGTGGGTAGCTCATCAACCCAAGCCAGTCTCACTAGCTCAAATAAAAAATATACTTAATGGCAGTGATCACACCTATCTTTTCACTATGAAATGTCCAATAATTTATGTATGATGCAGGCTCAGAATATCCATTTTGTTGAATGTATAAAAAATTAATTATCCCATTCCTCTCATTTCTCAGTAAATAATACAATAATCAAAGTTATGTAAATTTTATAGATAGAACTTGACATGATGTCAGACATGGAGCCATTCAGAGTTACTAGGTGTAAAGCACTATGTAAAGCAATTTATGTATATATATATATTGCATACATAAATATATATATATATATATATATAATGCATATGCATTATTTCTCTAGGTATGTGTATGCATTTATATGTGGTGTGCATTGAGGAGGCAAGCTTTACTTTTTTTCTCTTAGGTACTTTATTTGAGCTAGAGGATTAATATGACATAAGCTACATTAATGGGGAAATCTTTTTTTTTTTAAATTTTTATTTAAAGAGAAAAAAAAGCATGTAAAGGGTATAGATAATACAGAATTTCAGAAAAAAGATAAACAATAAGAAATCACTAGTTGATAAATCACATATTGTCCTCTTAGAAATAGTTGTTCAAGTTACAAAATTAAAGCATTCAAAGTAGATAGTAAAACAGTGAGAGTGTAAACAGCTATGCATACATGAGTCTCTACATTTATTTCTATTCTTTCTGAATTAGAGGGAAAAACAAAACTTAGTAAGACAAAACAACACAAAACAAATTCCTATAAAAACATGAAACCAAAAAGTCATATAAAACTATAGTACAAGGTGATCTACAATGATTGCTGTGGTGTTTCTTATTATCTTCAATAGAATTGCCTATATCATCAGGCATAAATGAATATAGCAGTATAATTGAATATAGCAGTACATAACAATATTAGTAAAAATAAAACATTGTAGACAGTATAAAACTTCAAAGGCAGGTAATAATCAAACCAGAGTAGATATTCTAGTGAATCTTGTCATCTTAAGTGCAGTTGCCTATACTCTCAGACTTGATCCTATCAATCATAACAGCTTTGAATAAAATCTATCAATACAAAACAGTGATCCAACAAACAGATTCGATTACAATCACTCATGGTAAAACAGTGTAGGTTTTACAGAGCTTTAGATTGTCTTAATAGGAAATTAAGGATGATTACCATACTATATCCTGTTATTTTTGGGATTACTGTTTGTACCCTCAAATCTAGTACAGGTAGAATGACTGGAACAGAATATAATACATCTAAGCAGAGTAGTGTGAGTAATGTGGGTTTTAAATCCTGGTGCACTATTAACAATATAGTGTATCAAGGCCATCACGTTAGAGATTCTAGTTATCCTTCTCTGCCTCATTCCTGCTATGCTATTTTTCTGCCTGTTTGTCTACTTTTCTCCATCATTCTACTGCCTGCCCCACTCATTGAGGCCTTTCTGCCACTGTTCCTAAAGTCCTGGTATTTTTTTTCTCTCCCTCTAGAATGTCCTTCAGTAGTCTCTGTAGGGTTGGTTTGGTGGTCACAAACTCGCCCAGTTCCTCTTTGTCATGGAAGCATCTTGTTTCTCCATTAATTTCTAGTGATAGTTTTGCAGGGTACATCAATCCAGGCTGTAGGTTATTTTCTTTCAGGGCTTGGAATATTTTGCTCCAAGCTCTTCTTGATCTGATGGTCTGTGTTGAGAAGTCAGCTGTGATCCTGATGGGCTTACCTTTACAGGTAATCTGTTTCTTTTCTCTGATGGCTTTTAATATTCTGTTTTTATATTGAATTTCTGGTATCTTGATTTTTATATGTCTGGGTGCAGATCTGTTTTGGTTGTAGGTGGCTGGGGTTCTGTATGCCTCACTTAACCGAATGTCATTTTCTTTTCCCATGCTTCTGAAGTTTTCCTTAATTATTTCCATGAATAGCCTTTGTAATTCGCCTGTATGTAGTCCTGCTTCTTCATTCACATTTCTTATTCTTAAATTGTAGATTCTCTTGTCATCTTCTAGACTTTGTACTGTTACTGCCTGTTTCCTTGTTATTTTTAAGAGATCTTTCCTTTCATGATCACACATTGCAAACTTGTCTTCAAGTTTTGATAGTCTATCCTTAGTTTGTTTTAAGGAGTTTTGCCAGCTTTCAATGGAGTTTTTAATTTCCTGGTAGTCTCTTTGAATCTGCTTCATGTATTCTATATTTTCTTTATATTCTTTATTGAATGTTTCTCTCCTTTTTTTGTGTTCCTCCCTTCTTCCATCTGTATCTTCCTGAGAGATGCTCCCTGAGAGCATTTCTTTTATTACTCTACTCATATCTTGCTTTACCTGATTTAATATTTCAGTTCTGAGCTCATCTACAAGGTCCTGAAGATGATCAAGGTCCATGAAGCCATGCCTGCTGTTGCGTGTTTGCTGCCCTCAGTTGCCCTTGTTTTTCCCTCTCCTGGATCAGGGCTCTCATGGCTCTGGGCTGGGGGCCTCTTCCTGCCTCTATCTCCTGTCATGGTCCTGGCTTCCTCCACACAGGTTACAGTGCAGGTCCCAGCCCCCTTCCCTGTTGGCCATGTTTCCTCCAAAGCACACTGGCAAGGGACCTCCGCCCTCTCCTGACTGCTGTTATCACTGAAGTGCAAGCAGCAGCTGACTATGCATGCCCCTCCCCACTGGGCCAACCAAATTGCAGAGGCCTTCCCAGGGTTAGTGCTTGCTAGGCACCGGGAATCGATTTGGGACGGCTCATTGGGTCCCATCCAGGGACGCAGCCCAGTCCAAGAAAATCCCACGAATCTGCTTTGGGGAGGGAGCAACCAACTGAAGTCACTGTTATTCCCAGTTCAGCCTCCTCCTGCCCGATTCCAACATGTCGCCCATTTAGTCACACCCTTCCTGTTGGGTAGGATCTCATTCCCTGCACTGACCATGGATTAATGAAGGACCCTTTGCTGGCTCTGCTCTCTGTTGGGCCCACCAACCCCTGACTTCAGTGCTGCTGTGCTTCCTGTGAGTGGCGGCAGGAACAAATTTGGGTGGCTCTGCCAGCCATAGCAGATTCAGGCTGGTGCAAATTCAGGCCGGTGCAAACTTGGCAGGTCACAGCGAAAACACTGTGTCCCAAAATTTTTAGCTGTTCCAGTTGTATTCCCAACATGTTTAATGAGCTTTTTTATGTTTTAATTTCTTCCTGTGTCAAGAGGATACATCTCCCTATTTCTGGGTCTCTCCAGGGTGTTTTATTCTGGCATATGAGTTGTTTCTCCTGGGAGGCTCTGTATTTTGTTGCTCACTGATCTGCCATCTTGTCTTTTTTAATGGGGAAATCTTATGGATGCTTTTAATGTAAGTTTCATGTGACATGAGAGCTCTCATAAGGACATGGAGATGTAGAGAACTGGCAAAATCTAAATGCATTTTTTACTGGATTGAACACAGAAAAGTAATTGTAGAAAAGTAATTAAAGAGGGAAAGGAAGGTAAAATTTATTCTTACAAGGTCTGTACAAAATTCTCTTGGCCTCAGCTTCCTCCTTAATAATAAGAATATTTCTTTTCTCCTGGCATGAAAGGGGAAGTTCTTACATGGGAACTTCATCCCCTATTTGTAAGAAGGGGTGTACGAGTGTCTTTCTCGTATCTACTGTTCCTAAATTGCTTATAACTTAAAATAGTCAATATGTAAGAGCAGCTGATTCTGGAGTGGCATGATTTGAACTCCTGTCAAACACACACACACACACACACACACACACACACACACACGCACACGACATATATTTATATTTGTGTGTAATTTTTCATTATCTTCAAACTCAAGCAGATAGTAAATGGCAGCTCTGTATTTATATTTCATTTCTAAGCGAGTCACAACTGAGAATTCATTTAATCCTTATAACAATAATCTTGGGCCAGACATTATTCTTCCCTGCTTTTGAGCCGGAGGTGGACAGTGATAAAATGTCTTGCTTACTGTAACAGCTGGTAAGCTATAGAACAAGTTTCCTCCCTCTCCCCAGTTTAAGTTTTGCTGTCTTTCAAATACTCAGTCTGATTCATGATGACCATGATACAACTCTTCCCTCCCCAAATAAGTCCCTTTGATCTTTCTAGGCATTTTCTAGCTAGTTTGTCCTTCTCTTCTTGGACATACACACAGTATATATCTATGATATATGCTGAATAAAGAAGTGAACAAAATAAATGAATAAATGAATGTGTGTATTTCCTTTAACTCCTTTGGTGGACCTATGTTCTCCCTTTTCCACCTAAAATATACATTTCTCTCGTGCCTAATGTTGTATGTATCATAGCTTTCCAAAGATGATCGCCATTATTCTTTTAGGTTCTCTCATCCATTATCTTTTTTCCTTTAAGCAGCTGATTGAAAGGGTTGCTTCCTTCACACAGGTTACTTTTGTCTAGTAGTGGGGCCAAATGCTTTATCCCATGGGAATATCTTCATTTTTATAATGGAATTCAATGGGAGTTAATAAAGGGAATGGAAAAAGTACTTGGCTGCCAACTGCAAAATTGTGCATCCATTCCATCCTGAGAATCCCACCTGTCCTCACAGCATGCCTCTGGGGAAATCCTACCAGCAGCTGGGGGGACATAATATGAGACGGTGCCTGTGCAACCATTTTGTCAAGAGTGGATGCTCACGTGGTACTGGGGTGCTTGATGCATATTCCACAGACCAGGTGCAGCAAGAGGTCCCTGGCAGTCATGGAATGAAGACTTTTAATCTTAAACTTGCCACAAAATATTAGTGAAACTGGATTTATCTCCTATTTTTCTGTCTGAGCACAAATCACAGTCACTGTCATGCTGTGGGGACGATTCATTGAACAGATGTATAGTACCTGGGTTCTGCACTGGATGGAGATGTGATTATCTGCAATATCATATCTGATATTGCAGATATGAACACAGGCTTGAGCCAGACTCCTTAGAGTTTCAGTTCTACTGTTAAGACATTTGAAGAAAATTACTTGGCTCCTTAATGTCCACTGTATTGTCATCTGATGGCTTCTCCATAAGCTTATTGGGAAACTTAAATGAGAGAAGTCTATTAAAGCACCAAGCTCAGTTCTGTATTGACAAAGCATAAGACACTCACTGAGTACTGTCATTAAAAGTAACAATGGCTGTGGCAATGGTGCAGAGAATGATTCTGTGTTGCAGAAGATGCAAAATTTAGACACAGCTGAAACTAGGTCTTTATCCAAGACACCCAAGACTAGTTGGGTGATAAGCATGCTTTCACCTAGAAATTTCCAAGAAAAGTGCAAGTAGCAGGTGTAGCAGTTTGGCTGGCAGAAGGTACTCTTGCCAAAAGTTATCAGGAAAGTCTCCTGATAAGTGCTAATGCTTGAATTGGACACCCAAATATGTAGATTTTACAGATGCAGTGGGGGGTGGTGGTTTAGAGGGCCAGTGTTGATGGAATGAAATCAAATCTAGCTATAATAGCTCCTGGGAAGCTAAGATATTTTCAAGTTGTCTTTGCTGCATGTTCTGCTATGAAAAATTATGATTATGATTTTACATATTTTGCACATTTATTTATAGAAGCACCAGTGATATTATTAAAAGCTAAACCCTTCAATATTAATGTTGGCTCTGCTTTAAAAATACGTGTATCTTTTTCTTCAAATGAGCTCTTTTACTCATCTGAGAGTTAATGGGAATTTTAGACTAACTGTGAAATCAAGTTTTTTTTAATATTAAAATTTACAAAAAGTTTAAAGGAATCTTTCAAAAGTATAGTTTGTTGAAAAAGCCCTGATAACAAAGGGACACTAGTCATGTTCAGAAGTTCAACAGAATTGGAGAGAAAAACAATTCTGGAAATAAGAAGTTGAGATGCAAACCTAGTACATATGCTATCACAGTGTTTTTGGAATATCATTCACTTCAGAAGCAAACCACTGAAGATTCTGTACAACACAGACCAATCAATGGTAGAGAACTTTCATCACAAATTTGCAAGACATTGCTAAAGGAACTTCTTAGGACTCAGTTATACTATCAAGCCCTGGATCATCAGTTTATACCAACAGGGCACTCTATGTGTTATGATGTGCAGATCATGTCATATAATTGCAAGTGACACAAGTTTTCAGGGTAGCACTGTCACAATCTTGCCTCAGCAACAGAAAAAAAACCCACTGCCTTTGAGTTCAAATACCAAAAATTGGGTGCAGAAGTACCTAATCCTAGCAGCCTGAGAAGGAGACAGCATAGGGCCATCCATCTAGAATACTCTTCACCCAGTGTCTCCGTACCATTCATGTATGTTGAATCTCATGCCCTTGAATTTCCTATCAATTGTCTTTTCCTCACTGAAAACACTTAGCTGAGGAGTTGATTGTCTCTTTCCTCCATGTACACTACCTTTGGTGGTCAGTGTTTGATGCATGGTTGGCCCTTAACAAAATTGGGCCAATGAATAAATGAATAATTATTACAGTTATGTGTCTGACTCAGGTCTCACATGCAGCTGGTTTACTTCCATAGCATTATCCATATTGATGCTTATTTATTTTTTCATTTAGTAAAAACATTTTAAATTGAAATATATTTGGAAATATATATGTATTATAAGTATACCTCTTCTAGTTCTGGGATAGACCCATATTATTTACACATTTACAGAATGTTCAGTTGTGTAGTAACTTACTGTATAAACATGGAAAATTTATTTATTCACTAACTACTGTCCATTTAGGTAACTTGCAGTTGGAGTTATTATGAAGCATGCTGTTATAAACAGTACTGTGTATGACTTCGGGTGCATGTATATACACAAACTATTGAGCATGTATCTGGGAATAGAGTTGCTAAGTCATAGGGTTAGTGGATGTTCACACAATGAGCAAAAAGTTTTATAAGTTATGTTCATTGATGGCTGCAGAAATTATAGTGTATGAGAATTTGGTTTATTCTACACCATTCAAACACTTATTTTCTATCTTTATTTCACTGTGTTAAGCTTTTTAGGGACTCTTTCCACCTACAATCCCACATGCCTCTTACATACTTCTCCAGAGAGGGTGGAGGAAGTTGATGTTTTGTATCAATTCCTTAGTAAGTAAGACTAAGCGGAGTTATGAATCTGAATCTATTGCAGGTATCTGGGAAGAGATTCAGCATGAAGTCATTTAATATGGTGTAGTGAATTCTGCAGCCAATTAGATAGTAGATATCTCATGTTTAGCACAAACTTTATATACAGGGCTATAACAGGGCTATAGCAGACCTCCAGGTGCATTTAGACTTTGCTTAAAGGACCCATAGAATTTTCTCAGTAGGAAGAGCTAATCCTATCCCATTCCATTTCCCTTAGAGCTTTGCTTTTTCACTCATTTTTAAAAAGATTTATCACTGGGTCTTGAAATCAGTTCTTTGAGCACTTGAGCACTAGGATTTCAATGATCAAGACTTACTTTAAGTCATAATTGTTTTCATGGGTTGGCAAACAGTAGGTACTCAATAATTGTTCGCTGATTAAATGATGTCATGGACCTCAGGTAGATAAGAATTATGGAAGCTTCCATGTATTGTGCCAGATGACATTAAATGTGAAAATAATTACAAAATACAAAATGTCTCTTAGAAGCTCGAGAATGAACACACATTGGGCAGAATTAAAGTGAGAATATAAGAAAGAGAATATAACAAAGTGGAATAGTAGGGCTTTGTAAACTTGAAGTACTTGGTAACAGTAGCAGTATTCCAGCTCTTGTTACTGTGCTAGCATAAGTTATGTAATTAAGTTTTCACAATAATTCCATGGGCACTATTTTCCATTTTACAGATGGTGAAATTGAGCAAAGGTAAATTAAATAAATTTACTCAAGAATGCCAAGGTGGAGAAACAAGATTACAATTCAGAAAGTCTGATTGGTCTCTGAAGTCTCAACCGTCTTGCACAATTACTCCGAAATTAACTGCATTTCCTCCAATAATTGAGTGACAAATGTAGAGCAAGTATCAACCTCATTTCCTTGCTGTGAAGGTCAACATTCACAGGATTATGTAACTTTATCCATGATCATCCTGCTGTTTCATAAAGGAACTGCTATTCTTCCATTCCGGCTTCCTTTCTAGCATTCCAAAACACATGTGGATGTTGAGAGGAGAAAAAAAGGCAAGTCCGTAAATAAATTGCACCTCTCCTGCTTTGTTCACAGCAGAGGTAGCAAGATGAGCCCTGCTCAGCAGCAGACCTTAAATATACATGAGGAGTCTAAGTCCTAGAGCTGGGACCCGCTCTCGGATCTCATCTCCACTGCAGGCATCCTCAGCTCTTCCCACAGCCTGACCTTTGCAGGGAAGCCAGACACAAAGGTTTAGTCTACAAGACGCCTCTCGGGAGTACTTCTTCAGGGAAGACATTTCAAAAACAAAGCCAGACCATTTTGTTGGACGCTACCCCGAAAGAGATGAAGATCATGCTGTGGTTTCCATCTGTCTGGGTGCTTAAGTGGAACTGCACACGTCACATTCATGCACGCACACACACACACACACACACTAGAGAAATTATGACTTACAGCCATTCTCATTTGAACAAAAACAGGTCTCAGGGTTGATGACTGTGTCATTGTCTGAAACTCATTTAAGTAGTAACTTAAATCTTTGGTTTTAACAAAGAAATCTAGCATGGCTATCAGTTAATGCCCAGCTTCTCCATTTTTACTTTAAACCACAGGAAGAGTTTTCTTTGGTTATTGAATTTATTGTATTTTCTAATCTTTTCTTAATGATTCTAGTTCATGATTATCAAATAATACTCCTGTTCATGTTCTCTTTGCCTTTCTCTCAGTTGGAGTATAATGCTTTTCTTAATTTGTCGGAGTTATTGAGCAAGTAAATGTGATACTAGTCTATGCACAATATTGCTTTACCTGTATTTTTTATTAGACTTAGCATTTTATTTAAAATGTAGACATTTGAGATATAGACAAGAATTTAGTTTGTTCAATTTTTATAGTTTTCTAATTGTTTTGATTATGATTTAAGATTATGGCAAATTATAAAATATGTAGTTTGTTTTTTATATTGACATTTTAATCCCTCAGATGTGTTTGAGATATTGTAGGAGATGAGAGGAACAGTCTTTTTAACTATTAAGTCACACAATATTTATGGAATAACTTCATTTCCCAAAGATTTGTAGTGTTTTATTTATTATATGTTAAACTTTAGCACAGACAAGGAGCAATTTTCTTTTGCTACATCATGCTCCTCTTATTAGGCTTCCTTCTTGAATTTGCCTTTGTAGTATGACTTACACAGATATCAGAACTTTTCTCAAGACAAAAATCCTTCTATGGTAATATTGGAACCATATAAGGAATAAATAATACTCATTTAATTCTTCATTACTATTCTCTGCACCTCTTTATTTTTCTAGTTAATGCCTCTTTCATTGGTTACAACTTCCACAATAATGTTACCAAATGAAAAGGACATTTTTCTTTTATTATTGTTCCTTTAGCAAGTAAACTTCTAGGGTTACACATAAAAAATAATTGCATCAATAACCTGGCAAAACATACATTTTCATTTTTAATATACAGATATCCTCATAATTAGAAGTAGTTTGCATTTGTAAGGAAAATTTAGAAACTATAAAATGCAAAAGAAATTTGTTTTTCATCATTAGCACAACTACCTTATTATGCATGATAAAAGCATTCATCATAGTTAATACTATCATGCATTTCTATTTAATAGTTTGATTAATTATTTTGGCATTTCAACCGATGGCTGTTTTTATATATTAAAAATAAATGTGCCAAAATTTCAAACAGACATCTAAAACCAATACCTGTGTCCAGAAATGCAACTTAAAGATGTAAAAAAAACCTGATAATCACACTAGCGATGAAATTATAAAAATTAAGTTACCTTTAAAAATATAACAATATACTTACACATGAGACTGCTCTTTGTTGATGAGAATGTATTTAGATGGATTTAATTTACACATATATTTTGAGGAAATGTAAGTTGCCTTTAAAATTAGAAAGAATGGTTAAAAGAAATAGTAAGAGGTTTTAATATTGCTGAAACTTTGAATTAGGAAATATTCCATTGGTATCTAGTTCAAAGAATTTATGTATTATCTCTAGTAAAGACAAATTTAAATAATATCTAACAATAGAAGATTGTGTGGAATATTATGCACCCAGTAAAATATGTCAAAGGGAATTTTTGGTGACATGAGTCATGATCCATGATACTAATTGAAAAATCAATACAGTTGGATAGTATATAAACTATAATCTTAGTTTCATATAAATATGCAAAGACATCATCCCTTTCAAAATATATAAAAGTTTGAGAAAAATATGGAGATAAGATATAAAATTTATTTTCAGCTGTTGACATTATGAATAGGTGATCTCTAGTTCTTGTATTTTCTTGTATGTGTTATCATTAATTCATGTCTCTCCGCTGCACCCGCACCCTTCTTACCTTCTAACAGGATCCTGGAATAACTTTTTTTTGCAAGTTTATACCGTGCTACACTTGGCCAGTAGAGGGCGCAGAGAGACACTGACTGGGAAAGGCTTTTCATCTCTGTTCCCGTGCGGGGGCTTTTCTCCAGCGGAGGTAGCCAGTGTGGCACCTGGTGATCTCCAGAGGATTTCAGTCACACTGCCAAAGGGAACGTGACGCTATCCCATGAGGACCCCTCCCAAGATCCAAGAATGTTCATCTTAGGGAATTTGCTCTCCTTCTAGGAGCCTCCTTAGCCGGAGGTAGATTCTGTCTGAAAGCGGAGTATTGAATTGGTTCTGTCTGAGCCCCTGGTCCCAGCCCATGCTTCCTAGACTACTCTCCTGGGGCTTGGGGAGTGTTTTAGCCCCTTAGGGGGTAATTCCACAGTATACTCATCATTCATCTGGTTAAACTTTTCCTGTTAAAGTTGCTATGTGCTATGTCTCCTGTTTGGACCTTAACTGATATACCATGTTTCCACATTTTCCACAATTTTCATCATAGTCAGAAAACAAACTAATGTTTACTTGCTTTTTATCAAATCTACATTTATATGTGTGTGATCTTAGTAAAGAAAATAAGCATTAATTTATTTTCTGATTATAATGGAAATTGTAGAAAATGTGGACAACATATATACATAACATATATATTATATATATAATAAAATATATGTGTCTCTGAGAGTATGTGTGTACTCTTTGTGTTTGTCAGTTTTCTTTCACTGTGACAAAATACCTGAGAAAATGAATTTAAAGGAGAAAAGATTTATTTTGGCTCTCAATTTCTGCAGCTTTAGTCCATAGTTAGCTTGCTCTACTGCGTTTGGATCTGTGGTCATGCAGGACATCACCATGGGAGGGTGTGATGGACAAAAGCTGCTCACCTCATGGCATTCAGGAAGCAGAGAGGGAAAGATCCAAAAGGAAGGGCTGGCAACCAGGGTTACACCCTCAGGATCCACTCCCTTCCACTAGGCCCTATCTCCTGTTTCCTTCACTTCTCCAAAATACCATCAAACTGTGACATAATCAATGTATTGATTAATCCATTTGATGATGTTTGAGCTCTCATGAGCCAATCACCTTCTGAGAGCCTCATCTCTCACCTATGATACACTTGGAGGAAATTTTAGCTCTAAATCCTCTAACAGAGAACTCTTATGTCTATGATAATGTATTCTTTAATTATAATAAACAATACAAATGATTTTTTATTAACTACTTAGTACTTTTAACTAATTTTGGTATATCATGCTCATGTCTATAGTGATAAATGATGGTTTTCTTTTGGGGGATGCATTTATTATTTGTCATGAGAATTTGTATTTGTTTTATTGAATTGTGTCCTTTCTGTTCATGTGTTCTGTAAAATTAAATATGGCTTACAGATGTTTCCAGTGGAAGAGATGTTCAGGGTTCTCATTTTGCTTCCTTGGTTATTCACACCACTTTGCATCAAACAAATGATGGAGCTGCATTATGGATCCGAGATCATAAAGAGTTGTCAGGAAATTCAATTCACACTTCAGTGGATTCTCAGTGAAAGGTATTATGAATCCAAGTTTCTTCTTTTGTTAAAAACGAAAGTAGTAGTCTCCTGACCACTTTTGAGTCAAACGAACCAAAAGAGTCTTGATATCACAAAGGGCTACGCTAAATCACATGAGGCTCAAGAAATTTGAGTTCAGAAGAAAAAGCAATTGCTCTGTATTCAGTCTGAGCTAAGCACCATGATGGATGCTTTTTCTCTAGTTTTCCATACAGTTCTTGATCAATCAGAGAAGCACAGATTATTGTTCCCACCTTGTGAAATGGAAAACATCATCTCAGAGGTAAAGAGACTGGTCGAGGATCACTCACTTAAGGCAGGGATGAGCTAGAAACACAGGTCTATTGATACCACTCTCTTATTCTTTTCCCCCAAACATTTTCTTCCCTAAACATGTAATTCCCAAGTAAATCACCTGTTTAAGTTACTGATTAAGGGTTAGCCTGGAGGACCCTGCATCAGCTAGGGAAAGTTCACAGAAAAGACAAGATGGTGTTTCTCCTTCCTCTTTCCTGGGCCACGACTTCCTTGTTCCACTAATCTGTGGATTCATCATACTCTGCTCTGTGACACTTCTTGTGGCAGAGTCTGGGGCAGTCATTTCTACAATACATTAGGTAATTAACATTACGGTGCTAATTGCTCATGTTTTGCCTTTACTGTGAGATTGGTTGCACCTGAGGAGTGAATGCAAATCTGTAGAATCCGAAAGTTATATTCCCCCCAATACAGTAAACACCACAGAAGGCACAGAGTCTAGAGACTGAACCCTTTGGCTGTATTTGGGATCATATTATGGCCATAGGATATAAGTAAAATACTACTTTACATTTATACTATATCTCTGTAACTTTATGTTGAGAAACCCTGACTTTAGCCTTGCCTCTGTCTTCCATGTACCATCTGGGGCAAGCCATTTTTCTTTAAGGGGCCTCAGTTTCCGGATGTGTAAGTGATAGATGTGGTGTTCATAGGGTATAGAACCCATTCTAGAAAGCAGCTTTGTACTTTTACTGGTCAATTCATCATCTAAGGGAATGCAGAAGTGGGAAGTTGGGAGGGAACCCTCCTGTAATTCATAAGTAGTGTATTGTCGGCACAGAGTTGAAAAACAGTAATACAACCAACAGCCTCTTCCTTTTCCAAGTCTAAACAATGTTGGTGATAAAAAACTTGCTCCTACTGAAGCCGGGACACAGAGTGCCTCTCCTGCCCCTTTGAGTAGGTTATTGCCTGTTCACGAGGCCCTCTGCTGCTGCAGGCAGGACATTGGTATGGGGTCCCTTACACATGCGTGGGTGGGAGGCATGGAAAAGGCAAGTGTTAGAACCTTTGTTGTGCAGACATGGCTAAGGACTAACTTTGGTTTCTGATTTTTAATCCTGGGATCTCTTTCAAGCTCTGTCCTTGTGAGCTACTCATTCCTCCCAAAGACAGAAAACCTTGCCAGACAAGAATAGACAGGAAAGTCCCCTGACCCATGGGACAGCATTTCCTGGCTGTTTCAACAGAAAAGTCTAGTAGCATGAACTGGTTTCTTAATCTTGAAAACGCACTTGGCTCTCTTGATTCCATCAGTTAGACAACATCAGACGGGGATCTAGGTTTTTGGAGACACAAATAAAAGGGATCAAATTCCAAATACGATGCATATTATTCATCATACAACTGTGGAAAACCTCTATATAATGGGGATGATAGTACTTTGGCCAATCTGCTGTTGGGGGAGTGAGTGGTTAGGTAATTTTCATTCAGTCTCTGGTTCAGTGTCTGGCCCACAGTAACAAATGTTAGTGTTCTGTTTCTGATGCCCTGGTTAAAATTAACAGCCTGCTCCTTCCAAGTATTAAAGCAAACAGAGGGTGAAGGTTCCTTCTTGCTCCAGGTTCAGAGGGTGGTAGAGTTATGGAGGGACCTGACCTTGGGCGTATGAGCCTCCATAATTTAGCCCACATGGGCAGCTGGCTGCGTGCTGTGCTCCGGGCTGAGGCTGCATGACGTGTGAGCTGGGAGCACAGCTCAAGAGGCCAGTGACAATTTAGGCTGCAGCCTGGAATTTCCTGGTTTTGGGGGGTCTGGAGTCCGAACTTTCCTTGGTGCTGGTCCTGCTACTGCTGCCAGAACCAGGCGGTAGACAGAGTTTATTTCCACCGGACCGCCCAGGGTGCGGCAGGAGCTCTCTGCCTGGGCCCTGCAGCTTGAAGTTGGCCAGGGTCGCTGGGAAGGTTCCAGCTTCTCCTCCCTGTGCAAACCATGTGGGCTCAGATGATGCCATTGCTCACTGGGGCCTGGGTGAATTGTTCGTCTCTGCCTGGGGAGAAGAGGAAGGCTTCACACCTCTAATAAAAGGTTAATTATCCTGCTGCTGGGCGTTGAAACCTAGTTGTATATACCTTGTGGCTTTCTTGAACATCCATTGGTGCCTGAATGCAAAAGGCCTCATCGGTCTTGAATGATTTATGATCCCAGGTTGTTAAAAAAAAAAAAAAGACTCCACATCAGCCTAATAGAAGCAAACAAAAGATACTTTTTATTTTTTAAAAGAATATAGTGTAGCTTACAGAGACAGAGAAGCTCAACTGCCAGTCTTTGAGGACAGAAACCAGGTCAACCTGAGAAGTAGAATTCATGGGAAATCTCAAAGAATGCATCCAGAAATACCCAGCTCCATGATTTATGATGTTGTACCCCTGGGTAAAAAGTTAAATAGGGTCCAGTTGGTCCTTGTAAAGAAGAACCCTTGATTGGCAGATCCCTCGATTTTGCATCTTTTAAAATTGATCCAATCAGGTTTTCTGAGATCAATTGAGAATTGATTCCCAGTAGTCAAACTCACACATAATAGATATGTGAACCAGGATCAGCTGACAGAATTGCTTGTACCTTTGGTGTGAAATGAATGCATCTGTGTATTATTAAGAAAACTGAGCCGATCACCTAAAGGATCTTCAGTGAATGGTAACGAGTGGTCTTTAGGGGGAACTTTATGCATTCTGAGGAGGAATTGTAATCTTGCTTCTTTATTCCATCTTGTGTAAGTGCCACCCATGTAGGATAGACTCAAGGTACAGGTGGATGTCTGAAACGCACCTTTGAACTCTCACCGAGGACACCTTGATGAACTCACAGTGACTACTTTCACCCGAGACTGTAGCACTGTCTCTCCCCATAGCTGGAACTCATCTTCCTTAACAGTCATTCTTTCCACAGCTCATGTTGTGCCTAGCAACATCTGTTAGGCTGTTGGAACCTTCAAGGAGGGTTGTGGGGTCTTTTGGTAGCAAATATGTTGCTGAAAGTACTAAAAAATTATACCATTGCTACAGTATTTCAGTGAGTTATAAATCAAGGCCCTTACGGCATGTCATATCAACACAGAAGTAAAAACAAGGCAAAAAATACCTTCTCCAGTCTCTGTTCTTGAGCACATGTCAGATATAACAGTTAAGAATGGGTGGTCTTTAACAAGCATAAAAGATCCCGCACTGGGCTAGCAGGCATATTTTGAAATGGTGTGTGGTGGTGTGAGCCAGTTGGCTCCTTCTACACCACAGCATGCAAGAGTCTGCTTATTCAGACTGAGATTGCTTCAAGAATTGCAAGACTATTAAAGACACATTGATAAGATGCAAAAGAGACATTTGTGCAGGTTGCTGAGTTACACAGGAAACACAAGGCCTTGGGCTGCATCTGGTTCTGTGTGATGCCAGCAGGGTAGGTATTTCCAAATATAGACAGATTATTTGACACTAAATCATGTTAAATTAAGTAACTGCCCCCTGATTCCCAGTAAATCAGAGTTCGGACTTCCAGCCAACTCAAACATCTGGAATAATGTGAAGGTAAACCATTCAGTAAATAGATAGATGGACAGACAGACGGCTAGACATGGAACTGCATCAATTGATGAAGAGGTCACAACTCAGTAACAGGGACAGTTACCTTTAGTGGGGTGGCATTTCTGTACAGAATGAGGAAATAAGATGTGAAAGGTACTTTTGAGAATGCTATAGAAGTGAACCGAGCCTTAGAGACAAACTTTGTCTCTCCAGGGAACTGTCACATGATGAGAGTGTCAGGAAGAGCATGGCAGTTGTTCCAAGTTCTGGGCATTTTACTTTGACCCTGCTTCTCTGCTCTTAGTACTATTCCACTGTCTTGTCTGAGGCCCCAGGCAGTGAGTGACAATCATGAAGTCACCAGTTCATAGAATTTCTTTTTTTTTTTTTTTAACTTTGTTTTAGTGCAGGAGATTGAACCCAAAGACTCCTCATTGAGCTGTATCCCCAGGTCTATTTTATTTTTAATTTTGAGCCACAGTCTCTTTAAGTCACTAAGTTGCCCAAGCTGGACTCAAACTTGCGAGATTTTCCTGACTTTGCCTCCCAGAGATCTGAGATTACAGATAAGTAGGTGTTTATTGTGCTGTGATATAGAAAGTTAGGGAATCAGCTGAGGATCCCCTGTAATGTCTTACACTGAGGGGATACATGCAAATGCTGATTAGTCATCTGGGCATGTGTATAGGCAAATTTGACCCACAATCCTATGGGAAAACACACCACTGTCCTAACTGCATGTATGTGGTGTGATGGAATCTGACCACTGTGGAGGAATCACTGGAAGTTGAGAAAGCCAAGATGATTTAAAGGCCAAGAAGCACAGGGCACCATGGAAGTGTTCACAAGGGTGAGTCTTTAGAGGAAGACACAAGGACACATACTGTTAACTACCTGGCACTGGGAGGAGGGGGGTACCCAGAGGTCCAGAGATGCCCTGTGTTTGTGTGAGTGTGTGTGTGTGTGACTGTGTCACCAAGGTTTTAACCCAGAGCCTTCACACTGAGCTACATCCCCATCACTTTTTTAATTTTTTATTTTGAGATTGAATCTTGCTAACGTGCCTAGGCTGGGCTCAAATTTGTAATCCTCTTGCCTCAGCCTATAGAGACAGCTGGGGTTACAGCCCCAGCAAACACATTTAGGGTGAACTTTTCACTTCTTAGCCCACAGCCACGTCACTCTGATGAAGTTCATTTGTTTTGTGTGTTCCTGTCTTTCCAACTTGCTCTGCACCCAAAAGGACTAGGTAAGGAAGACAGCAGGTGAGGGGTGGGGTGGGGTGGGGTGGGGGATGCACCCTTCCAGGCAGATGCTGACCGGTTGTGATGGCGGGGAGTGCCCACCCCGCCGTTTAATTTCAGTTTTATTTCCAAGCCGTTTCCATGGGTTAATGGAGACGTAAGCTCCCAGGCTCAGCCACACTATGTAAAAGAACTACTTATTGCCTGTTCCATCTCACTGACTTTTATGGTGATACTTAAACCAAAATGGTGAACTATTACACTTCATAGCCTGCAAAGAAAAGCAGAGTGTTAAAAAGTAGGGGCCATAACCCCTGATTGTGGCGAAATGGCTTGTAATCTCCAGATGACTTTGTTCAGCTCCCGGAACCAGGGCGCAGGGCGCCCAGTCGGAGCCAGACAAGGAATCCCCACGCCTCTTGGGAGGTGCAGGGTGGGAACCGTGCAGTGTGAGTTTAAAGCGGGTCAAGTTAAAGATGCTGGAGACAGGAGGGTAGGGAGCAAATCAGGGCATCTCTCCCATGAGGTGGGCATGGAAAGCTGGTCCTCACCTTTCTTTGGGGGACCTCTACCCAGAGCTCAGGGCCCCTCATCCTGAACTCTGGCTCTCAATATGCATTCTTCCAGGCTGGCAGAGGGGAGAGCTACTTAGACACAACCATAGACCATCTGGGCATCAGGAATAATGCAGCCCACACTGCCTTCTAAGGGCTTTGTTAACTTCCATTTCTTGCTTTCATTGACTTGCTTTACTTATGTAAGAGTTCTATGAGGACATAGCAAAGAATACAATATATGCCTTAGCTTGGGTCCTGCGCAAAGCAACTGCTGAGATAAGGATTCGGATGCATGGATTTACTTGGAAGGTGACTCCAGAACACAAGGGAATGTGACAATAACAGGGAGAGAATCGTGGGGATGGGTAGTGGGGTGGAGACCCTCTGGCACCGCAGAAGAACTAGGCCCATCTGACTGTGGCTCACAGTAGTATTCATGACCACTTTCCTCATAGTGGAAGTTTGTGGACAGGTGTGACCTCCTTTGGCTGCCAGAATATGAGAGAGAGAGAGAGAGAGAGAGAGAGAGAGAGAGAGAGAGAGAGAAAGAGAACATGATGTCAGAAGCCCAAATCATATATACAAGTCACATATGTGAGCATTGACTGTAAAGCTGTAGGGAAATTTTGTTTGTGCTAAGGAAACACAGCTGTAAATGATAAAGCAAAAAAAAAAAATAAAGATAGAAGGAGCAAAGGGAAGTAGGAAGAGAAGAAGTAAAGAAAGAAGGAGGTAAATGGGTTCTGTCTGTCAAATAAACCAAGCCTAAACCCCATTTCCAAATGAGTACTACATGTAACAGTTTCTGATGTATATTTTTGTGGAAATGTACTCTTTTATTTCTTTTTCTAAAAAAGTGTAACTTCGTCTTCAAAAAATTGCATAAGCATGAACCTCATCCTGCAGTTTTCCTAGAAAGGATATTCCATAATTATTTTGTGGTCTATTTTAATAAACCTGAACAATAATTAACAATAACAATAACAGTAACAATAATTAAAAATTAGTGAAAATGTAAAATTATAATTCATGAAAAATATAATAAAGTGTAAATTAACAAACTTACCTTTATGGATTTTTTTTTCAACACATAATAGCTCAGAGCTGGTTTGCTGCTTTCAGCTAAATTAGGTTGTCCTCATTCATTTGGTGCCAAGCTGCATGTGACCCAGACAAAGCTACAAAATTCTCTGAGTCTTACTCTTCTCTGCAGAGCCCCAGAACGCAGATTACCTGACTAAAAGGTGTGTGGAGAGAATCAAATCAAATCAGTTAAGGAAAAAGCTCCTCTGTCAGAAATGCTCAGTAAAAATTTCTTGCTAATATTTTATACCTGGACCCAGGAAAACCCTTTATCAGATCATGTGTCTTAAACAAAATAGGAAAAGAAATCAGGCTTCATAAGCACATAAGCTGCGCTCGAGCCTTAAAACATACTTGCACCTTACATTAGTTGAGTTGTGTGTGCTGGGTGCAGGAGCAGGAGCAGACATTTCCTGTGCTCTCCTTAGTTCATGTAGAAGTGGATTCCGAATCCAGTACCCTTCCTCTTGTAGTTGAACTGAGCCTAGCATTCTTCATGACCAACAGAATGTGGCAAAAGCAGCATTCTGAGGCTTTCAAGTGTGTGTTGGTAGAAACCTTAGCACTTCTACTTGTAACCTCACTCTGCAGGAAGTCAGGTACCCTGTGAGAATTCTGAGGTCCTGGGCCCCGAACACGGTCAGGGAGCTATGCTAGCCGTGTGTAGTGGCTGCTTAGAGAAGGGTGTCTGGTTCACTGGACCCTGTCATTTGCTCTCTTGCCTTGTCATCAGTCACCTCTGACCAACCATTATCAGACTGGCAAGTCAGGAAGCCTTCAGATACCTCCAGTCTTATGATCACTTGCTCACAACTGCAAAGAAATCCTAAGCAAGAGCTACTCAGAGGAGGTCAGTCATACCACAGAAATACCATTCAGAGGTGGCTAGTTACAAAAGAAAATATCATTGCTATAGCAGTCCAGATCAAAGCATAAGGAAGGGCTCCCAACTCTATTCACCTCATCCCCTTGTTCACATTATCATCTCATTTCTTTCACAGTTATGCAATAGGTTTTACTTCTGGTTGTTACAGTTCAGAAAAGATCCATCTTCAGAAATGTCAGTTAGTACTTTCACAAAATAATCAGGCATTGCCCCCTTAGGATAATTCCACTGTAACTCTCTCACTTAAAGAATTATACAGGTGAAGTTACTACTCAGCGTCTCTTTCCTAATGGAATCTGTCACAAGAAATTCAGAAAGAACTTTACAAAATGTAAATATGAAAATCTATTATTAATGCCTTTGTATTATTTTTAGAAACAAAAATTTCCTAACAAAGGAGATAGTTTCAAACATTCATTTACAAAACCCTGTCCTCATAACCTGCTTTATTCACCTAGTGGATACTTTGATTTTCATTCTTAAAATGCCAGCTTCACTTTTTTAAAATAGTGCATTTTAATTGTGCAAAAGAGTAGGTGCCTTTTGGTGTATTTGTTAAAGCATGTGACAGTTTCCATTATTCCAGCCCTGCCCTTCCCTCTCCGTGTCCCTTATCCTTTCCTCCTCTCTCCCTTTTCTCCTCTCATGCCTTCCCTCTCTTTTTAGATTTCATACAAGCGATGAAGCATGTAATATTTGACTCCTGAGTCTTGCTTATTTTACTTAACATATGAATCTCCAATGCTATCCGTTTGTTTTTAAATGACATGGAATTTGTTTGTAAATGACATGGAATGCATTCTTTATGGCTGAATAATACTCTGCATAAATATCACGTTCCTTTTATTGTTTCATCTTTATTGTTTCCTCTATTATTTCGACAGGACCTAGGCTGTTTCCCTAGATTAGCTATTGTGAATGAACCACAAAAGCTTGTGCACACTGGATCTCTATAGTATACCGGCTTTAGTTCTTTAGGGAATAAACCCAAAAGTGTCATCTTAATCCTGAAGTGAAAGGTTGTATTTATTATTATTATTATTACTATTATTATTAGCGTCTTTCATGGTGACATTTCTACTGAAGACACTCCTATGACAGAATAAAATGTTCAATAAATTTGTCACTTTATAAAAGAAAAAATGAGTAATTTAAAATCTAGATGCCTTTTAAAGTTCTTTGCTATATTATAAAAATATTTTATTGTCATTTTATCACTTTATAGAGGTAATATTCTTACAAAATTAAACATTTTGCTAACAACCTGTAAACACTTCTGTGTACTTTATAACTCCAACACATTTTTCTTTTGGCTATAGACAAGATGTTGTATTTATGAATTTTATTTCCTGATATAACTTTATAATTTTAGTTTGGAATTTTAGCTAAATTCCATTCAATCAGCAACTTCATCACTAGATTGACATCAATGTTGCAAAAACTATTGATTTTATAATAAAATTATTTATTGTTAAAATATTTTTTCTCCATTACATATTTTCTTTACTGTAAAAACAAAAATTTTATGTCTCATATGACAAATTACCTAAGGAAAGAGATTTAGAAACATTTGTACTTGCACCAAACTGTATGGTAAACCTCAAACACAAAATAATATTTTTTTAACACTTGACTCTTTAACTCTTCAGTGAAGTTTTCTCTGTGTTTTCCAACAGAATGTGCTGACAAAGGAATACATTTTTATTTGCAGCCGTATTGTTTTCTTTGCATTTTTTTTTCTTACGAGGAAAAGATTGACCATTTCCCCAGTGATGTTTACTAATGAGCAGCAAAACAGAGTAGGCATCCAAACATTTAACAATAAGCTTAGTGAAATATTGTCAGGTACTCGATTGAGTAGTATGTGACTTTCAACATAGCTAAAAATATATATTTATGTTTCTAAGTTCTGGGTGCTTCATGTTCAAAATTCTTGCAAATTGTTCCTAATAGTGCAGATTTTGTTGGCCAGCTTCTTGGTGACAGAGCAAAAGAGAGCAACACATAATTTGGGAAGGCCAGAAGGAAGGTGCTTGCAATGAGACCAGAGCTGCTAAGGTCAAAGTTGGGCAGCAATGTTAGAGGTTAAAGAGAGCAATGAGTTACAACAGTACAACCTTCACAAGGATTGAAGGCCACTCTACGGAAGGCGTTTTTAGCTTAAAAAATCAGTAAAAACAGTGCAAATCATTGCTCAGTTCTGAAAGCAAATAAATTAGCTAAAGTTTTTAGTTTCTTTTTCAAGGTCCTTTTAAACAATGTTGAATTGGGACAAACTACAAAATACACAGCAAAGAGGTCTTAAAATATTGTTTCCCTGTGTATTACCCACATCCTTGGGAGTTTTTCTGTCACGCATCTTTTTATTTTTTCCTAAATTCCTCAGTCACCACTGATGTGCCAGTTAATCACACTAAAGTTCATAACCTTGGTCCTTCTCAGAGAACAAATTGTGTAGATACAGTGAAATCATGGAGGGCATCAGCCTTGGGTGTGGGAGCCAAGTAAAAAAAAAATACCTCTAAGGAGTCAATTATTTGGCCTTTGAGGACTGAAAAATATGCATGACCAATGGATATAACCAAAACTCATTTTCTCCTACATCTCTCTGTCTCTCTCCCCCATAAGAAACATGGAAAAATGGGATCATAATGGTCAGAAGAGGGTAAGGAACGGGGAGCTCCTGGAACAATGTAGGTTGATATTATGAGTTGTTTATCTGTCCAGTACCGTCTCTGACAATCAATTCTCTGCTAATAGAGATTTTTTTTTTCATCTTTATACCTCTAGCACCTGTAGTAACAGCTTGATAATGTAGATCCCTCCTTCAAAAATGTCTTTGCTTTCAAATTTTTCCACTTTTCTATGGAAGTTTGTAATATTTTCTATGTTTTGTATTATCTGCTATGAAAGAGAGAGAGAGAGAGAGAGAGCACTCTTTGAAAGCCAAGATGGTTCTATATGCATCCATTTAGATGTGTCAGATATCTTCTCTGTCCTGCACCTGTCTTCGCTGCTTTGGTAAAATCCAAATTACAGGGGAACCTGACCAGTCTGTCCCATCAGCTAATAGACAGAAAGATACAATTTCAGTTCTGGACAACCCCAGCCCACTTCCTGGAGCCCCCGACACAGGCTCCTGTAATCCCCTCTTCTTAGCCATTCTTACTTTTTCTCTACCTAATGTACACTTCATCTGTTAGCTAGATTTACAGTTTTGCCAAGCTGGCTTCTTGTCTTGTTTCTGCCCTCTATTCCCTCCCTCTGTTCCTTTCTCTCCATTTCCATTCAGGTTAATTTATCTGATCATATGCAATGTGCTGCGGCCATGTTAAGTTACCAACTGGGTTTCCACTTGGAGACTTGGAGGAAAGATTACCATTAAAACGTGACTTCCATCCACTCAGCTGAAATTACTATTGATTGCCAAAGAAAAATATTTGTGCTGTGAAGCTGGGAGCTATGATGTTGAACCATATTAACATAATGTTAGCATAGCTACGGGTGTTTAGTAGCACGCAATCAGATTTGAAATGAACGTTGATTATAGATGGAGATTAATGTTCACATATTCATAGGAACACAATGAGAAGAGCAATTTCCTTTCTACTACAGATCAATGGTTTCCCCATTCAATTATACAGCTGTAATAATTGCATTATGCTGAAATATTTCTTAATGGCTAATTTCTTTCCTTTTGTGTGTGCGTGTATGAGATCTTTTGTCAGTGATAGCTTCTGCAGCCCGAGGACAGCATAAGATGTTTTAATCACTGGTGCCATTTTGCAAGCTTTGACCAAGCCAGTAATTTCCTCCTTTCCCCCTCTCTTTGCTATCCTCTCTCATAATCATCCGGAATCGCTTCCTGGGTGATTGTAACATAGGGACTTGACTCAAGTTATTTCTTCCCTTATTTAGAGAGTGTAGATAAAGCTAGAAGCCTATGGAGCAGTACATTACTCAATTCTTTCTGCATATTTGCTAAATATTCCTTCATATTTGGGAAAATAGAGATGAAGATCCATAAGCACTGTGCATAGGGGGATCCTCTCCCTAGACTCTTGTGAACACATCATCCCTGGGTACCTGAGGGTGATTGATGCCAGCCTCCTCCGTGAGTACCAAAGTTCTCAGATGCCGAATTTCCTTATATAAATGGGTATAGTACTTGCATATAGCCTATGCACATCATCCTGTGTACTCCACATCATCTTTAGATTATTTGTATTACCTAACACAATGTAAATGGTTGTCATACTTTATTGTTCAGGGAAGGATGTCAAGAAACTATCTGTACATGTTCAGTACAGATGCATTTATTTTTCAAATATTTTTGGTCTTTCGTTGGTTGAATCCATGGATATAGAACCTGCAGATAGAGAGGCCAACTCTTCCTATTGATTTGAGGACCATTCACTGATTAAAAAGCAAAGAAAACATCCAGTGCCTTTTTTAATACCCTAAGCAGATCTCTGAGGCTTAATGAAACATTGATGCTTATGTTATAAATATATTATAAATAAATACAAAGCTTAAGTATAATCTTTGTAAATATGATAAGGAGAATATGAAATATAATGAAGACTGTGAGTGTGTCTTTGTTTTTAAAAATAATGATGTCACCCTGCTTCCCTGGACACAATTCTGGCCAGCAATCTGTTCTTTAGAAAACTACCATCTTAGATGATAGTCATAACTTCCCTGACTCATGCCTTCCTTGGCTAACATAGCAAGGAACCCTGTGTAGGCTGACATTCCAACATAACATGAAAAGTATATGCTCTTTCAAGAAACCATGAGAAATACTGGAGGATGCATGCATGAACTCTCCTGAGGTCTCAGCGAAGTGGCAGAAGAGTATAAGGAATGAGCAGTTCTTTGCAATTAGAAGGAAAGGTGCCCATTCTGTTATCATCCGGCTTTTTCTCACTTTTCATTTATTTTTATATCACTGTTATCCACATTCTAAATTACATGCTTACTCTTTATTTTTTGCACCCTCTCTACCTCTGTTAAAATTTAAAGCCCTTTGGAGTTGAGGTTTTGCTTGTATCAATCAATTGTCCAATATCAATACATGAATAGATATGCAAAGGCCCTGTGTACTGAAGGAACATGACACAGGGCACACAAATTCATGCTTTCTAAACTCTAAGTCCTTTTCTGTGGATCCTCTGCTCTCACATGGTCTCAGTTGAGTCTCTTTCTCAGTGTCAGTGCCGTCAGTGGCTTCTTGTATTTATCACAAATGTTTTCACTGAAATGAGCACAAATTGAGTCATGATCCAGTGTTGCAAAAGGATTTGCTCTCCCAGATCTGTTCTTTCTCAAACAATGGAGGTTTCTCTCCTTGCCAAGGACCAGGTCAGAAGTAGGGTTGTGTTTGGTTTTGTTCAAATAAACAGATAACAAACAGGGGTTTCCAGAACCAGTTCTACACCTAAGGAAGAATGCTCCAGCATGGTCTTTCCTTTCTCCTTCTTCTGAAATGCCTGGCCTTGAGGGAACTTCTTTTTTCTGCATGGAGGGTGGACTCAGTGGCCTTTGTGCCAATCTATGTTCCCAGTCCTTTAAAGTTTGTTTTAAATTTTGAGACAGTTTGGTTAAATGACTGAATCATATGGGCTGGGCTCAAATTTGCAATCCTCTTCCCTCAGCCTCCCAGAATGCTGGAATTGCAGGCATTCAAAAAATGGAAAGCACATGGGTCTTTGATGAAGTGCTTGAGTCACTGTATTAAGTAAACTTTGAATTTCCCTATCTCTGGGTTCCTACTTTTCCTTTTTGGAGTTTTCATACCTGTACCTGAAATTGTCCTTAAAACTCATTTTGTCTGCTCTTGACACCTGATACCACCTGGCAGATCAGTTTTCTCTTACTTTTTCTTCCTGGCCTTTCCACCTTCCCCTCTTCCTCTCTCTCATTCTCTTTCTCTTCCTCATTTGGGTGCATATGTAGTATTGTGCTCGCACCAGCAATGTTGCTGGCTCCCCAGTGTGTACTCGTGTGGTCCCACACGCGCGTAGTCCAGCTCTGATCCTGTGTAGGCTGACATTCCAACAAGCAGGTATGTGTTTTTCTCTGTTCTCAGAGCTGCAGACCTCATGACTGTCCAGGAGTAGATGGTTCAGCTCCACTGAGAAGGAGCACTATGCCTTCGGGAGAGGTGCTGACCCTCTCTTGGCCTCAGTTAGCTCCTCTGGAAAATGAGGACAACAACAAAATAGAGCTCAAAAGGTTGAAGACATGCTAATCAATTCGGATCACTTAGCACTGAGCCAAATGCAGAGCCAGAACTCAATAACTTCAGGTCCCAGAGGAGTTCAAGCAGACGCATTCTCATCCTGGCTCCTGCCCCCTTCTCACTGCCCTTTTTTCAGCCTTGCCCCTTGGCATTGGACCAAGTGGGTGCACAGTAGATGCAACTCAACCTCCCACTCTTTTCCATTAGCATCAAAATGAGGTCTAAATATGTATAAATTAACAATTGGATTGTGCCTGTCATCTAATAGTAAAATCTTTCAATGAGGACCTCACTATTGGTGAGTGTAGGTAGACAGAGCAATGTAGTTCTGTATTGCAAAGACACCAATGTTCTATATATTTGTTGTGGGTTTTCAGGGTTCCTTGCTAACAAGAATCGTTTGGATTTTCTTTGTGAAATAGTTATCAAAAAACAGCTGTTATTGTGCAAAGGGGCATTGCTGGAAATAACTAAGTAAAAGGAGAGAAGATGAAAGGGGAAAAATACAGAAAATGGTCAGGGTAAATAATGGAGATTCGCAAAGTATACATCATGATAAATTCTTTATTATAAATCTAAAAATTAAAAAAAGTCTTTATCATTTCTCAGCTCTTAAAGAACTGGTTGATTTCTTTAAGAGAATGATGTAAACTGAGTACAAATCATCCCTGATCCTCACCGATGCTATCTGCATTTGTATTGCATGTCATTGATGGCGATTCCCAGGAACAATCCTCCCCGGGGATCATTTTTGCTACAAACACGTTTCTTTAAACAGGGCAGAATCTCAGTGTGTAAAAGCCCCACTTGCAAGTTGGGCAGATCTGAGTTTGCTTTCCGGTCCTGCTGCTCCTCTAGTTTTTGATCTTTGACAAGTTACTCAGACTTTAGGAGCATTTCTGCATCTTAAATCAAGGGTACCACTCATTCCTACATTATTTCTACCCATTGTGAAAAGCCACTAATATGAACTACCTAGCTTAGTGTCTAGCACATGGCAAATAATAAATAAGAAAAACTGGTGCTCTGCATAATTATTTCTGCCTTACAAATGAGGAAACTGAAGCACTAAAGAGTCAAGTAAACTTGGCTGAATTTCTATGCCTGTGACAGGTGAAGACTGAATTTGAAACTGGAGGCATGTGTCCTAGGTTCATTCTCCCAACTACAAGGCTTGCTTTGCTTCTGCAGTAAAGCATTGAAGTAAGAGGGCTGGGCAATTTTTAAAACTTGTATGTTTAAGATCAAATGTTTATTTACATAAGCCAAAAATCTCAGGAGTTCATTGGTCTGCATTTTAAGGTTCTAACAATTCCATCTCAATTTGCTTCTCATTTTTATTCTACTGAGATTCCTCGTAAGAGCCTTCCCCAAATGCATTATTACCCCCAAATCTGTGTTTTAAATATATACCACTCTACTTTATTTGAAGTCATGAGGGAGGTACATAGAGAAGTCAGCATAATATGTTCATCCCCTACCCCCAACATTTGTGCACTCTCTGTTGCTAACCCAAGTGACAGCAGGCTGCCCTAAGCTCCAGTGCTCTCACAATGGCTCTGTACTACTTGGCTCATAATGGCTGGAGCTAGAGCTATAGTACACACAGTGCTGGCCAAGGGACAATGCACTAGGTCTTCCACTGGGTCACTCCAAGTACTCAAGCCCAAGCTGGTGGTCCAAGGGGCCTATTCAAAAACCAAATTTACACAGGGCATGCACCAAAAAATTGGAGTGATGACTCAAGATGGCCAGAGACACATACCACAAGACAAAGAAGAAATGGAGGACTGGTAGCGGGGCAGCAAGGCAGCAGGGAAAAGACAGTGTAGTAAGGTATAGGCATGGAGTGGGGCCATTCATGATGCACACACTGTTCTTACCCTGCACGACTTCTCATTATGTTAATCCCTTTTCGATTGCTATAATAAGAGACTTGTGCGTGAGATGCTATGATTCATAGAGGAAAAAGATGCATTTTGGCTCAAGATTCTAAAAGCTGAGAACTTCAAGAATGTGGTTCCAAAATCTACTCTGCTTCTGGTACAAACTCCGTTCTGCTTCAACTCATCGTGGAAAGTGGAACCAGAAGTAGATGTGTGTGGGAGAGAACCCAGAGTTGAACTTGTTTTATGATGGCTCACTTTCAAGAGAACAAATCCCATCCTGCAAGAACAACTCATTTACTACCAAGAAAAAACCTGAATCCATTTGTCCTCTGCTAATTCACACCTCCGCACCCTCCACATGGAGGAATTAAGACTCCTGTACACATAATCAAGCCATGGTACATACCAAATCCAGTGAAAAATAAAAACGTCTGATCCTTTCCAGGGTGTTAGGATTTATGGCTGTAATGCCAGTGCAGGTTGGAAGAGGTAGACATGAGATATATGAGCTGATTGGAGAAGGATAAAGAGTTTAATGCTCAGAGTTAGGGTCATGATGGATGCATGCATGCAAGCAAGCAGTATAGAATATTTATGCCCTGAAAAGCAACATTCCTTTCAGGGATAGAGCAGCTAAGTGATGCATCAAGCATTATTAAAGATAGTAGAAAGGTTTAGGGACACACACTTAATATTTTACTGGACTATTTGATGCAGGACAGACCCGAAATACGTTATTTGACCAAATAACCAGAGGGCAGGAAAGGAACCTTAGTTTTATTGGTCACCTAGTTAAAGCCTCTTATATAGTAAGAATAAAATTCAGTCCCAAGATTGAAATTTTTGTGCAATCAGAGACTGACAAACATATGTTGGTAAAGAACTAGATTGTAAGTATTTTAGCCTCAGTGGAGTATAGGATCTATTATGACTAGTTACCTCTGCCATTGTTGTGCAAAAGAAGTCACAGACTGTAGGCAAAAGGAGGAATGCAACCCTGTTTCAACAAAACCGTATTTATAGACATGAATGATAGGTGGACTTTGGCCTGTGAATTGCCAGTTGTCAATCCTTCTAAAGCCCAGTGATCTTTAAAAATCATCACTTTATGACAATTTAATAATATAATGTATTATAAGGTATTATTTAATATAGATTATATACTACATACTATATTTTCATAATAGTGTAGAATAAAATAGACTAACATTGTGATCATATAAGTTGCAGGTAGTTGTAGAAAGTATTCTCTGTTTGTCTATATCTGATTGAAACTACCAGCTATTTAGGAGCTTAAACACGAATCCTGAGTTACTTAGAAAGGTAATTTTGTATAGATTTGTAAAGAGGCATGCAATTTGAATTTGACTTAAGGAATTTTTTTTTTTCTGAATGTGTAACTACATGGCATGACTAATCCGCTGGGAAGAAGCTAAGGTCACTCAGCTTGACAACTTGGCATTAAGGGTCATAGATGGGAAGGCAAAGGTAAAATCCAAGACTTTATTACAGATGAACAATATCTTTCTAGTGCTGTTTCCTTGAAAGGCAAAGAAGAATTGATAGTTATTTCTCACAAAGGGCATGAATATCTAGAGAAAGAAAGTCCTTTGGGACTAATTTTAGCTAAACGTTACATTGGGAAATAGGTGTATTCTTTGATGCTGCAATTTCCTTTTGTTTTGCTCTGTGCATACTCATCTCTACTTTAATCTAGTTTCATACTCATCCACAAACCTGACATAGCAATGACAGTGTCTTGGATATAGTATTTGTTAGCTGATTAACTGTGACAAATAACACAGCCAAATGCAGTTTCTGCACTCCAGCATGGGAGAATGCTCTTGATTTCTTTCTGACCATTCCAGAGTAGCAAAAGTGCTTAGTCTACTTGCAGAAATGGCCTGGCAAGCAGGCTGAGATAAATAGATTTCTTATCAGTTTTAAGGGTTATGGGCAAAAGAAGACTTGGGTTTAGGATAAAGATACTTGCTTTGCCCTAGAAAAGAGTTTGGACCTGGAATGATTGGCTCTGTGCCACAATTGAATAGTCACCTGGATATGGACACTGAATAAATGATAGCTAAAAATAATTGTATTGCAATTTGCTTTATCATTCTCTCATTTAAAAGTTTAGCATTTGCCTGTTTCCTGATGTTTATACTTCAGTGTAAGAAATCTCCTTTAGATTCACCACCCATAGTCTTGTTCTGAGATAAAATCTTATAGGATGATTCTCCTTTATCTTCCTTCTTTGAGTCATTGATTCTTACCTTCTTTTCTTTTTAGAGGCTTTCTCCCACAGACACCTCATTCTCACAAAAATATTTTATAATAGTAAAATATAATAGTAATGCACTGATATTACTGAGATATACAATGTATCTTAGTATATGATGTACACCCACATTTTAAACATTGAATTTTCAAACATGGGAACCAGCATAAACCAAGCCCTTTACCTTATATTAATCATGTATGTTGCATAAACTCTTAGGTGTGATTGGAATGATTTCCAAGGCTGTTGTCTATGTGATTTAAACTATAGGTTAAAACTTAACTTTAATTACAAGGCAAATACACTACATTAAATGAAAGCTCTGCACTAGGCCCCAAGCAATGAGCTACAGAAGATGCAAAGTTATCATTCCCCAAAGTATCCTCAAGAACTAATCATACAGCAACAGTGGAAAAGTATTGCATTTCTTGTGCTCTTTCGGTTTCAAGAGGCAGAGAGTTGTTGCAGTTGATTCCAGTAAAGTGAAGTTGACTCTAAAGTAGGGCTTCTGGACCTCACCACTGTTGACACTTTGAAGTGGATAGAACTTTGTCACTGCATGTGTGTGCGTGGGGGGGATGTTCATCAAGTTCATGGTAAGAGATTGGCAGCATCTCCATCCTCTACTTCCTAATGCCCACAGCATCTCTGCTACTCTAGTTTTAGTGGCCCCAATTGTGTGTAGATATTGTTAAATTCCCCTGGGAATAAAACCATTACTGATTGAGAACCATTAATCTAAGACTACAAATGGGGGTGTTTGAGCCAAGCATCTTAGCATGTGGCTGGACCTCAGGAAACAATGGTGGAATTCGGCTTAGTGGTTTCTAACACAGGCCTTGGTGGAATCCAGTATTGATGATCTCAGCAGCAAGAAGTTGTTGATCTTCACTGCAAGACTTTTTCTGAAATCTGTTTATTCAATTTCTGCTTGATTCTTTCCCACCTCTTCGCCTCTGTGCTCATGCTTTATCATTTTTCCCAACCCATCGTTCTGACTCTCACACGTTTTCACCTTTGCTTTCGCTGTTTTCTTGTGGCACATTCATGTTGTAAGTCAGTTTTTTATTTAAAGAGAAACAAAAGAATGTAAAGGTTAGAGATAATAGAGAATTCCCCCCCAAAAAAGATAAACAATAAGATATCACTGGTTAATAAATTACATATTGTCCCCTTAGAAATAGTTGTTCAAGTTACAAAATTAAAGCATACAAAGTAGATAGTCAAACAGTGAGAGTATAAACAGCTATGCATGCATGAATCTCTACATGTGTATCTATCCTTTCTGTATTAGAGGGAAAAACAAAACTTGGCAAGACAAAACAAAACAAATTCCTATAAAAACATGAAACCAAAAAGTCATATAAAACTACAGTACAAGGTGATCTACAATGATTGCTGTGTTGTTTCTTATTATCTTCAATAGAATGTCCATATCATCAGGCATAACTGAATATAACAGTATAATTGAGTAAAGCAGCAAATAACAGTATTAGTAAAAATAAAACATTGTAGACAGTATAAAACTTCAAAGGCAGGTAAAAATCAAACCAGAGTGGATATTCTAGTGGATCTTGTCTTCTTAAGTGCAGTTGCTTATACTATCAGACTTGATCCTATCAATCATAACAGCTTTGAATAAAATCTATCAATACAAAACAGCAATCCAACAAACCAGATTCGATTATGATCAGTCATGGTAAAACAGTGTAGGTTTTACCGAGCTTTAGATTAACATAATAGGAAATTAAGGATGATTACTGTACTATATCCTGTTATTTTTGGGATTGCTGTCTGTGCCCTCAAATCTAGTACAGGTAGAATGCCTGGAAGAGAATATAATACATCTAAACAGAGTAGTGTGAATAATGTGGGTTTTAAATCCTGGTGCACAATTAACAATATAGTGTATCACGGCCATCTATGTTAGCGATTCTAGTTATCCTTCTCTGCCTCATTTCTGCTATGCTATTTTTGTGCCTTTGTCTAGTTTTCTCCTTCATTGTACTGCCTGCCCCACTGTTCCTAAAATCCTGGTATTTTTTTTCTCTCTCTCTAGAATGTGCTTCAGTATTCTCTGTACGGTTGGATTGGTGGTCACAAACTCGCCCAGTTCCTCTTTGTTATGGAAGCATCTTGTTTCTCCATTAATTTCTAGTGACAGTTTTGCAGTACATCAGTCTGGGCTGGAAGTTATTTTCATTTAGGGCTTGGAATATTTCGCTCCAAGCTCTTCTTGATCTGATGGTCTGTGTCAAAAAGTCAGCAGTGAATCTGATGGGCTTACCTTTATAGGTAATCTGTTTCTTTTCTCTGATGGCTTTTAATATTCTGGTTTTATATTGAATTTCTGGTATCTGGATTATTAGATGTCTGGGTGTAGATCTGTTTTGGTTGTAGGTGGCTGGAGTTCTGTATGCCTCACACAACTGAATGCCATTTTCTTTTCCCATGCTTGGAAAGTTTTCCTTAGTTATTTCTGTAAATAATCTTTGTAATTTGCCTGTATGTATCCCTGCTTCTTTGTTCATGTTTCTTATTATTAAATTGTAGATTCTCTTGTCGTCTTCTAGCCATTATATTGTTACTGCCTGTTTCCTTGTTATTTTTAAGAGATCTTTCTTTTCAGGATCATGCATTGCAAACTTGTCTTCAAGTTTTGATAGTCTATCCTTAGTTTCTTTTAAGGAGTTTTGCCAGCTTTCAATGGAATTTTTAATTTCCTGGTAGTCTCTTTGAATCTGCTTCATGTATTCTATATTTTCTTTATATTCTTTATCAAATGTTTCTCTCCTTTTTTTGTGTTCCTCCCTTCTTCCAACTGTATCATCCTGAGAGATGCTCCCTGAGAGCATTTCTTTTATTACTCTACTCATATCTTGCTTTACCTGATTTAATATTTCAGTTTTGAGCTCTTCTACAAGGTCCTGAAGATAACTCTTAATGTCCATTGAAGCCATGTCTGATGTTGTGTGTTTGCCACCCTCTGTCTCCCTTGTTTTTCCTTCTCCTGGATCAGGGCTCTCATAGTTTTGGGCTGGTGGCCTCCTCCTGCCTCTCTTTCCTGTCATGGTCCTGGCTTCCTCCACACAGGTTACAGTGCAGGTCCCAGCCCCCTTCCCTGTTGGCCACGTTTCCTCTGAAGCATACTGGCAAGGGACCTCCACCCTCTCCTGCCTGCTCTTGTCACTGAGGTATAAGCAGCAGCTGCGTTTGCTTGCCCCTCCCCACCTGGCCAGCCAACCTTCAGGTGCCTTCACCAGGTTAGTGCGTGCTAGGTGCAGGGAATCAATTTGGGACAGCTCACTGTGTCCCAGCCAGGGGTGCAGCCCAGTCCATGCAAATCCCAAGAATCTGCTCTGGGGAGGGAGCAACCAACTGAAGTCACTGTTGCTCCCACTTTAGGCTCCTGCTGCCCGATTCCAACATGTTGCCCATTTGGTCGCACCCTTCCCGTGGGGGAGGGTCTCAGCACTAACCATGGATTAATGGAGGTCCCTTTGCCGGCTCCATTCTCCGTTGGGCTCACCAACCCCCAACTTCAGCACTGCTGTGCTTTCTGTTAGTGGCAGCGGGAATGAGTTTGGGTGGCTTTTCCAGCCAGCACAGATTCAGGCCTTTGCAAAACTTGGCGGGTCACTGCGAATGAAAACTCTGTGTCCCGTAATTTTTAGCTGTCTCAGTTGTAGTCCCGAAGTATTTGATGAGCTTTTTTATGTTTTAATTTCTTCCTGTGTGAAGAGGATCCATTTCCCTCTGTCTGGGTTTCTCCAGGGTGTTTTATTCTGGCAAATGAGTTGTTTCTCCCTGGAGGCTTTGTATTTTGTTGCTTACTGATCGGCCATCTTGTCTTCTTTCCTAAGTCAGTTTTATAATAGGAAGAATCATATGGGCCCATCTCTTGACCTGCAGTTTCTTGTACCTAATTTCCCAGTGGTCCTGAGCCAGAAAAAGGCTTAGCTGCCCATGGGGAGGTGTACACTAGTGATTCCACTGACTAGAATGGGCTAGGATCAGATGATATAGTTCCTTCTGGATTCCCTGTTTCAGTGAGCTCACTGGAATATCTAGCATGTACATGGACATTAATCAGGAAACAGTCAATGAAAAAGGAAATGCCATTCCTTGCTTCTAGTATGCTAAATGCTTCACACTTACCATTGGTTCCCTCACAGTCATGTAAGGCATGTATTTCCAGGATCCACTGTGCAAGCAAAAAGCAAAGTGAAAGGGCTGAGCAAGGTGCCTACACTCACCTACCTGGAAAGTGGGTCTGGGATTCATAACCTCTACTCTTCCTGCTTAGCATTCTGTCTTGTGGGATTAGAATTCAGATTTTCACTGGCTCCTGTACCTCAAGTTCCGGAGGAAATCTAGATGTAAATTTTGATAATGTCCAGAAACGATATCAGGAAAGGGGGAGAGTAAAGCTAGGGAAAGTTATTAAGGGATGATTATGGAGAACAACTATCAAATTTCTTTCTATTACAGTTTTGGAACTTTTCCATGCTTTATTCCCACTTCTCAAACACAGCTGTTTATAGCCTCATCCTTATGTAGAAACTATTACTTATATGCCTTTAGTAAAGAATTAGTGGCACTCTTATTTTTAGGAGAAATATTTTCTGCCTTATTAGACCAAAATGAGCAGGCATGTTTTCTCTGACTTCAGAGCTAATACATAAAAAACATACATACAAATACATATGGCACATAGCAGGTAAACAAAAAATATCTTTCTCTCTCTTTGTCTTTGTCTCTCTCTCTCTCTCTCTCTCTCTCTCTCTCTCTCTCTCTCTCTCTCTCCTTCTCTCTCAGGATACTCCATACTGTTTAACTATTCATTTCTTAAGGCCAAGAGCTTGGCACAGATTGCAGAGTGAGGATATCTAACATTTAATGAATGTATCATATGTCCTGCACTGGTCTAAGGGCCTTACATTTATTAACTTCCAAGCCCTCAATAAAAACCTCATATTAGATATCATTTTTGGCTTCAATTTACAGATGGGGGAACTGAGAGGCAGAGAGGTTAACCAACTTGCTCAATCTCATAGAGCTGGGATGTGGCCGAATCAGGATTTGAACTTGAGCCAAATGACTCTGAAGCCAGACTTAATGGTTTGTTCTATTAGTATTTTCACCAGTGGTGGAAAGCTATGTAGATTAGTAAAGAGCAAACACCCTTGCTCTGTTTTGAAATATTCATTTTTAATGGTCCTGTCTCCTTTTACTTTGGAGCTCACTGCTCATCCACCTGTCTCCTGGATGACAGCTTCCCATTACACACATCTGGCAGAACAGGGTGCTGCTTGTCAGGGGAGGTTGATGGGGCATGGCCGATTGAGCTGTGCAAACAGCTCTCTGCAGCTGTGGGCACAGCCGCTGCCAGTACCACCTCCTTCTCCACCTGGCACTTGATGGAAAGCCACCCCAGGTCAGCCTTGTGCACCTGCCCAGCTGTGGACTCCTGAGAGGCTGAAGCAGCTTCTCTATGCCAGCAACAGTGCCAGAGGATTTGGAAGAAAGTGC
Source organism: Hydrochoerus hydrochaeris (assembly GCA_004027455.1). Lineage (NCBI taxonomy): Eukaryota > Metazoa > Chordata > Mammalia > Rodentia > Hydrochaeridae > Hydrochoerus > Hydrochoerus hydrochaeris. Next base: position 53,194 of record PVLA01002341.1, on the reverse strand, counting down.
TGGAAGGTGGGGGAAGAACACCATGAATGCTAAAGCAACCACACAGCTGCAGAAACCATTTGATGTTGCCCTTTCCTGTCCCTGCTTTCTTTCCTTCTGGCTGCCTCTGGCCTTGTTGAATGAGGATGTGCAGGTCCTACTCTGCTAAGGTTGCTTTCAGCATTTACAAACCACTTCTGGTTTATAGCACCTTGCAGGTGTAGCTGTTCCCCCTCTCTAGCCTTTCTTAGACCACTCCTAAAATCTGCTCTGCATGCTCCTCTAGGTTGCCGTCCCAGGCCCACTAAGATATCTTCTCTCTCCACTATGGATTTTGGAAATAACATTTCCTTTGTCATAGAAACTTTTGCCTTGGCTCTCTTGGTTCATGCAGGTGACTCCTGGTAACCATTGCATCTAAGATCGTAAGTCACTTTTCCAAGAGAGGTTTCTGTCACGTTATACCTGTGTGTGGTGTCTTAGCTATGTCTTCAGTAGCCACTGAATTTTGCCTCTCTTCCGCACCTTGGAAAGACCCACTAATAACTTACCCACAGTGGAACTTGGGGACACTGCAAACTTTTTGAGGGAAGGTACTCTGAATATGTTATTCACCACTGCAGCATCAGGGGTTGGCAGAGCGTTAGGTCAGTTAGTGTTTTTGAGGTAAATGGATACACGATGGCCTTTAGCATGACAAATGGTAACTTTTATTTGACCATCTGAGACAGCAGCCATAAGACATCCTGGACAATCTCTATAAACATAATAGGGTTATGTCATACTCCTTAGTTAGACACCACAATGGTTTTCTAGATCCTTCATATAACTCTCATAGTCTCTGTTAAGTTCTCTGTTGACCCTCATTGTCTTCATTCTCTGCTACTATCCTCTTAATACATTTGAGCCATGCTGGGGCTTTATGTTTACCCATCTCTCCTTCTGGAAAAAATATTCCATCTGATCTCGGAAAGGCTGTCTCTTTTGGCTGGCTATTGTTTCCTGGTGGGACCTCCTCAAACATTTGTTCTTAATTAGTTTTGCCTACACTCTTCTAAGTAGCACTTTTCCCATCACATGGCCTTGTTCTACTTTCTTTTCAGGACTTATTATTACATAAAATAATTTTTCTTTTTTTCTGATTGTTGTATATATTTTTTCCTAATGGAATGTCATCAACTGATGGCTGGGTTTTCTTTCTCCAGCTCTCTACAAAGATCTGGGGTAAGATCAGTATCCAGCACAAAGTATATGCTCCATCAATATTCATTCAGGGACAAGACTGTGATGTACTTATTTGTTTGTTGTTCTAATTACGAAGTTTGGGTGGGCCTATTCTTGCTTTTTTACTAAATATTTATTATTCGAGAACTTATTTGAAATAGATTGTATAGGGCAGGAGATTTAGCTCCACGACGTTAAGAGACTACCTGCAAGAGCAAGGCCATGAGTTCAATCCCCAGTACAAAAAAAGAAAGAAAGAAAGAACGAAAGAAAGAAAGAAAGAAAGAAAGAAAGAAAGAAAGAAAGAAAAAAAGAAAGAAAGAAAGGAAGAGATTGTATAGATAAAGGCACTTACTGTAGTGCTTGCTATGTTGGTTTTAAATCTCACTTTCATTTCTCTTATAGACATAAGGTAAAGAGGTATGGCTTTGAGCTTGCAGAGAACCATCAATGAAGTAGGAGTAGGACCTTGATCTCAGAAGCCCAAACACAAAGGTTATTCAAAATCCTAGATACCCACCACAGTGTTGGTATATGGGAAGGACTCAATCGATGCCAGCTGTTGTTTTCATGGCTATTTCTTACCATGATCACATCATGACAGTAAGAGATCCCTGCCATTCTCAGATGGCTCTTCCAAGGGAGAAGTGGTATCTCATTCCAGTAAATAACATAATAACATGATAGACGTTCAACCAAAGTGAAAACACGCAAGATACAAAGCAAAGGCACAGTGTGCTCTGTCTTGAAGATGCAATTGAAATCTCAATTAGACAATTCAGTTGCAGCAATGTCTAGACATGGGAGTTACTCATAAAAGGTCAGGAAGTCATGCATTCACTTTTCCCCTCCTTTAAGAACTGTGATTATTTCTATAAAATGTATTCGCTGTTGCTTTTCAGCCTCAGTTACAGGTTGTTTACGCTGCACCTACTGCTTAAGCAGGCTCAGTTGTATGTATCCTGCAAGTCTCCTCCAGCTGAAGTATTGACTTGTCCTGTTCTAGGGCTGCACATCACCTGAAGTGCAGAGCTCCACAGTGGACATCAGAGAGTGCTTCTCAGCACACCAGCAAGTCTTGGCTGAACCTCTGTGTGCACATATAACTTTGCATTTTGAGAAGCCCTGCCCTGTATCAAGACCTCATGGACAAACACTGACTCCATACTGTTCATCAGTGCCATGCTAGAGTACTCTTTTGGAAGTTAGTTTATCTATGTTTTGGCACCCACCATGTGTTACAGCAGTTCTTGGGCTTGATAGATTGTGCATAAATTAATTTGACAAATATCATGTATTATAGTTTCTTCTGTATTCCAAAGATTATTTGAAACATTCACTCATGTTGAAAGAATCTATGAGGACCTACCATCAGCCAGGCATTCTCCTAGGCATGCGAACAAAAGCAGATAAATTTGTTGCCTTTGAGAATCTTTGCTCCAAGGAAATCACAGCCTTGTGTAAAAGGCAACAGGCTGAAGGATAATTCATAAATAAAATTATAACTTTGAGAGGGCACTAATATTTTTAAAAAGTATGTTATTAATCAAAAGTTGGACTAATGTGAGTTTACACAAGAATCTACCCAAAACCTGTTTTTGATTCTGAGTTGTAGCTTCTGAAATTACTCTGGAAGAATGAATGCCTTAAAAGTATCTTGAGAAGTTGCTGGCTCACACTCCACGTTAAATACTTGTCAGTTTTGCTTGAGTTTTCTTTAGGTTTCCCAAGATCACCACATGGCTTTGGTTGATCCATGGGTATGGAGGTGGGAAAGTACCAAATTCCTACTGAGGGCCTCTGAAATCAAAGCACCATGTGATTTTACTTTAGCAGCTTTCCCTTCTACTGAATTTGATCTTTACTGGGCTGGTATTTTCCAAAAACAGCAAACATGTCCCATTTTCAAGAAAGTACTTAAAATGTCTCTTCTCTCACTAATGACTTTCTCAGATGGGCAAAGCTATATTCTTTGGGCACAAAAGGCAAAGAAAACTAAACAATGAATGGGATCTATACCTTGTTTTTCATACTTCTGAATGTTTTGTTTTCCATGTTGGCAATTATTGGAGAAATCCTATCCTTTCATTAGAAACCACTCTCGAGGTACATTTAGAGGAAGAAAATCTTTACACTGAAGTTAAGGTAAGCAAAATCTCAACAATGAGTTTCTTTTCCTTTTAGTGGGGCAGGGACATAGGTTTGTGGAAATAGGACTCATTCTAAGTGATGAAGATAGTGTTAACTCAATCTTTAATGCTCACCCCTTCCTCAAAAGACTAAATCATAAAAGTCACTTCCAGCAACCTTTGGAGCAATTATAATCCAGAAGTCCACTTTCATATTTAGAAAAAAAATCTGTTAGAAATTCAAAACCCAAAATGAATCAAGAACTATTTTGATAACTAATGATGTAAATGAGTTCTTATGTGAAATGTTTTTCAACTCAATGCCAGTAGTTTAAATTTTGGCTAAATTTCTTCACACAATGAAGCAACCTAATATTAAACCACAATATCCACAATCTTCTTGTGGCCGCAGAAAGCTTGGTTAAGCTAGAGTTTCTTACCATCAGCACTAGTGATATTTAGGAAGGGATGATTCTTTATTGTGGAGGCTGTCTTATGCCTTTGTAGGGTGTTTAGCAGAGTTCCTCATCTCTAGGCACTAGATACCACTGGCCGTGAGGTCTCCAGATATTGTTATCAGTCTGGAGTACAAGAGCAGATGTGCAAAATCACCCCATATTGAAAACTACTGATAATTTGATTTAACATTGTTCAGAATGCTCAAGTTAAAGCACTTTTTCTTCTTTAGGGAGAGATAGATTAATAAAATCATTATTTAACTGACTATAAAACATGTTACATGTTAACCCATCACTCACTATTAAAATACAATTTATTATAGTCTCCATAAATTGTCTCCTAGGTGATTTCATTATTTACTTTTTGGGGAACATGCTTTAAATAGCAGCTTCTCACTGAAGGAGAAATCAGAGTATCAACAATGAGCAATTGCTCTGGACCAATGATTATTGTTACAGGTTTTGCACTCCCTGACTATTCAAAGCCAGTTGAGGGTTGAAAAGTAAAGATGATGTTGGGGATTAGGTCTTGGCCCCAGGTCTCTCTCTCCCTGATCCTCCTGCCCACTGATGATCTCGTAATATCAGCTAACACTAGGGGAGGACTCATGCTGTACCAGGACTAGTGCTGAGAGCTTTTGCAGCATCATCTTGGGGCATTTCGCACACAGCCTTATGAGGTAACCATTATTAAACCATTTTACAGCAGTGGAGGTATATCTACAGGTGACATGCCTTGCCTAAGTTCTTCTAGGTAGTAAGTAGGTGAACTGAGAATAAAAGGTCTGGACTTTACCCAATTTCAATTGAGTACACTTAGTCACCTTTCCCCCTGACGATAGATGTCTTTCAAGACTTGCATTCATTCAGTTATTTTGGATATGCTTCTTGCATAGTCGGAAAATTCCACCAATATGTTCTTAAAAGATAATAATGTAGTGAGTTCTGAGAAAACATTGTATTGTCTTGCTAGTGTAAAAAACTGAAAGGGTAAATAAGATCCAAAATTACAATAGATATTGTGAAAGTGAAAAGGGAAGGAACTGCTCTCAAAAGGAAAGGACAATTGGGATGGGGAAAGGAGAAAAGAAAGAAGGAAAAATGTATATGTGACAATTACACTACTCATTTTTGTTAGCTCATCAAAAAGAACATTTGTGCTTCCATTGTTTGATCAATTTTCATGCCTATATCTTGTAATCTGAGCAACTATTTTGAGGGTAATGGTATATAATATATTAACCATTGTTAATCTCCTATTATTTTGTTTTGAAATTCTGCATCATTTTTATTTGTTTTTTGATTTAAAATTAAAAAAATGTTCTTCTGTGTGTCATGAGTATTTTCCCTTCTTTTTCTGTCCAAGAGGGAAACTGTTAGCTAATTGTACATTGGAGACTTTGAGGTCAGTCTAAACAAGACATCTATTAATCACATGAATCACATGGGAAAAATATTCTTTTTCTTGTGAACTGTCTTCAGTGTTTCATGGTTTGTATCACAGGACTGCAAGGTTTTGTTTCTCAGCTTAACAGGATTGAGCTGCTTGGGTTTTGACTACTTACAGAATTGTGGGTAAATAATCAGGGACCTCATATTTGCAATCACTGAACAGAAGTAAAGAGCAAAGGGTCAAACGCAGAAAGAGGCAGTGGACAGAATAATGAAACCAATAGGACAGATGAGGTCCTGAGACCTGGATCTGTAAACTACGCACCTCAGATGGGCACCTCTGGCCATGCCAGTCTGGGCTTCTCAGTGGCAGAACTGTGCAGGGTCTGGCTTCCTCTTTATCACCTGGAGCCCTGTGCATCAATCTCTCAGCTTCCTAAACAGGGCCATGTTAATACATCCTTTATTACCTCTGAAGACAGAACAGGACGGGGCTGTTGAAGAGCTGTGGAAGTACAAGGGGTAAGAAGGTGTAAAGCTACCTCTGTCCTAGCCTGCAAAGCATCACTCTTCTTTCATCTCAATAAATAGTCATAGAATAATGATGATGAAAATAATAATAGCTATCTCCTGGATCTCTATAATATCTGCAGTTGCATTCCCAGTGGGACTATGTGAATATAGATACATCCCACCCATTTTAATGTGGCAGAGCCATTAAAGACGTTGGCAGAGTTTAGGAATCTTCCTTATGGCCTTTGAGACAAGTCCAGACTTTTCTCCATCTTATTATTAAATGGAGTCATAATCATAATGCATCCCTCCAAGCTCCTTTCTCTTTTTATCCCTCTAACCACCCAAATCTGGCACACTTCCCTTCCCCTTTAACCTTCACAAGCTAAAAATAATATCCTCTTGGAACCAGCCAAAAAGTGTCAGTTGGAAGAGTTTAATTAGCTGGAGTGGGAAGGAGATGGTTCTAGCCTTCCCAATTTGCTACAAATTCTCCTGGGAGCTGGAGCCAAGCACAATTGGAAAATCCAGGTTTATGGGCACCAGCTTTGGGAGTTCCTGTCTTACAGGGAGAGTCTGCCTGGAAAACAAGCCGTGTTCCATCTCTAGCACCAGGGAGGAGCATTAGGAGGCATGAACATGAAGTGTCAGGATTCACAGCATGGACTGCCAGACTAGATCTTTGAAGTTTGCTTCCTGCATTTCATTTACTAACTCTGTGACCTTGAGTGAGTTATATAACTTCCTAGGCTCTGTCATCATCACCTGCAAATTGGGGATAATCAAAGCAATCACCTCATAAAAATGCCCTGATAATAAATGAATCCAGTTGAACACTTAAAACAGCCCAGTACAAAGACCATCCAATGTGGAATGTTCATTAAAATCATTTGTTTTACACTCTTTTACTTGGTTCACTAATATCATCATTTGCTTTACACTCTAGACCCACCCTGCTGACCTTCTTTGACTTCTTCATCTTTTTATTTCTATTACCTAGAATTAAAGCAGCCCAGTATGAAGAGGAAGGTTTAATAAAGTAGTAATTGAGATTCACATAGAATGTCAATTTTTTTAGTTATTATATTTTACATATTGTTAATTATTATGAATGAAATGTAGCCCTTCTTCAGGGTTATAAATGATTGAGCCTGGTCCAGTCTTCAGTGAGGGCAAACATTTCAGAGCTTTGAGTGATAACAACCAGCTGTGGAAACGTAGCATAGGTTTGCTACCACGGCTGGTGATCCTCTAGGGCACAGCATCTCTAGCTGGAAATATTGTCATAATACGGAGTCCAGATTATCAAAAACTTTATAAGTTTTTTTTAAAACATTATTTGTGATCTTATCCTTAGGTATCTTTTAGTGAGATATGCTAGGACCTTATGACTACAGGAAGACATTCAAAATCTGTCAGAAGGTGTCAGAGGTGGCATTATAGAAGCAGATTGGGTGCAGATTTGAACTCTAAGGGATAATAAGGATAATCCCAACCATTCTTCCTGTTGTAATGTATAACTATTGCATCTAATATTGTGATTCAAAGGGTCTAAGGAAACCATGAGTAGCATTCTGGAGCAGAATCTAGGTTATAACTGGCATAAGATTCCAGAGACTGCTATCTGATTGAAGTGGAAATAAAAATAAGGACTGGTAAAAGGACATTTAATTCTGGTCCATGTGGAGGGCTCTTGGAAAACGCAAATAGGAGTCAGAGTCCTTCCAAGAGAATGAGATTGAGATAAATCTCCAATCTGAGATTGGGTACTGAGATTGTCCCCATCCTTCCTTATCAGGAAATTTGGGGATAAACTGTGAGTCCATAGCCTTGGTGCATATGAGGCCACACTTGGAAATTGATAACTGAGTCCCAGATTCATCAGTGAGGGGAAAATTTACTGAAACTTGTGGAACTACAGTTTTATTAATATTCTCCCTCCTTCCAAAGCAGCACGTCACAGTTAGGTAAAATTGTCTATATATTAAATTGAACAAGCTGAGATTTAAATATCTAGCTCTAAAATCCCATGTTGCTGTAATTGTTCTGGATATTGTATGGCCCATGATAAGGATCTCATTCTATTTTTTGGAAAATCCAGCTTAGTAAATCTGTCTCTTACTTGAATCTAGACCTTTATTTGTACGACTTCTTCACCAAAGTCTGGGTCTTTTTTCTTGAATATAACATTGAAATTTTGTCTACTTACGACATGTTATTGTATATTTTCCCTTTCTACTTCCCCCTCCTTTAACTTTTCTTTTTCCTTCCTCTACTTCCAAAATCTTGAATTTAATACAACCCTATGTATTACTGTTCCTAATCATGGGTATTAACTGGGAAGTTCTGATTTTAGGAAAAGTCTCAGCTGGGCCTTGCTCATGAATCTGAGGTCAGCCATGAGGTTGACTGGGAGCTTACTGTCTAGAATGGGGTTGACCTTGGTGTTTCTGTTGCTGGACATCTGCTATTACATTATCCTTGGTCATAGATGCCTCAAAATGACATTAGACACCCACAGGCTCTCTTAAGACGCAGCCATAGACTGTTACACCATTATCTCTGCTTTATTCTTGGAGGGAATGAAATGACAAGGCCAACATGAATTTAAGTGCTAAAGAAATAGCCTCTTGATGAAAGGAGTAGAAAAATTATATTTTAAGAGACATGGATATAGAGAGAATAATCTATTTTTTCAAACAATCTACCATCCTTTTATTCTTCTCTTAATCATTCATGAATTATTTCAACAAAATAAGAACACTGAGTTGGACATTGAGGTATTACTGTTAGGGAAAAAGTACATGTTCCTTGTCCTCCTACACATTATATTCTAATGAAGAAGAGAAAACAGAATGAAATTATTCTGCAAATGGATGTCAGTGTACAAATACACATAGTGCTCCTAAGACACATAAAGTGTTATGAGAGTTTAAGCAAGAAAAACTGACATAACTGTGGGAGGTATGGAGTCCGTGGGAGGGTTCCCTGGAGAGATGACCACGGGATGAAATCTGAAGGCTGAAAGACAAGGTAAAGCTAGATGTGTAGTTCTAGGCAAATGAAGAGCATCTGTAAGCTCCAGGACCAAGAGTGACCAAAGCTCAGAAAGCAAAGGGTGTCTGGATGATCTGTGAGCAGACCTCAGAACCAAAGAACTTTGCTCAGTATGCTAAAGAAAAAAGGAAATCATTGAATGGCTTCAAGTGGGGCGGGTGAGTGACAAGGAAGTGACGTTGTGGTCATCAGAAGTTGTGATTTTTCAGTCTCTTCATAGGACAACCATATTACTTACTCTGTGGGCTTGTTATGCAGAGAATTTATTCATGTGAATCAGTTTAGGAGTATCTAACCTATAATAACTTTAAATTATTATTGTCACCAATATTATTCTCATCATCATTATTCCCATTAATATTATTCTCTTTATCATTTATTTTTATATTATTGTGTGTTTCCTTTGTTCATTTTCAGTTTGAAGTTACCTATCTTTAGAAAGGAAACTTTTCCATAGTTTTAAGAAGTTATTTTATGACTAGAGTAGATTATTCAAAATACAGATTAGCTGTTTTTTAAGGAATAGTTTAAAAATTTCAGATGCTATTAAAATTACCTGCAACTCATGTTTCTTTTGCTCATAATATAAGTTGTCCATTTCATATATCTTCTCAAGATTATTTAAATCAAGTTGTCATGTTTTTAAAGTTTCAGTCATATTTATTTTTCATCTTTTTTGAATTTTTGGGGGCTTTTTTTCCTTAATTTTTCTTTATTTCATCAGTTTTGACAAAACTTTGTTATTTTATTGATCATCTAAAATAATTAGGCTTAAGTTCTGCTGATTTTGTTTTGTTCTGCTATTTCATTACTAATGCTTGATCTTTATTTCCAACTTTCCATTTTTGTTTAGTTTCAACTTAATCTGTGCTTTACTGCATCTGATATATAGCTTACTACATTTTCATCTTCCTAATATTTATGTTCAAATTCTCCATTTCCCTCTAACACAGCTCAGCTACTTTTCAAACACTTAATTTGCACTACTTCCATTGTCATTTGAATCTAACTACATCATAATCTTGATTCTCCTGATACTTTTATGTAAACTTTTTAAAACTTAAAACTTTTTTGAAAATATGTATTACTTTAGTTGGTATTTTGACATTTACTTCTCATTTACTTATATTGTTATCAGAATGATTATTTTGGCATTTCTTATAAAATTTTATATATGTCTCATGATTTGGAAAGTATTTTCTTTTCTCTCCCTTTCCAATTTTGTCTTCAGCTGAATTTAACTTCTTCCATAATCTATTCATTCATTTTTTTAATGATTTAGTCTTCATATCCAGATATTTTGGTTGGTTCTTTTAAAACTGAAATATTCGTTTTTGTAGAGTTGTTATTTTAATTATATATAACATTTTTATTCATCTTTGACAATTAAATACTTCTATATAGTTCTAATATTTTGGGTTTTTTTTATAACCTTGGAGCTCATAGATTTCTCTTCTTTGTTGGTTCATCCTTTTTGACAATTGTGTTCATTGCCACCAAGGATTAAAGTTTCTCCTTTTAAAGAGCCTGCAACTGCCTAATTTCAAGATTGTGTATAATGAGAGTCTCTGGTGGAAAGCTCAGTGGTTTAACTTATCTGAACCCATTTTTAGGTTATTTTCTGAGTTTATTATCAATGCATCATTCAATTTATTTAAATTTGGACCACATATCTGACAGTGGTTTAGGTCTTGAGTGGTTTTTTTTTTTTTTCCGAGTAATTTTCTCTCTCCTGACTCAAAACCTAAGATATGAGATGTATTGCTTTCTGGGATAACAGATACTATTTTCTAACCTGAGGATAAGGTAAAATTGGAATTCCAACTGTTTTTGCATTGTATTGTTTTTAAATGGGCATTAGAGTTTTAGCACTGCGCTTGTAGGGTCTCTGCCTCCACTAATACCTGAGGGCTGACACTGAATTACTTTTATATTGCCAAATTGTCATTGTACTGATGTTATTGTTCCTTTCCTCAACTTATTCTGATTTACTTAATACTCTCCATTTTATTCAGAATTTCTGTGTATCTAAAATACAAAGCTTATTAGTTCAGTTTTTGTGGTACAAAAGTTGACTTCAGAGATTTCTGCACTAATAGTTAATGAAGGAAAGCAAAAGAATATTATCGACAGAAATCTGAAGTAAATAAGATAAGTCCATTGTGTTGGATGTGTAGTGGTTTTCCAAATGTTGGTTGTTAAAATGTTATGAATATTAATATATTCAATATATTAACCAGTGTTAAGCATAACAATTATTTATACTTTTAAATTTATAATTTTAATTATGTAAAATTCTAATTAAATAAATTTAAAACCAGATGCAAAAGTACTAGATTCCTTACTTTTTGATTATTTTACTGCATTTGACTGTTACCTGTGATCTTGAGGACATTTATATCCATCATATCTCTATAGCTGAGTACTATATATGCATAATGCTATATTTTCATCATCTTATCCCACATCAGCAATCACTGGCAGGATGGCGCTCTATTAAAATCAGTCCTGGTGGGATTATTTATCTTAGGAAAAGTATCAGATTCTAAAATCAGATAATTTCATTCTTCCTCAGAACCCGTTGTTAACCACTTTCTAACATTTTAGTGGAAAAAAGAATATTGCAATTGATATATAAAAGCAACATAGAGTATGCATATTCACAATTCTAACAACTGCTTTGAAGATAACAATGTGTAATATGTTATCCAGTGTGAATGTACTATTACTTTGTTTTGAAATCGTGTATCATTGTATTTATTCTTTTTTTTGTTTTAAAATAAAAAAATTTAAAACATAAAAAGAAATCAAGTATTAAAGAACTCATTTTTCCTATTTGGAAAAACATCAGTGACACAAATCAAGGTATTAACAAGATAAATACGAATTCAAACAATAATTGAGAATTAGAAATAAAATTAAAAGGTGGTAAGAAATAAATGAATTTAAGCTTAGAACTAACAAAAAATATTTGTAAATTTTAAGACTGAGTGCACAATTTAATGTTACAAGCCAGTATTATTCAAAGAATATTATATTTACAAAAATAGTTGGAGAAATAAGATCTCAAGAAGTATAGTAGTGTGAGCTTCATCTAGAAGAAAAAGATTGATACTGTTAAGTAAAAAGATGATTTAACTTAGTACCTGACAAAAAATTTAGAAGAAACGTCATATTTAATGGTAATATATTAGAGGTTTCATACCTAACAGTGAGATAATAACAATCATGCCTGCTTTCCAATTTTATTTAACTTTGATCCTACCCAGTGTGGCCAAGTAAGATAAGAATTTAAATAGAAGAATTAAAACTGTTCATTATATGACAGCATTATTGGTGTTAGAGCTGATTAATTTCGAGATCTTTTCCATGTAGAGAACTCTTGCATATTCTAACATTACATTATTTATATAACATAAAGTTAGATTTAGTTTTATAAATGTAATAATTTATTAAGTATAAAAAGCATCCATTTAAAACTATTTTTTTAAAACTTTTTTTGTTGTTGTTGCTGTTTTGCAGTACCAGAGATCAAACTCATGACCTTGCACTTGCCAGGCAGGCACTTATGCCACTGAGCTAAATCCCTGGCCTAAGCACTCATTTATTATGCTCAGTCTGTCCATGCATTAAGGATTTGGACAGGCAACATTAGGGGTAATTGGGTTCTGATCTTCCTTCCTAGGTTTGGGACTGGGGCAGCTGAAGACTTGAATACTCACAGGTCTGATCTTTGTTAGTAGCCATCAACAGGATCCACTCAAACTGGCCAGGACTCTGTACGTAACTTGAGCTTCCTCACAACATGGTGACTGACTTTTAAGTGTGAACATCACAAGAGAAACCAGTCAGAGGTCATACTATTACTTATGCTGTAATTTTCTAAGTTAAAATGATTCATGGATTTGCATTGATTATTGTAATTCACATTTAGGACTGCATGACTTTGGTGACTTTCTATGTTACTACTATATGTCTTTTATTATACACTAGTAATCTTAGTTCTAAAAAGATGGACATGATAGAATTAGACTATTCCATTTTTAGTCATGACCTTTTTTAACATGATGCATATAATAATATGGTATTACTCTATCAGTGTGATAACTGCAACCATTAAATAAGTTTAATGCTTATTTTATTCTTCCTTGTTCTGAAAAATTCTTCCTATTTCTGAAAAATAATAGTATTTTGTCTACACTCTCAGGATTTATAACCATTAGGTACTGTGTTTTTTTCCCAAATTCTTTTAAAATTTAGGCTAAAGTTAATGCTATCAATCTTATTTCAATGATTTTATGATAGTTTTACCTTTCTGAGTTTTATTTTCTAGTACATTCCTTGGAACAAGTGTATAAGAACAGCAGCCACTGGTTTCTTGACTGTGATAAAAGTTTACCTGTTACCTTTATATACAAGTCATTTTGAAGGAACACCAAGTGCTTGGCTCACTTTTATTTTTCCCTGAGTACCTTAAATACTTTAATTTAAATGTTATTCCATATCTTTGCTTCTAGTATGAAACATTGCCAATGAAAAGTCTTATAGAACTAATATTCTTTAAGTGTTTTTGTATTTCTGCCTAAGTGCCATAAAGATTACTTATTTTTTCTTTCAAGTGTAGTAATTTTATTAGAATATGTTCCAATGTGCTTTTTTGGATCAATTTTCTCAGGTAAGTGCCATGCCTATTCAATTTGTAGTTCTAATTTTATATAGTAAAAACTATCATAAAATAGATTATTTTGATTTTTGGAAGTTTTTCCTCAATTATTTTTATTATATTTATTCTACTTCTTTGCTTTGGCTTTGCACTTTAAGACTGCTATTATACATCTGTTGTATTTCCTTTGTGTATTTATATTTAGTATTTGTCACTTTTTTCTTAAATCACTTGGTCTCTTTTTAAACTTCTTTCAGATTTTTAATATTTTGTCTTTTTTACTTTCAATTCTTCTTAAACAAATTTTTATTGTGTTAATTTGCAGTTGTAGAGATTTATTTTAGGCTTCAATTTGGAAGGGACTTTTATGTTTTTGTAGTTTTTCATGTGGAGTTATGCCTCACTTTAAAATTTTTGTGATATATGTTGGCCTTTTGTGTTAGGTACCAAATTTCCCATGTCTTTACTTCATCTAGGAATGATTTGTCATTGTTGTGACATGTCCTGTATTGCGTCCATTTGTGTGCATTTGTTGTCTGCAAGGCTTTTGTTTGGTATACTTCCTGTTTTTATGTAAAATTAATATTTTCCTTAAACTTTTAGTGACAGTTAAGGTTCACACTAGTTTAACAATGCTCCATTTGTATTGATACAAAGTATATGGATTTGATTTCTAATACTCATCATTTTGTCCTCCTAATACTGGTGTTAAGATCACTTAGGTTCTGTTCTTTTTGTGTCAACCAATTCATTTTTACTGTATTTTGTTTGTGGGTTACTTGGTCTCCTGGTTTAACTTTACCTGATTACCAGAAACTTAAATTTTTGTTATAGTATAGCTTTGTTATCTGGTTTTATGTGAAATCCAGATAAAGTATTATATCACCATTATTGCCAAATATTAGTATTATATTATATAAATAATTAAGAATTAATTAGTTAATAAATTTTAATAACATCAATAAAATTTGAAAATCATCAAATTTTATGGAAAGCTTGTAAGGCAATTTTCTTCATGACTTAAAAATTATCTTAAGAGATATGATTGTAATTAATGATAAAACATTAAAATAATCTTCATACAATCAGGAGCATTATAACTATTTATGGTGTTAATAGGATTAATACTTAGGAGTAATATTGGTGGATATATTAATGTAACTGTTCATGAATGCAAGATTATAGGTCAAAAATTACTAGATTATTTTTAGAATATATCCAATCATAGAGAAAGATTTTAAAATCTATTCATTATTTTTCTCTGATTTATCTCAGATTAAATAAGCCAGGAAAGACAAATGGTATTAAATGACAGATATTAGGAATGACTAGATACCTGCATTTATGCTCTGATTCTAGCATTTCAATAAAAAGTATTAATTTGCATTTGCTTTGGAGACTATTTTGTTGTTTGATTTTGTCTTGGTTCTACAACTTCAGAAAATAGAGACACTTGTTACAGGTTGTTACATAGTTTTATCTCAGAAAATAAAAGTGAATAAAATGATCATGAGGCTCTAATATACATTTGTAGAGCTGTGCATTAAATACTAAAACAATTCCAAATTAATCTGAAGGAAAGATTGACATTAAAATATAAAACTTTTCATAATTCTAAGTGACAAAAACAAAGAAAGAAAAATACAAACCCAGCCAGTTCCATGTGAGACTAAATGAAGATAAAGCATTTCCTAATTTATATGGCCCAAATGTCTTGACCAGTTTTTGTTTCCTTTACTAGAGGGAGGCCTGGCTTGCTGCCGACTGATGTTCCACTCTGAGTGTGTGCTCCGAACTGGTGTTAGAACGTTCCACTCACAGGTCAGAGACAGATGTGCCATTTACTGAAGCATACAAGGAGTACTTATTCACGTATTCATTTGCACCAATGTTTCCTCCTGCCAAAATCAGAAATAGTTGAAAGGATGGAAAGTGTTCAACCTTGGGAAGAGAAAACATAAGGAAAGGATGAGAGGCCATGTGATCTGCATTCAACTAAGTGGAAGATTGGTAAGGGGAAAGGGACTTGCTTGATATTATCCCACAGTGATGCAATACAGCAAATAACTAAAAGCCTTTGAGTTTCATCTCAAGCTTAAGGAAATTAACTCTCTACTTTAAAAGCCTTATGCGTCCAGCTCCCTGGTCCCACCCAGACTGATTCCTAGAGTTCTGTTTTTCCTCCAGAAAAGACTTCTCCCCCAAGATCATATTCTTCTGAAGTTTCTCTTCTGGCAATGAATATCTTGCTTGTATTAAAGGATAAACACATGTTTCATTTTAAAGGGAAATGAAACCACTCGCAGAGTACATGGTTTAACATCAATGATAGTATCAAGTGCAGGGGAGTCACGTTGGCATCAGAATTATAACAAGAATTCAAACACTGAGATATGATTATATTGCACTTGGTCGTATTGAGAGTTAATGCAAGAAAAAAATGACCAAAGATTAGAGTTGCTTCTTAAAAACAATGGAAGTACTTTGGCTCTAAAACTAAACCAGACTAAAATTTGTGGTAGTTGCCCAATTATATGCAACCACAAATAGCCTGACTTCAAGGCTGCCCTCACAGTCAGACTGGACACTGCCCCTGAGGAGCTCAGGGGAAGGGCAACAGTAGCAGCTACTGTGTCAATTGATTGTGCCCAGACATTTGAAGACATGAAATCCTCGTTCAGTCACCTAATCTATTTGGCTCTAATTTGTCTCCAGAAGTTTTTCAAAAACTGTGTACATTTTAAAGGACTTGGATAGATCTCTTTCTTGGGTCAAGTTTTTTGGTCCTTTAGAACTAGGCCTGCTGAGGACAAGATTCTTTGTACTGAAGGGACTTCCCCTCACCTGTTTTGCTGGTGTCATTTGGGTTGTGGCCAAGGGCAATGGAAAACTGGAAGATTGTGACGGAGTCTCACAGTCTAGGTCACCTCAGCCCAGGGTGACATTCTTATGCAAAAATAGTAAGAAGCCACAGAGAGATCATCAAATATCTTCTGTGATATTGAAGGTGTGAACATATCTGTAGAAAGCCTGAGAGCTATAAGGTTATGGTACGTTTCATTGTCTAGTCACGAATATTAAACATTGACTTTTACTGTAACTTTGCTAGAAGATGCAGATCACAACCTCTCACTGAGAACAACCAGCATGGCTGCAAAAAATAGTTTGTAAATATTGGAGTATCATATGGTCAATATTCCAGAGAAAGTAGATTAGGGAGATGCAGCCTTAGGGATTCCAGAAGAGGTAGCTGAGAGGCTAGAATCTGAGCAGATCATTTGACAACAGATCACCATGAAGTCTAGAAGAGTTAAGCATGCAGAGCCTTAGTAACACCTGCTGTGAGTTGTCTTGGGGTCTTAGAAGGGCTGCCCTCTAAAAATAACAACAAACCAGGAAGACAGACTTTTCATCCATTGTGCAGATCACAGTCTCAGTTCTTAGAATTAGCTGCAATTGCTAGCTGTCCAAAACAAACATTTTCCCAAAGAAAAGACAGCTTTAATCCAAGGTGTCAATACTAAATTTAAAATAACTTGGTAAAGAGATAGTCAGCATTAAAACAAAACAAAACAAGATACTTCTAAAAGCAGAAGCAGCTACAGAAACGATGTAGATAGTGGACATGGATTTCTAAGTAACATCTCCTTTCCCCTTTCTCGGCACCCTTCCTTTCCCTGTTTCATCTCCCTTCCTTTTCTTCTTTCTACTCCTTCTTCTGCACCCTTCCTCCTTCTTTTCAGTTTTAGTAGGGATAAACGTATCATATTTTAGTTGGAAATTCACCCTCTTAATCTATTTTGTCTGAATCACCTTACCAACTGAAAGCATTTACTGGCATTTCTGGTCAAGGTGTGAGAGGTGTTTGCTCACTTTCTTCACTTGAGTACACAGTCTGATCCTTGAATCACATCCCTCACCAGCTGACTAAGAAAGAGATCGCTGCAGGAATTCATGCTAGCAGTTAAATATGCTGGCCCCTTTCGTTCATCGCAAATCATGCAGATTTTATCATTTGACCTCACTGGTTGCAAAGGGGTCAGGAGACCAAATTTACCATGAGACTTAGAAAATGGAGAAATAGGAGCATGTGAAGAAAGGAACATCTGGCTATCACGTCAACTTTTGTGTAAGTACTGAGTGAGTGAAAATACAAGTCAGGAGTGAAAAATTAGACACTGTACTGATGGTTTTGAGATGTTAGCCTGGTAGAGGTGTAGCTATGGCATGCATGCCACAGTGGGCTGTTTGTGTCATTGAAACTCTAAAAAGTTCATCATCACTCTATGGAAAAACACAAAAGTTAGATGCCTAGTATTTATCTCATACAAAGGTAAATTCTGGAGTTTAACTGTATAAAAACAGAAAGAAAACTTTCAGTTTTACAAAAAAAACTTCTTTCTAAATTAGGTTAGGGAAGAAGTTCTTTAGCCAAAATTTTCCAAACCAAGGAAAAGGCTAATACATATAATTAAAGTACAAGAAAAAAGTGAATAAGAGCCAAGTTACCATAAACTAAAAAGTTAAGCCACAGGCTATGAGTAGCTACTTGCAAACCACTTAACTGAATACAGAATAGAAACAAGGATAAATGATGAGTTCTGACAAGTCAACAAAAAGTAAGATGCAGTGAAAATATAGCAAGAAAATAAGTGCTCTGCAACAAAATAAATAGATATATTCTCTCAGATTTTTTTTCTACACAAAAGGAGTATTGCTCAGAAGTTTCAAAGAATGGACAGTGGCTTATATTAATATGAATTAAAAAATCTATGCTTAGAAAAGTGTTTTAAAATAGCATATGCAAGTCGGGCATGGTGGCACACACCTGTAATTCTAGTGCTTGGGAGGTTGAGGCAAGAGGATAGACTGGAGTTCGAGACCAGCCTGGATTACATGATGATTTCAAGGCCAGCCTGAACTACATAGTAAGACTTTGTCTCAAAAAAAAAATAATAGAATATGTAGTATGGTACCAATTGTGTAAAGATATAAAACATTAAAAAAAGTTTTTTGGCATGTGCATATATATCGTGAACTATAAAATATATACACATTTCATACATCTTTTTTAATTAAAAATGGTTGCAAATGTATTATCTTAATTTTAAGATCCCATGTCATAATGGTAGCAAGATTTCTAAAGAAGATAAAACAAAAATAACCATTTGTTAATATTGGTAGTAAATACACTGGTGACTATTACATAATTTGCTATAGTTTTTTGTATACTGTAGTAATTTAAATATAAAAAATCAACAATTTAAAAGACAATATGGGCTCTGTGGGCATTTACATATGTGTGTGGAAGCACACTATGTACACACCATGATTCTATCAGTTCAATCGCATTCCACTGTAAACAACGGATGTAGAACTCACATAATTAGAAACTCGTTGATAGAAGTTTCAAGAGCTGATGCAGCAATTCCACAATACTATGAAGTCCCATATTGTTCTTATCCATTACTCCTCTGACTGTCAATGGCAGTGATTTTCAGGAGTTTCCTGCAGCTCTGGCCTTCACCTCCTCGTGTGTGTGTGTGTGTGTGTGTGTGTGCTTGTGCATGTGAGTTTGTGTGTAAAATATACATATTCTAGCACTCTGTCTTTTGAGAAAAAACAATCTAAGAGGACTTCTGCAGAAAATTTCTTGTATTTCCCTTGTCAGGGTGGGAATACATGCAAGACCAATTAATTAAGGCAAAAAGGAACAGAAATTTTTTGTCTGCTTTTGACAAACTAATTTCCTGTTAGCAAGAAAGAAAAATGAATGATAAATGCTAAACACCCAAGTAGATAGTATTTATAGATCATTACTATGTGCTCTAGAAATTAAATGTTTCAAAATTGTATATATATATATATATATATATATATATATATATATATATATTATGGTACCAACTGTATAAAACCATAAAATATTAAAAATATACTTTATAACCTCACTCAAATATGCCAAGCATATCTCTAAAAGCTTTAAAAACCTCAGAATAGGTCTTGTGGAATCTACCATTGCTCCATTATGAACAGATTAATGAATGAAAGGATATAAAGAAAGAAACATATTGAAGGATTGGCATAGAGTTGAACCTGAACTTTTAAGTTTATCCAAGAGACCCTAAGAAGAGCTCATGGGTATGAATACCACTTTAATTGGAGTCTTTTAAAAAGTCAGCCTGGGCAATGGAGCAAGTAGTTCAATGCTATTCTTTGCAGCAGTCTATCGTTTTAACTCCTAATACCCCCACCCCAACACACATCCCAAGGACCCTGCTAGACTGGGCTTATCCAGACAGCACAAACATGCCAACAAATAGCTCTTCTTCTGACTCACACACCTTCTATCTCTTGGCTGATTTTACTGCATCTAGTCTTTTCATTAATAGCTGTTTACACTTCACAGAGATACTTGTTGAGCTTGGCAAATGCCATGGGCTCTACTTCTTTTGAGTCTCTCCCAAGGAAAATGGTCATATTTGACAGAATGTTAGCTGTGTAACACCAACTAGTGATTAAACAGTCTAAGTTTTTACACTAAGAACAGACATAAATATGGTAGCACACTGCAAACCTGCTTCTCTTGCTGAAAATCAAAGCAGTATCTTGCTGAAGATCAGTGTAGATACAGATAAGTATGAAAGAGGAGTGTAAAGACACACAAATATAGAGTCTTTTGGGGGTGTCTTCATTCCCGTATAAGCAGTATCCTAAGGGAAAGGAGAGTTCTGCTAAGTGTAGTTGTTCAGCTTTGGGGATACATTGTAACTACCTCTTCCACTTGCCTGCCCCTGGCAATGCAGTCACATCTAACTTTGATTCCATGTGCCTTTATCTGTTTAGTTCCCAGTCCTAAAGGAAGAACCAGCCACTGGCAGGAAGCATGCTAAGCCTCACACTGTCCACCAGCCAGCATCATACATTTGCAAGCCTTGAAGGTGCTACCTAACAGGACCTTCCTCTCCAACTGAGCCAAATGAAGAGAAAGTACTGCTAAACTGCTCGATTGGCAGAGCTAAGTTTATACAGATGGAAGAGTTAGCCGAGACCACAGAACAAATACCAGCAACCAACCCATTTCACACTTCTGAAAAAAGAGAGAAAGGAATGGCAGAGGCAGGCCAAAGCAAACAGGATTTGGAAGACTTGAAACTGTGGGGTGGAATTTTCACCCGTTCCTATTCCTTTCACACTCATTTTGAGGGACTTCCTCCATTCAAAGAAGTACAAATACTCTGCATTTACACTTCTTGGGATTAGTCTCCTACAGAAAAAGAGGCTGTCAGTTCTCAGTCACAAAATAACTGCTGTTTCTAGCACATCAGCACAGTCTTTCTGGAGTCTGGGACTTTTGTGGGATATAAAAGGAGGCATGGTTCTTTCCAGAAAATTCTATGTTGTTAGGATTCCCTTGCCTTGTCTTTTGGTAGTCCACACTAGCTCTTAGTTTTTTTCTCTCTCTTTTTTCTTTTGTTCCAGGAAAGAAAGCCATTTTCTTCCCTTTTCCCTGGAGTATGCTGAAACATAAAACTCCCCCCTAATCTGCTGCCTCACAGAAATACCCCTCAGTCTGCTGCAGCACTTGGGTGCTCACCAAAATGTATCCTAAAGTAAATGTGGATGTTGTTACTGCCTGGGGAAATGTGTGATGCTTCTAGCTCTGGCCCAGGAGGCACTGAGGACAATATTTGGAGATAAAAATTAAAGAGAGCTTTAGCCCTGCATAGTTGTGAAATGGTCAGCTGCCATCTGCAGTGTGGTTACATAGAATTTATGGACAGTGGTTGGAAGGAACTAGTCTGTGAGCTGGCATTGCACAAGCCAGTGGGGTGGCTTCAGCTGGGAGGGCTTGGCTGAGCAGGAAAGGAAAGGATGTGCACAGGAGACGGACCATACCATACACATCTACACTACGCATGGACTGGAAAATGGCTGGGAGAAATCCTTTTGACGGGTTAACCAGGTTACTCAACTAGTTTACCAGAATGTGTGGACATGTGTCTGTGAGGAAAAATTTTGCAACTGTGTTTAAAAACAGTTCCATCTGTTCATATGTACTTTAAATGCTTAGATGGAAAAACACATTAGTGAAAACAGAAGAATCAGACTGTTAAGAAAACAGATCGTCTGAATTCAAGTTGGTAGCTAAGTGATATGCTGGTTAATAAAGAGAGTGTGGCACAAAGCAGGTAGTGCTGTAGGATGGAAAGGAAAGTAGCGCAGGGAAAGGCAATGAGGCTTCCCAGTGGGATTTCTCTTGGCTAGATGAGACCTCCAAAGGCTGGTATACCGACATGTTGCATGCTTTTTGTTTATAAGAAACGAGGTTGGGCCAAAGAAAAGTCCATTAGAGAAAGTACTGGCATCATGACTTTTAATTCAAAGGAGTAAAAATCCTCCCTGGAGTTGGCAAAGTAAAGAGATAATAAAAATTGTCTTGGTGGCTGGGATCAGGGTGGAGGAAGAGGACAAAGCAGTAAATTTGAGTGGACCTGTTGCTTTCAAAGGCTTGAAAGCCTTTTGAGAGAAAGAGCAGAAATAATAGAAACGTAAGCCCTCATTTGGACAAACCAGGGCTTAAAGCAATGGGTATGTGACAAGGTGGGATCCAGGTGAAGGAGGGCATTTCCGAAAAGGTCAGTCGTGTTGGTTGTCTCTTGGGTAAAAGAATACCAGGGAGGCAGGTCAGTTCCACTGACAGATCAGCAATTGGAATACCAGTGTCAAATAGGGCAGCGATTCTTGGCCTGACTCCTGCTCTTCTGCCCACAAAGGGAAAGACAACCTGGATGACTTCTCGGTAGTGAGATATTCCAGAATGTCTTTTATGTGTAATTGACCAAGATTAGGAAAACCAGGCATGATTCGTAATTCTATACCTAACTTTTTTTTAGTATGAACTCTTTATCAAGTCAGTCCTGATAAATGTCACAAGTCTCACTTTTCTCTCATTTCTCTCTTTCT
This sequence comes from Hydrochoerus hydrochaeris, assembly GCA_004027455.1. Classification (NCBI taxonomy): domain Eukaryota; kingdom Metazoa; phylum Chordata; class Mammalia; order Rodentia; family Hydrochaeridae; genus Hydrochoerus; species Hydrochoerus hydrochaeris. The sequence goes on along the minus strand of PVLA01002341.1, from coordinate 30,812 downwards.
TTTTCTTCTTTCTTTCTTTCTTTCTTTCTTTCTTTCTTTCTTTCTTTCTTTCTTCTTTCTTTCTTTCTTTCTTTCTTTCTTTCTTTCTTTCTTTCTTCTTTCTTTCTTCTTTCTTTCTTTCTTTCTTTCTTTCTTTCTTTCTTTCTTCCCTTCCCTTCCCTTCCTTTCCCTTTCTTTTCTTTTCTTTTCTTTTCTTTTCTTTTTTCTTTCTTTCCTTCCTTCCTTCTTTTATTTTTATTTTAAGTTTTAATTTTTTGTGTGTGTGATACTGGAGATGTGGCCCAGGACCCTTGCTTTATTTCTAATAATTAAAAAGAAAATTTGCATTACTATTTTGAGATAGGGTCTCACTAAGTCACTAAGTTGCCCAGGCTGAGATGGAAGCACTTGCAATCCTCCTGCCTCAGCCTCCTAGAGTGCTGGAATTATAGGCCTAAACTACCACACCACCAAAAGTCTCATTTTCTGAACCTGAAAACTAAAGATGTTAGAGTATTTCTTCAGTTACTCAGAAAATGATGGTACCAAGTTCAACTTTCTGCTGCATCTTGTTAAATACAGCAGGTGACAAGTGGCAGTTGTTCATTTAGTATGAAATGGGCAGTGGTGAGGCCTGGAATCCTGCTTGCTTAACCTCTTCCAGCCAGTTGCCAATACTGAGGCCCACACAGCAGAGTTTTAACCATTCTAGGGATGTATGGTGCTGACTTTCTTTGATATCAAATGCCAGATTTAAATAAAAAGTAAAATACTCAACTAACATCTATCTCTGTGTATCTCTATCTCTATCTTTATCTGTTAAATAAAATACAGAGTTTGGGATAATATAATGGAAATACAATATAAAGGTTAAGTACAATATGAAAGTATTTTTACCTGTTTTTTTCCTTTCTCCACTACCATGTTAGCTCCATAAGAATAGTATTTTTTGTCTAATCTGTTCACTTTTGAGTCTTAAGTGTCCAGCACAGCATCTGCATGTAGTGGGAGCTGTATTCATTACTGGGGCACAAATGAGTGAGTGTCTGGTTTTGCTCTCCAGGAAGTTGTTCACCAATATTTTGTTTTGCCATCCTACAGGGTAAGATTCTGCCTGTGTTCAAAACTGAATCTTCCCCCTCACAGTTCTTCTTTCGCTCTTACGTGCTAAAACTCCTACTCTTGTTAGTAGTGCTTCGGCACTAATACGGAATGACCTCTCTGTATAAGGACTTAGATGACATCCCTAGAGATGTTTCTCTAGTTAGAGGATGTCTATATTTTCTTAAAAATGGGTGATCTGCCTATGTGAAGGCAATCATATGATTTTTATATTTCATTTTATTAATATTGTCCCTCACATTGATTGAATAGCATATGTAAAACCAACTTTGCATCTCATAAATTCTACTTGGTCCTGATAAGTAATCATTTCATGTTTTGTCAAATTACTTGCTGGTATTTTATTGAAGATTTCTGCATCCATGTTCATCACAGATACTGAGTCATTTTTACCATAAATGTGTGCACACACACACACACACACACACACACAATGAGAACTATATGAGGAGATAGACATGTTAATTTGTTTGATTGCAGTATTATTTCCTTTATATATTTCAATATATATAATTACATACATATATAAACACTATGTTGTTTACCTTAAATATGTATAATTTTTCAAACAGACACCACATGAAGGGCTGGGATATAGCTCAGCAATACATTACTTTATTAGCTTATTGAATCCCTGGGTTCAGTCCCCAGCTCTGCAGCACAACAGCAACAACAAACAATGACGACAAGCATATGATTGGTTACCGTAGACTCCTTCAGTTACTGGCCATGGGCTCAGATCTGTGGGGTCTTCCCTCTGCCTCTGCTGCTTCCCGGAATCTGCCAACCTCTTCTTTCTGCTGCAACTCATCTCAGCGCTGTTATTTTTAGTAGTGTGTGATAACGTTGCCAAAGATCAGTGGCTGCTTATGCAACATTCCATATCCTTTAAGCTTCTGTACTAGCACTGTATTAGGTATTGTGTGCCCAGAAAATGGATCACAGGCCCTGAATTCAAGGAGTAGGAAGCTAGTGGGGTTCAAGGTGTTGTGACAGTGCCTTCTGTCTCTTTCTCCATAGCTATAATATAGATCTATATACCTAAATGCATATATATGTTTATAGGTCCCAGCATACATAGATATATTATTTCAAATATTTTTGAAATATATATGTTTATAGGTCCCAGCATGTACGCATATATTATTTCAAATATTTTTGAAAATGTACTGATTGGATAATATTCTCCATTCCACTTTAATGATTTATTTTGCTTCGTTTAGAAAAAAATTGACTGTGACACTCTAAACTGACTTCTCTGTATAGAATTATGAGTTGCAATTAGGACAATTAAGTAGGGAATTGCAAAAGCCTATCTTAGAACTGGATATGCCTAGAGTCATTAGACAGAAGATATTCTCCCAGAAGTAGAAGCCAACACTGCGTTGTGACTCCCTCCAATCAGACACACTTTCAGACTACACTACTTAAATGCTAGCGTAAACAGGAAGCAGCCTTGGATTTATCTAAAATGCAGATGCTTAGTGTGGTAGGTGAACCAGTGGGCTGGAGATGCTGTGTCTAATGCATTTTCAAGTGCTGCTGCTGCTCCTCTATCATTGACCACACTTTCAAAAACAGGAATTAGGACATAACTTTTAAACCGTGGCTCAGAGTCATCCAGGGGAAGAGACAGGTAGGGCATCCTGGAGGATGGAAGGACATAAGCAATTTTCACATCTGACAAACACCCTGAGCTACATATAGAGTAGGGAGAACACATTGCCTGTTATGGTGCCTCTCCATCTTTCCCCCTCCATCTCGTGATCTTCTTTTCTTTTGCAAAAGATATATTATTTTCTTTTTTACTTTGCTCATTTTTTATATTTTGGGTTTCTCATACAAGATAAACCTTGTGATAGTGAAGGTTTTGTGTCTGATTTATTTCATTTAACATCATGGCCTCAAGATGCATCTTTTCCTACAAATGACTCAACTTTACACTTGTTTATAGCAAAGTAGTTCTCTCTTATACATAAATATCATAGCTTTGTCCATTCACCTTTTCATAGATATCCTGGCTGCTTCCAAGATTTAGCTGTCACAAATTGTGCTGTTATAATATAATATCTTTAAGTCTTTCAGGAAGATATTTTAGAAGGGGAATAACTGTGTCAAATGTAATTCCTACATTTAGTATTTTTGAGGACTCTCTATACTGATTTTCATAGTGACTTGTACCAGTTTACATTCACACCAGCAATGTAGTATATATTCCCACAGCCTCACCAGCATTTGCTATTATTTGATTTCTTGATGATACCCATTCTTTCTGGAGTAAGGTAGAATCTTAATTTTTAATTTGCATTTCTCTAATGACCAGCAGTATTATATACTTTTTCATGTATTTATTGGTCAACTGAATTGTTTTTTCTGAGAAGTGTTGACTTAGTTGTTCATCTTTTAATTGAATCTTTTATGAGGGGAATCTAGTTATTTTATATGTTCCAGTATCAGTTTTTTATGTGTTCCAGTACCAAGTCCTTGTAAGTACTATGATCATTATGTACTGTAAATATTTACTAAGAAATTGAAAACTGAAAAGAGAACAGATTGTTTTAAAATTACCAATTCATGTGTTATAGTGAATGATAAGGTCTGCCCATTGCCATGAGAAATAATCAGGGAAACAACAAGACATAATTATTTTTGTTCAAGAGGAAACTTAGGGGGAAGAAAGCAAAATGACAAATCATATTTTAGAAGACATTATACTTTTATCATGAAACAAAATACTGGCAACTGAAATTTATAATTCTTATAGTATTTCTTTCTCCCTAGGATGGGCTCACCAGCAGCTACTGCAGTATCTGATATTAATGCACAGCCTTGGGACATAGTTTATATGTGGCAAACTCTAGGTGTTTCTTGAAAGATCTGGGAGTCGGAACAATTTGGGTTTTAGGATAGCATATTTAGTGTCAAAAGTAAGACACAGCCTCCTGTTAGGTGGTGCATAGTTGCTGAGCATCAAGTTCTTTTTCTTTTTGTTTTTAAAAGAGGGAACATTCTGACTGGGACAGAAAGGATAAGGTAGGCTTAGGAAGGCAAAGCAAAATACAAAAGGGAAAGATTAGATTTTCTTCTTTGTTTTTACCTGTATGAGGAATGAGAACTGGGCCCCTCAAATCTTTTGACAATCAGTGTTTGTCTTTCTTGTACACATCACTACTCTTCTAAAAAAATGTAGTAAGTGTGGTTAGCACTGGTTTAAATGCCATATTCCCACTGGCAGCCTTGGTTTGTGACTCAGCCTTGTGGTAAGAACAGAATCCGAATTCTCCATCTGGCAGGGCTGATGGGTGGACTGATTGGAGTCATGGGGCTCCAGGCAAATTTCTCGGTGCACCAGTTTGAATTCATGGAGCATGCTAACTGGGGCATTTACTCTGTCTTTTCTTCAATCATGTTCACTTTCCAACTCCTTTGCTGAAAAGACTTGCTTCAGATGCTGGGTGATTCTGCCTCACATAAACCTGGTTCCCGTCACTAGCAAGACTATAGTAATAGCTCCATGTTTATTTTTGTCTGAATCACAAAATGAGGTGCTCCAAACACGGTGAATGTTTCACCATTTGCTTTTAATTGGATTGAGTTCATTGACCACAGCTGTCCCTTCTCACTTTGGTCACATGGAATGGTTTCAGGAGAAAAGTTGTCCTCATTAAGCTGAAGAAAACATGTTTGAGGTGCTAACTCAGATCCCAGGGCTCATCCAACAGGTGCCCACATTGACACCAACTTCCTGTGTTGGTCACCTTCTGCTTGGCTTCCCAGGAAACTACCTCTCCTAGGAAACCACCAATGGACTTGTTTATCTGTTATTTGAATTGGCTAAGGTGCAGTGAAGAGAGCCAAACACTTGGAACCTGCAGCAATTTTTTTCATGCTCACAATTGGTCTCTAATGTACTGCAACAGAGCTATTTTCTGTGGAGAGTGGGATCTACTTTGTCTTATAAATAAACCACAGGTGCCTCTGTGTACTGGCCTTCTGTGGTTTATTTCTTCACTGCAAGATGAAAACCATTAACTCAAAACTCTGTCACATTAAGCCCTAAGTTATACACATCCATTAACTTTAGAAAACAGCCCAAACATGTAGATTTTAGTCATTTAGAGACTGCCTGTTTTGTATACCCCACAAAATCTCACCCAACAGCTGTTATCCGTGATAAGCAAGGACCTTGCACACATAAGGCCCTTAGGAATTCTCCAACACTGAGGCTTCCTACTTTGCTACTGAGCGTCATCACTAAGAGGAACAGATCTCTCTCTGATTCCTCCAAGAACTTCTTGACCTTTTCTTATGTATGTGATACCATCCCTGTGATGATCTCTTTCTGTGAAGAGCTGCCTCTTTCATGCATCCTTGTCAAAATACTGTCCAATAAAAGTTCTCATGTGTTACTGCCTCTTGTGGGCATATCTTCTTTCTTGATCAGCTCCAAGAGTTCCTATGTTCCTTACACACCTTTACCAGATCCACTGAGTCAAAATTTATGGGGGACTAGTTAGAAGTGTGACATTTTTATGAGCCTTCTTTTTGGTGTGTGTGTGTGTGTGTGTGTGTGTGTGTGTGTGTGTGTGTGTGTGTGTGTACACATGCACTTGTTCATTTAAGCACTAAAGTTTAAGAGCCACAGGTTATATTTTCTTTGAATTCTCTTTCTGGCACTTGTTATCTGACTTTTGAACACCCACTTTCTCTTCATGTGCATTAACTCTTCCCCCAGATAAGGCTAGACAGATAATGTCTATATTCAAGGGAGTTATCAAGATAAATATAATGGAGTAGATGGGAATAATTAGGACAAGAGTCCCCACATGGCAGATGCTCCACACATAAGACCAAGACCTTCTCCATGTTCTTGTCTAATGCTCTTTGGAGCTTGTCCTTTTTAAAAGTCATCTGGGCTTCGTCATTGTACCAATTCACTTGTAAATCTTACTTGACATACTGCTATGCTTACCTGACTTTAAGTCTTTTAATTTTCCTGTCCCTCTGCTATTAGGTCTCTCCACAACTGCACTATCTAATTCTGTAAAGCATCTGAGAGCCAGAGTTAGATGACAAATGTTGCACAAGGTACATTCGTATTGTATTGTTATAGTCCTTATCACTAAATTCAGATGGGACCCAAATGCTATTTTTATGTAAGATTTTGCTCAGTTCCATTCCATCATCTATTGAATATTTCTGGCTTGGCTAAATACATTTTTCTCTCTTCCTGCTTAGAATCATCTACCGAAATATAATTATTTTTAGCAACTTTGCTGAATTGTTTGGTTTTGTATGTAAGTCTTTGCTCTCTGGAGACATGATAAATACATGGTCCCACGTCCCAGTGAATAGTGAGGGAGATGTGTGAAGTGAAGTCAGGGTGTGATTCCCCAGTGATGGTTACTAAATGAGATCATTCACCAAAGGTGTCTTCGAGCACTGTGGAAGTCTTTAACCCCTACATGCTTGTTTCCTTAGCATCAAATGCATCTGTTCTAAGATGACTCCTTTCTGAATTTCATCTTTAACCTCCCATACTTTTTTAAAAAGAGATAGCATATATGAAATATACATGGAACATCAGAAATAATAACTTTTTCTTCTAAAATCATAACCAGGGATAGATGCCGTGGAAGCACACACACAAAGACGAAATCATGTGCAAATTTGTCAGTGATGCCACATGGCTAGAGTGGAAACAATCATAATACAACTCTGGTTTCATGTGTTATCATGGGCAATGAGCAATGGGAGCTGACGCACATACAATGATGCTAGAAGAATTCTGTTTATGTAGCTCCAGGGGATTGGTAAGTGGAAAGCTGGATTTCAACAATTATAAAGTTGTTGAGTAAAGACAGAGACACACACACAAAAACAAACATAAGAATCTCATTCAGAGAAATTAATTGGGGTAAGTAATCAATAAAAACCCCAACAAAACAACAACATTAAGAAAGTTTTAAAATGAATAGTTCTGGAAACTTCACCAAAGAAAGAAACATGTCACATCAACTTCCTAAATGGAGACCAGATGGACTAAAAAGCTGCCTAATGTACATTACCAGTGTAGATGCTCATGGATCTCAAGAGGAAAAAGGCAATTTATTCCTGTCAAAAAGGACAAAAACAAAGAATAATTTAAATTGTGGTTACAGCACATGTTTGACTTATTATTTAGGCTAACATACATGCAGAGAACCAATATTTACCACTGTGTCAAGGCCTTGATGCAAATCACCTTATTTGATCTTTGCAATAGCCCTATTTGTAAGTCCTTTTATCTCCATTTTACAGATAGGTGAATCAAAGCTCAGGAAGGTTAATGTACACAAGGTTGGAGACCTAGTAAGTTGAAAGCCAGGAGCCAAATCCAGGCTGTCTGAAGATGGATTCATCAGAAGCAGGAATAACAAGGAACCTGGAAGCTGACGTTCAAGAGCTGTATTTATCCTTACACACATCAAACCCATGTGTGAACGTGAAGCTCTGTGCTTGTGATTCTCTTAGCTGCTCATGAAATGGACACTACAACTTTTCTCCATCTCAGATAGATCTAGAAATAACTTTGCTAATCACTGACAATGTATGAACTTGGGGAAACATTGATTTATTTCAGCCTTTTGTCAAATCTGTGACTTGGGGATAAAAATGCTTCATATTTCTACATGCAGCCAAGATAATATAAACTGGATTTATCAACTAAAAATAAATATAATTTAAAGGTAAATTGAATTTATCAAACAACAATTTGCAAAACAGTAGATGTAACATGATACAGGGAAATGTTTCTTGAGGGGTTAAGGCCTGCAAATTGTTTTAATCTATTGCTATGAGACACAACTGAGTACAGAAAGGAGGAACCAGACAGAGCACGGAGAGCTCTCTAAAACGTAAAAATGAAGAAGAGAGTCCAAGAAATCCAAGGAAAGGACATCAAAGAGACAAAGCTGTTAGGAGAGTAAGAACTCCAGAGACCTACCCAGGAACCCTCAGGTATTAAACTGTGGACTGGGTGTGTGTGTGTGCATGTATGAAGTTGATCTGAGATCAGAGAAGGAACAATAGGAAAGAAGAGAAGGTTGATGATGTCAGTTGTTCCTAAAAACCAGGTTAAAATTTTAGGAACAATGGAGGTTAAGCAAACTCTCACCTCCGTCCAGTGATGAATTTAGGAACAGCGGAGGTTACAACGGTATGTATAGTGTGTAAGATAGATGACCATATTACTAAATTTCTGTTGGAGCATTGAACAGAAGGGTTTGCACTGTCAATGTTTGAGTGTCTAGCCACTTTTTATGCTTTGATTTTGTAACTTTAACAACTATTTTTAAGATGACAATATGTAATGTATCAACTAGCGATTTTATGTTGTTAATTTTTTTGAATTATGTATTATTCTACCTTTTTTTCTATTTTGTTTTTTTCTTTTCTTTCTTTAAATAAAAAAATTTAAAAAACAGGTAAAATCTGAGAATCATGAGGTACTAGGTAGAGTTCATATAAAGGACCTACCTCAGTAGTAGAAAATAATTACTTCTACGCTGAACACTTTCATTGACCTATAGAGTATATATTTAAAATATATCCCCAAAGATTAAATTGTTTCCAAGTGACTTAAAGTCTCCCAGAAAAAAGTCCAAGAGCATTTATAAGAATACGAAAATATCTAGTATTCAACAACATATAGCTCACAATGTCTGACATTCATTCATAAATGGAGAAGTATTCAAGAATCAAGAAAAATGATGAGAAAATAAACTTATGTGAAGCCAACTCAAGACTGATGCATATACTTGTGTTAGCAGAGCAATGACTGCAAAAGAGTATTCCAACTGTATTTCAGACATTCAAAAATTTAAGATTAGGGGGCCAGGCATTTAGCTCAGTGGCATGAGTGACTGTCTGGCAAGGTCGTGAGTTCAATCCCCAGTACCAAAAAAAAAAAAAAAAAGAAAAAAAATTTAAGAAGATACATGGAAAGATATACAATTAAGATACAAACAGAAGTCGATCAACTATATGTGAGATAAAACTATATTTCAGATTAAATTAATGGTATGCTTAACTTTGTGATAAAAAATTTTAACAAAGTTGAAAACATCAATAAAAACTATTCATCGCCAAAAGGAGACAGAAAAGAATATACTACTTTAAAAACTGAAAACAGATCAAGTGAGATGTAAACAAGTGAAAGCAGCTTAATGTATGAATAACTGAGATTATCACAGGAAGAGGAATCAGTACAAGCATTTGACAAATAATGGCCAACATGTTACAAATTTGGTGAAATTGTAAGCTCAGATTTGAAAACTTTAAAAATCTCCAAGCACAATAAATATGAGGCAAACTATACCAAGGCAACTTGCTATAAATACTTGTGATAAGAACATAATTTGAAAAGCAGTCAGGGGAAGGAAATATATCCAGAGATAAAAAACAAATTCTGATAGTAGATTTATCATTACAAATAATGTAAGAGAAAAGAGTAAAACAGCATCTTTAAAGTGTGGAGGGAAAAAATTGTCAGTCTAAAATTTGATGTCCAGTGAAAATACGTTTTCAAAAGTGATGGCAAAATAAAGTATTTTTTCAGACAAATAAAAGCTAAAGTAATTTATCTTCACTAGCAGTTCTTCACTACAAGCAGGGTCAAAGGAAGTTCTTGAGGCCAAAGGAACATGATGTCAGATGTAATTATAGATTTACACACAAAAATGTAGGTATTTGGAAGATAACTAATGAGAAAATATGTATTTTTCTTATAATTTAATTATCTAGACTCTAAACAAAATAGTGTAGTGTTTATTGTATATATCAAAGTATATTGAAACAATTTTCTTTTTTTAAAATTAACTTTGTTGGTACATTTTGAATATACATAATAATCACATTCATCATAGGGAATTTGTGCCTGTACATGATATGTCTTTTTCTTTTTTTTATCAGTACTGGGGATTGAACTCACAACTGCATGCTTGCAATGCAGGCACTTATGCCACTGAGCTTATACTGGATAAGCAAGCAGGAAGTACACTGGTAGAATGGCATGTCAAGTGGGGATTGATTTATACAATGTGCATCATAATGACCAGCTATGCATCACAGTGACCATCCCTTTCCCAGAGACAGGAGTAACTGTTCTGGAACAGGAATTATTACCAGAGCAACTAACAAACTGAAATATACTAGTTGTGGGGGTGGGGAAGCTGTATTTTCTGCTACATTCTCACAACACAATGAAATTAAATTAAAGTATAGAATTCTATTAACAGATCTGTAATGGATAGCAAATTTTGTAGAATCTTCAGTGTGTGGACTATAGTATGCAGTTGTTTAATAATTTATGGGTGAATTAAATAGTCAAAAGGAGATTAGAAATCATTTCAAACTTAAGGAAGAAAAAACACAACATACAAACATTTTTTGGAATGTTGTTATGGCAGCACCTAGGGGAAATTTATAGGAATTCATTATTAAATGCCTATTAGAAAATACGACAGATTTTAATTTAATAGTTCAGTTTCCAACTTAAGAAAATGATAAAAAGAAGAAAATTTGAACTTCATATAAGTAGGCAAAATAAAATAAAAATCATAGTAGAAGTGAGCCTACTAGAACATACAAAACTTATAGAGAAAAATGAAAACAACAAAACTTTGTTTTTAAATGACTGATAAAATTAATAAACTTCCATTTAAAGTAACTAGAAGAAAATATTGGACTCTTATTATCAACATAAAAATTATAGAATTTTTATCACTGAAGATTTTATAGATATTAAAAGGATAAGAAAATGTAAGTGTATAACAGTAAGTTTGATAAATTAGACAAAATCTATAAATTTTTTGGAAGATACTTATTACTGTAGTTATTTCATAAAGCAATAGATAATCTGAATATTTTCATATTTAGTAAAACCACTGAATTTGTAGCTAAAGTCGTCACAAAATTTTAGGCCACTTTTTTCACTGGTAAATTATATCAAATAATTGGCAGAAAAGTAATACTAATTCTATACAACATCTTCCATAAAAATTAAATGAAAGAATATTTCCCAATTTATTCTGAGCTAATGTTTCCCTGAAATCAGAAAATTATATAACACAATAAAAACAACAAACCAAACTCCCTCATAAAATAGATACAAAAATTCCAAACAAAAAATCATTTTAAGGACTGGGAATTTAGCTCAGTGGCATAAGCACCTGCCTGGCAAGCGTGAGGTCGTGAATTCAATCCCCAGTACTGCCAAAAAAAATCATTTTAAAAGAATGAAAATTGTTTTTATTTACAATCAACATGATTGTTTATGTTAAATCCAATGAATCTACCAAAAAAGATACTAGAACTAAGAAGTGACTTTAGCATGACTGTAAAAAACAAGAACAATATGTTAGAACCAATGATATTTCTAAATGTTAGAAATTAACAATGGAAAATGTAGATTAAACAAAATAACATCATTTATAGTAATGAACAGTATAGGGAATGATGTGAAAGACTTTATACTTACACAAAAATAGTTACTATGTTCTCAGGTTAGACAACCCCATACTGCTAAATGTTAATCCTTTCAAAATTGAGCTGTAGAAGTCCTAATTAAAAGTCTCACATGATTATTTTGTAGAAATTGATAACATGATTCTAAAATTCATTCAGAAATGTGAATGACCTAGAATATCAAAACAAGTTGAAAAAAGAATAAAGTTTAGGGACTACTGCTATATGACTTTAAGAGTTATAAAACTACAAAATTCATGGAATGTGGCAGAGGCATAAAGTTAGAAAAACAGGTCATTCATTCCTAACACCAGAAGCCAAGAAAGACATTGTAAGTAAAGAAAACTGTGGACTGTTATGAACACCATTATGAACACAGATAAAAACATCCTTATGAAATGTCACATAGCACATCAAATCTAACCATATGTAAAAAGAATTGGCACTACAACTCAGTGAGATATATTGCTGGTATGCAAAACTGATTTGACAATCAATTAGAAAATCAATGTAATCTGCAGCTGCTATATAAATGCTAAATAGGCATATAAAATTAATTGACATTGTATGTCATTAGAATATTACAAATTAAAACAATGATTAGTTATTATTACACACCTATCAGTAAAGACAAAAAGAGTTTGATAAAATTAATAAATTGTTAATGATTAAAAACAATTAGAAAACTGAGTTTGAGGATTTCCTTCCCTGGATAAAGGACATGTACAAAATAACTTACTGATAACTCAATCATGAGAACATTAATCATGAGATGCTTTCTTCCCAACATCAGGAGCCAGGCCAGAAATTCTCTCCCTTCACAAGATTTTCATCATCACACTGGACGACTGTAGCAAATGCAATAGGAAAGAAAAAGAAATAAATGTTATGCTGATTGCTTTACTCTCAGATTATGATTATCCATACAGAAAACCTGAAAAATTGGCCCAAACTTTGGAACTAAACAATGATTATGTCCAAATCATAAGATAAAAATTCAGTAGACAAAAGTCAATTAATTTCATGTAAAAAATAACAAATGAATAGAACATGAAATAAAATTTCAGTACTATTTATATCCTAAAGATGAAGCTTATAAATCTAACAGATATATTCAAAATATATACAGAGCAAATTAAAACTGATGAATTGAATTAAAGAACAAAATAAGTGGAAAGATATCCCATGTTCATGGTTAGGAAGCCTCAATATCATCAGAATGTTGGTTCTTTATAACTTGTTGTATAGATTCAAAGCAATTCTCATAAAAATTTTAACAAGTTATTTTGGGATAATAAATTCTGAAGTTGATAGGGGTTGACAAAATACTCAGAATAACCAATACAATATTGTAAGAGAAAAACAAAGTCAGAAATAATACTACCCAACTTCAAGATTTACTATAAAGTTGCAGTAATCAAAATAGTGCCATATTAGTGAATAAATAAAGAAGTCAACAGAACAGACTAGAAAATCAGAGAATTGAGAAACAGGCAAATTATATTCAGCTGATCTTTGATAAAGGAAGAAAGGTAACAAAAAATAATCTTTTCAACAAGTGTTGCTGGAACAAATGGATATTGACATACCAAAAAGAGGGCACCTCCTACCTGAAAACAAAATTCATGCGGGTCTTATATCTTTAAAAAAAATTAACCCACAGTGGAAAACAGGTCTAAATTTAAAATTAAAAACTACAAAACTTATAGAAAAAGCACCTAGATGAACTCGGCTATGATCATGACTTTTTAAGTATGCCAAATGTGTAATCTGAGAAGGAAATAATAGTTAAGTGGAACTATGCAAAAATTCAAAAGATACTGCTAAGATAATGAAGAGAAATATAACATACTTGGAAAAATATTTATAAAACAAATTACGTTATAGTGGAACTCATATAAAATATACAAAGAAGTCTTAAGAATCAACAATAAGAAAAGTGAACATGAGGAAAAAAATTATTTAAAAAGTTGAAAATTTTCACCAAAACTGATGCACACATGTCAAGAAAGTACACAAAAAGCTATTTAGCATCATATGTCATTACAGCATTGCAAACTAAAATAATGAGACATCAATACACACCTGTTGGAATAAACAAAAAGAAATACTAACAACAGCAAAAGCTGGTAAAGATATGGAGAAACAGGAACTCCTAGTCAGTGCTGTTGAGGTACAGCCTTACTGAAAGATAACTTGGCAGTTTTATACAAAAATAAATAGTCTCATGTCATACAATCCAGCAATTGTGTCCCTTCATATTAACACAAATGAGCAAAATACTTGTGGCCACACACAACTTTACATGAGTGTTTATGACATCTTTATTCATAATAGACAGATCTTGGAAGTTACAAAGATGTCTTTTAATGGGTGAATGGAAAAATAAACTGTGGTCTATACAAACAATAGGACTTAAGAGAAGTGAACTATCAAGCCATGAAAAGTAGAGGAAATTGAAATGCACATTAGTCAGTAAAAGAAGTCAATATAAAAATGTTACCAACTGTATCATTCAAACTCTGTAATTCTGGAAAAGGAGAAACTAGGGACAGAAAAAGAGATCAGTGAATAGGAGAGGGCATAGAATTTTTAAGGGAGAGGACCTGTCCATGTGATATGACAATGGTCGATAGAAGTCCTCATGTGTTTGTAAAAATTCATAGAACATATAGCACCAAATGTGAAAACCCTCATGTTCAACTATTTAAAAGAAAGAAATATTATGGTAGCTACTGTTGATATCCAATTGTTTTGTTGTGAAGTGCTGTGTTACTTGTATTGTTCTATTCTGATCTGTGTTGTTCTGTCCTCGTTTGTTTTATTCTCTGTAAAATAAAATTTTTAAAAAAACCTCATGCGACATGTGGACTTTGGGTGACAATGGCACATCATTGCAGGTTCATTGATTGTAACAATGCGTGTTCTGAGGGGAGATGGTAATAAAGGAGTAGTCCTGGATCTGTAGGGGAAGGAGACAAAAAGAAATCTCTAACTTCCACTCAATTTGGTGGTGAACCTGAAAATACTATAAGAAATAAACCATCTTGAAAACAAAAGCAAACAAAACCACTTGCCTATGAGCTTGGCTAAGGTAAAAAGCTTGATCATAGCTGTGCTGGTGACAGTGAGGAAGGACTGGAACTCTCACATCCTGTTGGAGGGAATAAAAATTACAATATAATTTTGAGGGGGAAAAGTGTGTCAATTTCTCAAAAATGTATAGTCCTACATAAGAATCAGCCAGACCACTTCTAGATAGTTATGCAGGAGAAATAAAAAAATATGTTCAAACAAGTATTCACACACAAATATTCACAAAATTCTTATTCTTTGAAGTCAAATTATGGAAGAAAATCCCCATACGTTCATCAGAAGTTGAATTGATAAGCAAATTGTAGCATCCATAAAATAGAACTCATCAATAAAATAAATGAACCACAAGTATATGCTATAACTTCTGTGTGTCAAAATAAGTGCACAGAGTGAAAGAAGGCAGGGTATGTGCTATGCAATTACGTTTGTATAAAACTCAAGAAGATGAAAATGAATGTATAGTGATAGAAACAGATGGCATTTACAGCGGAGAGGACAGGGCAAGATGGTATTTCCCAAACACCAATCAGATGACTCACAGCAGCCTGGCTCCACAAACACGGATTCATTTCTAGGCCTCCAGAGATTTGTACCCAGCTGGTCTTGAAAGGGACTGAATAATCTATTTAACAATATCGCTGGTGATTCCGATATTTAACCAAGTTTGGACTTGTATAAATGGTACTTTTCTTCAATATCTTTGAGAATCTAAAATCCCAACTTGAGCAAATGAAAATCTGGATGAACCCATCTCTAATTTCATTCATTGAAAGGGAAAGTCTAGAAAAGACCTTAAAATTCCTGACCCTTAAGTGAAAATATATTCCATATATTGCAGGAATATGAGGATATAGATTTAACTGGGATATTCTCAGAGCATTCCAAATCACTATGGGAGAGAGGCTAGGTGTCTGTCTCTGTCTCTATGTGTCTGTTTTGTACTATATATAACATGCCATCATACTTAACTCATCAAATGTTTTTAATTACCTTCATTCTGATAATTAATTATTGTTACAATGCAACAGAATTTGCCTTGGAAAATTCAAATGGGAATAGACAACTAAATTTGCTCTATAATGCCATTTGAAGACTGAGAGATTATCTGGTACCTTTACCTTAACTTGTATCATTGCTTCATGGCTGGTCTTTAAATTCCTTGACCCTGTTATTTATCCCAGTGAACCTCATGATGCAAAGTTTCCGGGGGAAGAGGGGAATATAGTTCTTTCTAGCCCAACCCAATGCCTAGAGTTTTTGGATAAATAAAACTTGAGTCTTGCAGTTGGACAAAGTTGTGTTTTCCACAGAAATTTTAAATTATATTGCCAGCATATTCATTATGAAGGATTTGAGAAATAGTATGATTTCATCATGACTCCTTGTTCTGCCTCTAATCTTGGGTAAAACTCACTTTTCTGGCTGATGCATACTGCCAGCCTAACGTCGACTTCTCTCATTTAGTGTATCTATCTTGCTTACATTCCTTTCTGGGGGTGAAAAAGGTCCTGTTTAGGGCAGAGAGTGGTGCTCAGGGAAGTCCTGCCTCTCAGCTCCTACTGGTTTAATGCACTCACTGTCTCTATTAATCACTATATCCTTGTCAATTCATAGCTTTTGCCTTTTCAGACAAAGCCTGCTGTCTCATCTGTCAACCCAAACTATAGGTCTCCCTGGTCGGAGTCAGGAAAGAGAAGAGTTTACACATAAAAAAATCCAGTTGTGATGGTTAGTGGTGTGGACAAACTCACAGTGTCAGAGGCCGATAAGGGACCAGAGCTCCTTGTCCTGATCCCTTAGGAAGTGTAAATCTGTTTCCCCATTCAGAATTACACAAGATCCACACACATTTATGGAGCTCACTGTATGCCTGTGATAGTGAGAGGCAATAGAGTTAAGAGATGTGAGAAATTGAGTCCTTGAATTTGGGAACCCCTTTATGGAAAAAGGAACAAGACTGTCTTTTTTCCTGTATCATGAAAATTTATCCAATCTACAGTTAAGAAAATACATTTGTTAGCAAAAATAAATTACGTAAAGTAGTATTCAGTTGACATTCTAGTAACAATCATCTCAATAAGTAGTTAACATTTATTGAGCGCTGATCATGTGCTGTGTAAAAACCATGTTTATTGTGTCACTCTGTCCAGCAGCCCTCAGCAATTAGGCTATGAGAATTAAGTACTATTACAATACTAATTTTCCAAGTGAAGAAACAATTTAGAGAAGTGTCTTGTCTGAGCTCATGGAACTAATAAGTGCAATGCGAACTCAAGTATACTTATGTCTTATAGCAAAATCCCAAATCTCAATGGAGACAAACCATTATAAAAGCTGATTAAATCACTGGGAGAGGAAGAAAGGCTTAATTTCATCACTGGATAGTGAATGTTGTGAGGAAAGCTAGGGAGACTTCAGTGAGGTCTGGACTTTTGGAAGCATTGTCTGGGCATAGTTTTATCATTGGCATCTAGAGAATCCCAGGGGTTAATAATCTACTCTGTTTTGTGGTATTTTGGAATATTTGGAGAGAAAGTCACTCTGTGAACATAAAACTAATCATTGCATATCTCAAAGCTTGCTGGAAAAAGTTAAACATTTCAACAAACCCCTCCACTAAAAGTGTATTCAGCATTTTCCCTCCTCAGAAATGACTTGTAAGTTTGTGCTTTTAATTATTATCATTCTCCTCTGAAATTACAGGCAAAGCACTCAGTGATATTTGAAACATCAATTACTGGCCTGCAGCCCTCTGCTACTGTTTCTCCGCCTGCTGCCAGAGCTGCAAATCCATTTTCTGCATTTCTTTCAGATTTTCTGAACAAAATTATGGAAAATCGCTGTTGGCACATGGCATTTTTCAATGGTCAGAGTTATTGAATTGTGCCGTTATGTGCTACTTGGAGAAGACATTCCAACTTAAAATGCCAGCCTTAAAACTATCAGAACATTTTCTCCAACCTGGGCTTCATAAATTTTCCACAGGAAAAAGCTGAGAAGTCTGTCCCAGCTCCACCTGGAGCTCCTACCAGCATAACTGCACAGTTGTGATGCCTTAGGTTGCTGATTTTTAGCTCTTTGCATTCTCTGCTTTTGCTTTGCTCTGTCTCACGCTTTGTGGCCATAGATTTACTGACTTCCTTTTGAAGGGCAATCATCTTGTCACCAGGGTTCTCTGAGTCCTCTAGAGAGAGAGTGAGTGAGACACAGAGGAAAGATGGGAGGGAGAGAGAGAGAAAGAAAGAGCGAGAGAGAGAGCTAGAGAGAGAGAGACAGAGAGATAGACAGAGATATTTTGAATTTGCCTTCTCAGACACTAAATATAAAGCCTAATCTGGTTTGCAATCCTTCAAGAGCAGCTCAAATTCAGGATTTCCAACCCTATTTTATCTGCATTCCAAAGCAAGCGTTACGCACAAATAAGGATTCTGGAAATTCTCTCTGCGAGGCCACATGGTCACTCTGTTACTGCTGCCTGTCATCTCTATTTCAAATATTTCAAGATCATCAATTTCTTTACTATCCTTGAACTTTCTTTTAGATTCTTCACTCTTCTTATATTTTACCACTTGTCTCTTCTGTCTCCAGTGTATCTTCCATGTTGCTGTCAATAGATTATTTTAACAACTTGCATTAGTTTATCCAACAGATCATCCAACAGTCACAGCTCCTCGGGTATGAAGCTGGTGACCTGGTCCTGTGCCTTCTTCAGGTTACACCTCTCATATTTTTTTTTTAACATCCTCTAGGCTACAATGGTGCTTGTCAGTGTTTCCTGAAAAGGTGGAAACATTCCAGATCTTTACCATAGCAGCCCATCGGCAGCCAGTACTTACTTACTGCTCATAGTTTAGCAAACATCAATGTGTTTCATGTCTTGACTCAAAACTCAACTTCCGCTTTATTGGCCACCCCCCAGAGATTCATGTTCTCTGTACATTCAAGTCTCCAGACATTGAAAAAGGGGAGAGAATTGGGGAGCAACATAGGCAACAAACTCTGGGGTCAGATGGATCCAAGTGCTGCTACTACTTGGGAAGTTTTAATCGAGTTGCTCATCTTAGCTAAGCCTCAGTTTCTCCATCTATAAATTTTTTAATTTTTAAACTTTATTTGGATTTTTTTGTTTGTTTGTTTTTGAATCAAAGTTTGAGGCAGGGTTCAAGCTGGCTTTGAATTTACTAGGTAGCTCAGTCTGGTTCCAAATTCTCAGCAATCCTCTTGCCTCAGCCTCCCAAGTGTTAGGATTACAGGCATATGCCACAATTCCTGGCTTAAATTTTATCTTTATTAGTACATATTTGGAGTATATATCCATTGTATTCATCGTAGTGTTTTGGTATATGTACATAATATATCTTAATTATTTTCATATTCCCTTTCCCACCTTCTCTCCCTCTTAAAAATTTAGGATGTCAATATGTACTTATAGAGTTGTTAATAATATTCAATAAACTCACTGATTTAAAATGTGGATCATGGAGTAAGTGTGCAACAAACTGTAAAAATAACTATTACTATCATTGTCACTTTTATTATTGTAGAGTAGTTTACTACATGTTATTACAATTATTTTTATGTGTCTCCTACTGCGTTGTATTTTTATCTGTCTCCTATAAAATATGTTTACCTTTTCCTCCTGTTTCTCCAGTATCTAGGATAGTCTTACTGGCTAACGTTAGTTTTTCAGTTAATGTTTTCTAAAAGAGCAAATGAAGCTTCATCTGAAAAATCCATTAGTACCTGAAACTCAGTATATAAGGTAACAAAACCCATTAGCTTCCCTCAGAGTATCTAAAGAGCATAGAACAATGCCTGTCATATAGCAGTTATTAATATATAAGACAACTGTATTACAGTTGAAATTAATTCATCCAAACACCTTTTAAAGACTGCAAATATGAATTTCTGTGAGAGTTGAGATATTTGGTTAAGCTGGGTGTGTGTCAGAGATCCCATAAATATTTGTTTAAAAATCATATAAATCTTACATTGCCTAAATTTGTTCTCCAGGAATCTAGTCTGCTCCACTGTGTCACTTAAACTTAGCTTTTGGGTTCCTGGCTAGAAGAAAACATCATACAGAGATGGTAGGCCCTACCTTGTTCATGAAACTCTGTAGTAGTTTTATGTATGTTTTGAGATCTGGGGTAAAATATAATTCCTGTATTTCATAAGACATAACTGCAATCATATGCTATATATCTTCTTGATCTTACCTCATCAAAGGTTAGCCTTAAACTGCACATCCTTAATCACAGACTGGTGATAAATCCAAATAACTCTGCATTTCACTGATTGGTCTGCATGTTGCATACTATTATTTTAGTGCCTTGCATATACTAATTATGCTTCCCTAGAGTAATTGCTGTAAGCAGGCATCATCTTCTACTGACTGTGTGGGTTAAAACTTGGTGTATCTTCTCAATGTGTTAGAAAGAGCCTCTTCAATGTTGTGTGAAGTAGCTGTCATAAATGATGTTTGGGATTAAAAGAGAAAATGATTGATTTATCTGTTCCAATATAAAGAAGGAAAATAAAACTACTAGTATTTCTTCAAGTGCAACCAGTTTGTGTAGCAGTGTCCAGCAGATAGCAATTAGTAGAATGAGCCTGTATTTGGACTGACAAAGAACACAGATTATAACTTAATGTTGTCTACTTCCAGGTCTTTCTGAATGCGCTGTTCTCTATCTGGTATCAGAGAGAAATCTGACCTGGACTTCTACCCCTATTCTTTAGAATAGATTTGATCTTGGTTGAGATTTTTACCAACCCAAAACTTGATTTATTTTTGGATGTAGATAATGACTTTGCTGGAGTAGTGGGAGACAGAAACAAGATTTTTCTGGTAGCAATAGGCCAGCATGCTAAGATATCTTCATTTTCTTATGTACTCATAATTCTAAAAATAGTTCTGGATTCTTCCATAGATAAGGCTCTCTATTAAGTGTCAATAACACAATGGTGAGAGGAAGATGAAACACAGTTCTTTCATTTCATTCTAGTTCAGGAGTTGGGAAACACTTCCTGCGAAGAGTTAGACAGCAAATATTCATGGGTTTGCAGACCTTGCATTATTTGTTATAACTATTTTACTCTTCTGTTTTAGTGCAAAAAGAGCCACAGTCAGCATATCAATGAATGTACATGTTCGTGTTTCAGTAAATCTTTATTTATAAACAGAAAGTAGGCTGGAATTGATCTATGAGCTATAGTTACCATTTTGGTTTAAGAGATTAGACAGTGTAACCCAACAGTCATATGGATATGTGAAAAGAACATGGTTGTAGTTGAGTGTAAAGCTGAGAAAACTCACACAAATTGCAATGGAAGGATGCAAGGGGCTAGAAAGAAGAAAAGAAAAGGGGGATAAAACGGTGCATGAGTGAAGTGGTTGGAAGGGCCCAGAATGTGAAGGACTTCGTGGCCTTCGTGAGACATCTCTTTAACCTCAGTGACCTGGGACCCCCTTGGAGACTGTTCCTTACATGAGCATCTCCAGGCTAGTTGGACTTTTGGACAAGGACTGGTGAGCACAGCTGTGGTCCTCTTTTCAGGTGAATCCAGAATCACTGTTCTGTGACTTCGTAAGAAGTCTGAGAGTTGCAAAGTGAGGTTGTACCCTTTTCGTTCTCTCTTATCACACAGAGTAAGAGGAAAAGAAAACCTTAGAGGAAGCCAAGCTTGTTTTTAGTGCTTTCTTCTGATTCCTTGGGTCTATGAACTCAGCTCCCTTTCCCTGGGGGCTTTTCTTGCTCTCTTTTGGCCTTAGCACCCTCGTCTTGGTGACACATCTATGGAAACACCAGGTGTGGGCTATACCGTATTGCGCCTTGCTCTTTTCCTGGGGGAACATCACCAGTCTCCTGGAGCTTCAATGTATATTACCATAAAATGGCACTTATTCTGCTCACCTAAAATGTTAAAATGAAATCCAACAATATTTTTTCTTTTGTAATCTATATAACACTACAAAAAGGTGAAATGCAAAAAGAGTGGTGATGGTGATGGAGGATCAGAAACAGAGAACGATGGCAGTATGCTGACAGACCACGTAGTAGGTTGTCATTTCTGAAGCATTTATTCAACACACAGCTATTGAGAACTTGTGTCAGGCTTTCGATGGTAGAAATATAGTCCTTAGGAGAAAATTTGTGTGAGTCTTCTCCTTAAAGACTTTACAGTCAAGTGGAGGGAGAAGATCATTAAAAGATTGTTCGTCCAAGTAATATAATTATGTAAAAAGATGATATTTTATTTACAAGTATAATTAAGCAAAGGATGTTATCAGAGGTATGGGGGGAAGGTAGGAGTCATGAAAAGAAAGACTTACCAAAGGAAGTGAAATTTGAACAGAGATTTGGATGGTATTGCAATTTGAGTGAGTTCATCCAGAAGAAGAGTGTAGGTAAAGAGTGTGTAAGATCACGGTGGTATTTAAATATGGAAAAAAGTAAAAGTGGCATGACAGTAAAATGAATGAAGAGAAGGTGTGGGGGAGTTAACTGCAAAAGGGTAAGTGAAGGGTAAAAGATAAGGCAGGAAGCTGGTGCATCCGTCCCTTTGAGAGATGGGGACAAGACCAGGCCTGTGGTAATGAAGCAGGAGAGATGGGGGCAGTTATAATTTAGAGGGAAAGTTGATGGGTCCTGCATAAGAATTAGAGGCACCGGAGGGGAAAGATCAAAAATGACTCCTAGGTAATCTGGTGGGGGCAGGGAACCTGATTGCTTGAAAAGTGGGATAAAGTTGGAGGAGAAATTATTCATGTACATGTGTGGTGTGAATGGTGTGTGTGTGTGTGTGTGTGTGTGTGTGTGTGTGTGTGTGTGTGTTGAGAGAGACAGAAAGAGAGAGTGAGCGAGACAGCACATGTGATTTAGATAGTAAAGGCAGTAAGTTAAAATACTTTTGTACACAGAGTAACTTTTCATTTACTTTATATAACATACACAGCTGTATGCTTTTGTTGGGTGAAATGATCATTTCTCAGGTAGTTGGAATTGACCCTTGACTAAAAGTATAAGTTTTGGGGCCAGCTTTTTTGGGTTCAGATCCTATCTGAGTCCTGTGTTAAGTGGAATAATGGCCCAGTAAGATGCCCACATCTAAATTCTGGGAACTTGTGAATATCTTATGTGCAAAGGAAATTTAAAATTGCAGAGAAAGTTAAGATTGCTAATTATGTGACTTTGAGATGAGAAGATTTTCCTGGATGATGGAAGTAAATCCAAAATAATCACAAGGGTTCTTAAAAGTAAAAGAAAGAAACAAATCAGAGTATGAAATGTGATAGGAGCATTGTCAGAGAGATTTGATGGTGCTGATTTTGAAAATGGAAGAGGAAAGCCAGGAGTTGAGGAATGTAGGTGGTACCCATGAGCTAGAAGACACATCCAAAATCATTCTCCCTTAGAGCCTCCGGAAAGGAAGAGATCATTGCATGCACCCCAATTTTGACTCAGTGAAGTTAACCTGACTTCTAATGTACCGATTCAGGGGAGCATAAATTTGTGTTTTAAGACAGTAAGTTTGTTACAGCAGAAATATAAAATGAATGCATCTACTTACTGGTGTTTGTGGGAAAGACATTTAACTTTTCTGTGTCTCAGTTTTCTCATGTGTTCAGTGGGAATGATTGAAACACCTACTTTACAGAAATGAACATCAATTAGGACAATATGTGTAACTCACTTACTATGAACCCAGCAGGTAGAAAATAATCACCATTAGTTCCTTCTTTTCTCAGCATTCCCCAGTCTCAAAGAGAGAAAAGATGCTTACTTTTCTCAAAGAGAGGAGAGATATATTGGAGGCCACTGATGTTCAACAGTGACTTGCCCATGCCAACAGGTTATGATTTGCCTGAGTCACCTGAAGAACCAGGGTAATTGTAGCCATCAGTATCTGGCATAAATTAAGTATACTTCTGATTACTTACCTACTTATCCAGAGATAGAAAAACATCTGCCAGCTGCTTGTTAAAGTGAGGCACAAGTCTGAGAAGCATCTTCTACTCTTCCCTAAGGAAAAATATAATAAAAATCCCAAGATGAAAACATCTGGAGTTCTTAGAGAAGAGTGTCAGTATGCTTTTCAGCATGCCACAGTCCATAGTACTCAAATCATCAGCAGATAGCCATTACTATAAATTATTAACTATTTGTGAGTGGAATGATTTACATATTTAAAAACTTTTTTTCATATTAAATCTTCAAAACATCTTTTTTTCTTGCTAAACAAGTAGGATTATTGGGAGGACAGATTTTTTTCCTCCTAGTTCTACGGTGTTCCTTTGGAGGAAGGCAGCAATTGTCTCAGCTCATGTTGGGAGCCTGGATCTCTGTCCTGGAAAACGTTCTGTTTTGCATACAGGTGTACATACTTGGATCTGTGGCCATGAAGCTGCCCACTCACACACTCCTGTTTTGGCTCTCAGCTGGATTCTGCAAGGAGCTGGCTGATTTATATAAGATGATGTTCACTTTCTCTGAAGCCATGTGATTCACTTCTTTTTTGAAATTAGCTAGTTCTGCCCCATTATGGTCTCAGCCTGTGTTCTCTACCTTCAGCTTTGCTGTGCTGTGCTCTCAAGCTCCTCTCTACGTCTGGCTTCTGATCTTCTACTCTGCTCCATGGCTATGAGCTTGAGGTCATTTCTGATATTCCTTGACTAGAGCTTGGGCAACTGAGTTCCAGTGTTCCCAACTTCTGATACCTGATTTAACATGAGAGCCCCTGAAATGTGATTTCTTAAAGTCCGTCTCTTTCTGCCTAAACTTTCCAACTGAGTCATTTGAGAGAAGAGAACGGATGGTTCACCAAAATATTATTTGGGTGAATGAGGATTAAGCCAGGCATTGGATTGATTATATGGCAACCTCTCTTTAAAAAGATGAATGTTTGATTTAATACTTGACCTACAATACAAAGAAGATCACAGCTCACATTTTTTGCCCCTAAAAAGGAATTACTCATCCCAAACCCCAGAGGAAAGTAGAGTCTGGCTTTCTGATTATACATTTCATTGCAATGTGGTGATGTAATGCCATACATGATAAAACTAGGGAGCTGGGCTTGAATTGAAGTCAATTGAAGCTTACAGGCTTAATCCAGGTTTGAGTATTTCAAATTTGTCCAGCCATGATTTCTGGTGCAAGTATTTGAGGTTAGAATAGCTTATGAGTGACACGGGCCATTGGTTGGTTTTGTTTGTAATTCGATGGGCTGCTGCAAAGGAAACTTTGCTCATATGGTTTTGAAAGCATCATTTTGTAGGGAAAACTGAGCCATTCTCTGCACTCTGGAAGTCTTAGAAAGAAGGTTTTTCACTAAAGTTTTGTTGAAGTCCAATGAGTGTGAGCAGGTAGAGAGTGTGTCAAGGATTATAAAGGAGCTGGCAGGTTTGGTTTTGTGTGAGTTTGTGCGTAATCCCTGGTTTATTTAACTAGGTGATTCTGGGTCAAGGAGCAGCTGACACAAATGAATACAGGCACATTTACAAAGAAAGGCCCTGTGCACTGGCCTCAACTCCACATGCACACACAAATGGCTCTGTGTTTTTCCTGTCTATAACACCCTGAATCCTTCCTGAGAATTTTGCCCATGAAAAGCATAGGTCTCTTTACCAGTGAAGAGTTCAGAATAACTCATGTAGGAAAGTTATTACTATCGTTGCATTCCCCAGAGAGTTTACTTCAAACCAAAATAATGTTTGAAGATCAGGACCTTGTGGCTTTACAAACCAAAACGTACATGGGGATGACTACTTTTTTTTATTGGCATGTAATAGTTGCACATACTTGGAGAGTCTAGTGCAATAATTGGATATATGTGTACAGTACATAAAGCATATCAGGGTAATTAGCACTTTCATCTCAAACATTTGCCCTTTCTTTTTGTTGGAAAATCTTAAACTCCTCTTTTCCAGTTCTTTTAAAAATATGTAATAAATTGTAAATTTTAGTCACCTCTCAGTGCTGTAAAACTGTAGAGCACATTACTACTATCTAGCTGTACAGGGTACCTGTTATTCAGTTTTTTATCCTATCTCACCCCTACAACTCCTAACCTCTCCCGGTTACTATTCTGCTCTCTGGTTCTATGAAATCAACTGCTTTAACTTCACATATGAGTGAATATATGCAGTACTTTTCTTTCTCTGCCTGGCTTATTTCACTTAATATAACATCTTCCAGTTCTATCTATGTTCTATCATTTGCACTTAAGCAAATGAGAAAATGAACACATTTTTAACTTTGAGTGTTGTGTCATTTTCTGATGGGGATCTAGCATTCACCAAATAGAATGACTCTACTCATGAATACCCATAAAGAGTTGTTGTTTGAAATATGAGAGAAGGAGCATGTATGTATATTTAGGGACTTTGAAGTAGTTTTAGCAATATAGTACATAGGGAGTTGAGGTTGGAGAAATAAGCAGATTTCAGATAAAGGAAGTCTATCACTTAATTGAGGATTTCCCAGCAATGCCTCCTCTACCGTGCCTCTTCCCATCACCACGTCCCCCCACTCCTCCTCTCTGATGAGTTAATATTACAGAAGGTGAGCTATCTTGGAAATCTTACTTTGCTCATTTCCTGGCTCCATAACTCCTCCTGCCAGATATCAGAGCTTCTTAACCTAGGACAGCTTTTAGCTTAAAAATAATTTGTCATTCTTGAATTTTTCTAAATATCACATCCCTGGTTTATGACTTCTCACTTCAATGTCACCCATGGGGCAGTTCTTGATCTGTCAACTTTAATGTGTATGGTAATCTCTGAGTCTATTTCTGCTTGTTCTTCTAAAACTCAAGTATTTCCAGACACATAAGGGTCCAGTTGACTGAAAGACATCAGATATGTATGAGGATATTGACTGGCACTGATGCCTGATGAGAGCCTGTTGTCCTCTGTAGGAAGACGTTCAAGCTGTGGCCTTGCCCTGATCCCCACAACTCCCCCTCTGGTTTTTTCTCCCCCTAATTATAACCTGAGTTGAGTCATCTCATATAGCTAGTGGTGGTTATGGCTTAATGTCTGCTCTAATAGTTACTTAGTCTTTAGGAAAAGTAAGGAAAGTGGTTGGTTTGAAACTGCCTAATTCTCCTCAGGACTGAGGTCATGCAGGGAGGTTTGGTAAGAAGACACAGAATATCTTTAAAAGCCACTGAAGAAACAGTGCTCAGAATTTCCATTCAACTATCCCCCAAATATCTGTCTCATTTTAATTCAGATAAGTAATAAGAACACAATAGAGCCATGGAAAATGCTGCCTACTCTCACAAAGGGATTCAACTTTAATTCCTTCTGCTAGGAAAAAAATGTAAAACCAGAAGTTCTAACACTTTCATGTGTTCAACATTTACTTGTGTATTTATAAAAGCACCAATTCCTGGGCTATAATCCCAGGTGATTCTCATTCACTGGGCCTGATGGCAGGGCTTAGTAAAATGCATTAGTCATAATCAGCACGAAATGATTCTGAGGAAGAGATGCATGGCCATATTTGGAGGATTAGGACCCAACTAGTTTTGCTTGAACTACGAGCTGAAGCAGTGATGCACTTTAAGTGTATAAATAGTTGAAATAAAATATCTTCAGGATTATTAGGGTATAAAAGTGCTTAGGCTCTAATTAACATTTAAATAATAAATAATGTTTGTTAATTAGACCCTCACCCTTTTTATTCCTTGTAATTTTTTTCCTTCCCAAAGGAAAGAAAACAAACTGCAAATTGAACAAACACTAAAACTAAAAGCCAGAAAATAATAACAAAGGAAAAATACACACAAAAAGTTATTGTGTATTGTGTTAAAAACTGTAACTTTCTGCTGTGTTTAAAAGAAATATAGCTAAAATATCGTTCAATATAGTTTCATATTTATTAATGAAAGGTTCTTGCCCTAGTATAAATTACTGTACAGTTATGGCGGTGGTCTAACATGGCAGAAGGCCAAAACTGCTTACCACTTCCTGCATCTTCTTCAGCCCTAACTGCAACTCCCCTTCCTGTTTGCATGCACAGAGAATTCCAATAGGTTCCTCACACGTCATCAATATCTGCCCCATGTGCCACTTCAATCAGAGGTCATATAACCCTCTGCCTCTCTGCATCTGGTCGAAGGAGACAGCCCAGCCTCCATGGGTTGTGTGCTCCTTTCCAAGTCCTCAACTCAATAAACCTGTTCGTTTTGTAGTTTTGTTTCTCGATTACACCAGAATACTCTTGACAATTAACTCAGTGATTTTCCATTTTAGACATTTCTTATGAGAACAATTATGAACATAATCAGAAACATGAAGATAGAAGAATGTTCATTGTAGTATTATTCAAAATATGAAAATTTTAAGATAGTACTTGTGATATGTACATGGCTAAAATGTAAACATCTGTAATATGAAATGTTCTGAAGTCATTAAAGTTATGCAATAGGAAATTTATTCAATGTTGTACATTTTTCTCTATTATGTGAAAAAGAAGAAATGAGGTTCAAAAGTATATGCAGAGTTTATGCTAAATAATAACTATCAATGAGTGGTTTTTTGTGGTATTATAAACTTTACTTTTTTCATATTTCTAACGTTTTCCACAATAATCATGCCTAAATTTTGAAAAAAATATTTTAAAATAGAAAATAATAAGATGTTTGGTTTCAAAACACCAGCCAGATGCAAATTAAAGTTTTAAAGTGAATGTTTTAAACAACCAAAGATTTTTTTCACAAAAAGAATTTATATTTATTGTAATTTAAGAATTTTCCTTATGTCTCATACTAATGAAATAAGTAAAAATAAGAGTACATAAATCATTATACTACATAAAGGTAATATTCATATATTCATTTATAATTTGACACTGTGCATTTAGATAGAATCCTGTGGAGTCCCTTAAAGAGAATTCCTCATTTTTTATTGTTTGAAGACAATTAACAAATTGTTTAACTATACAGTGCTTCCAAAAATTGAATAGAATTTATACGAACCTAGAAACATTAGCTATAGCTCTTCTCCAAGAAAAATTTATATAATTTATATGCTAAGCATTTAAGTATGAGAAAGTAAACTAAAAATTCATGTGCTAAACATATAGTTCTAGGCTTTGCAAAAAATCTGGATGCACACATTCCAATGCTGTTGTTGTTTTGTCTTTTTAAGGCAGGGTCTCACTATGCAATTCAGGCTGATCTTGGACTTACTTTGTAGCCCAGGCTGGCCTAGAACTTGCAGTGGTCCTTCTGACTCAGTCTCCTCAGTGCTGGGATTACAGGCGTGCACCACCACACATGGCGTACATATTCAAATATTAACAACATTTTTAAAAAAGTTTTCTTCTAAGCCAATATTTTGGAAAAATATTTCTGGGAGATGATTTTTTTTTTAAAGTAACATATATGACCAAATAAAACTTTAGAAACAATGTAGTACATGCCTGTAATCCCAGTATTCAGCAGACTGAAGCAAGAAGATCGTTATAAGTTCAAGGATGGCCTGAATTAAATGGTGAGAACCTGTCTCAAAAAAATGTAACAAACAAACAAACAAACAAACAAAGCAACAACAAAACCAAAAGCTGTTGAAACAGTTCCAGAGCCAACAGTGAATTTCAAATTTCTGAGGAACAAGTAACATCACTCTTAGATAAATTGGTTCAAAATATAAAATAAGAAGAAAATCTTTTCAAGTAGTTTTACAAAATTAGAATATCAATGCCATCAAGATCCGGGAAGTGTGGTACAGAATCCTAAAGATGAATAGCTCACTCACATTTCCTCTCACTAAGTGATGTAATCAGGAATCCATAGCAGATTTGCCCTGTACTCTGTCCCCTCTACGACACTGACCTGGAAAGGGTGGGAGAGGGAGCGTAAGAAACCACTCGTAGTCATGATGAACCTCCATTACCATGCCAGGGTAAGCTAATTGGTAATGGCTAGCAGGAAGAATTTAGCTACAGCCTTAGGTCTAGGTGTGTTTTCTGTCTAGAAATGCAAAGTGTCCTGGACCAAATAAATCACAATACCTACAACCATTTTCACTCTGAAAATGGTTCCCTGGATCAGTCACAATAGCATGATAGAAGTTGTTAGAAATGCAGACTCTCAGGTCTTACCAGGCCAAACTGAATCAGAAACTCTAGATGTGGCCAGCAAATTGTGTTCCAAGAAGCTCTCTAGAGGAGGTTAAAGTTAAAGACACACTGGTTTACTGGGAGTGGCCCAGGATTGGGTGGATTGGGATTTTCAAAGCTCTCCATTTTACAAGGTGCATCCAGGGATGACCGTTTCAGCAGCAGCCCTGAAATACCAAGGAACTTTTAAAGGCCCACTGCCCAGCATTGACAACTAGACAGAAATACCTGGAGTGGCATCCAGGTATTTTTATAATAACTTGTTATTTTTGAAATTCACAGCTTGGTTAGCAGAAGAAATGAAAGTTTTAGTTCCAGGACTTTTCATGTTCTACCACAACACTGCCTAACACAGAATTAATTTCAGACAATTCTCAGAAAGTATTTTTCATAACTTTCTAGAAGATACAAATACACAGTCAAAATAGAAAACTACTGCCTTCCATCTTTTAAGGCTATAGAATTCCATCATGAATTTAATAGATATCTTTCTTCATTGCTGAATAGTAGAAACTTTTCTGTGAACATAGGTTCTTACACTTGTGAGTGGAACAAATAATAATTTAATTACATTTTCCAGGCTCTATTATTTAATCTGCCTGGGAGTGTGAATTGAGTGAACCTATAGAACATTCTGGAAAGTTAGGTTAGAATCCATTATTTGGGATTATCAAGCTCCTCTGAAGAAGTCGGAAAATTATAAGGAGAGGGGGAAAAAAGTCAATAAATATATTATTAAAGGTAAGAGCTACTTTTTAATGAAAAGAAAGGGATTGTTGTTGGGGTGTTTCTCTTTTGCTGAGACTATGCCAGTGATTTGTTGATTTGAATACAACCATGAGCCTGACCTGGAGTCAGTCTTGCTGGACAGTGGGCATTGCCTTGGTGGGACAAAATTTCCAATTTAAGTTTCCAAAAAATAATTTCTAAAGTTTCTCCAAGAGTAGTATGCACTGACAATGGAGAAAAAAAAAA
>PVLA01002340.1:0-276458 GCA_004027455.1 Hydrochoerus hydrochaeris | reverse complement strand
GTGTAATTGCTATTGTAAAAAAGAGAGGAAAAGAAAGTGCTCTAAGGGATATAACTGCATGTAAGTTTGAGTGTGTAAAATAGATGACCATATTGCTGAATCTTTGTTGGATCTTTGAGCAGAACTGTTTGTAGTCTGACTGTTTGAATATTTACTATGTACCCTTTAACTTTGTAACTTGAACAACTACATCCAAGATAACAATACGTAAGTTACAAATTACTGATTTCTTAGTGAGGCTTTTTCTCATTCTCCTTTTTCTTTCTTTCTTTTAGAATTCTGTATTATTGCTACCCTTTTTTGTTTTTTTTCTTTTTTTCTTCTTTTTAAATAAAATTTTAAAAATGTATAATTGCTATTGTAAAAAAAAGAGGAAATAGGAAGCACTATAAAAGATATAGCTGCATGTATGTTTAGGTGCGTGGGATTGATGACCATATTTCTAGGTTCTTGTTGGATTGTTGAACAGATCTGTTTGCACTCTCACTGCTTTAGTGCCTAGTTTGTGTGCTTTAATCCTGTAACTTGAATAACTATTTCTAAAAGAACAATGTGTAATGTATCAACTAGTGATTTCTTACTATTTATCTTCTTTTCTTGAAATTCTGTAATATTTCTACCTTTTTCCTGTTTTTTTCTCTTAAAAAAAAAAAAAGACTGGGTAGGCCTTAGTCACCTAGGTAGGTGACCAGGACCTACTGACTCATCTCTTCCAAAAGAAGTCCTTCTTCTTTCCATGTACACTTGCTATATGACCTGCTTCCCCAATGAGTCAGTATTGCCTTAGTGTCTATATCTGTAATCTTATTCACTGATAATAGCTTTGATCCCCACTGTACTCATCTCATGGTTTTGCTCTATAAAGTCTTCTTTGAGAAGTAGGCTTGTTGGCAATCCACTTGGGCCCCTCCTGTCTCTCTCAGGAGCTGTTTCTCTCTCTCAGTATATTTTTATCCTTTATTCCTTAGAATTCATTCTTCAATATCAGAGAACATGAACTTGGTGAATCAGGTATCTAGCAGTCTGGAAGTTACAGTATTTTCCCTATATCATTTGGAGGTCCTATATCAACGTTAGAATTGCTGCAGGTCAATTTTCAACCAATCTGAACAGAAGGAAGTTCCCCCGACCAGGGAGTGTGATTTGGAAACTGGTTAAGGACTGGATTCATCTAGACATTCCACTAATAACAAAATACTTAAGCTGTTGATAGGAAGAAGCCTACAGAATCCAAAGAAGGATGGTTTGCAACTGACTTTTTAAGAATGGAGTCAGCTCTTCCAGGCAATGACCTTCTGATGCCACAATCTCACTCCCTCCATAACTCTCTCCCAGAAAGATATGCATCACTGTGGAGAGGCAGGAAAACTGATTATGATAACCAAAAGAACCCTGACATTCCCTTCATGGCATCAAATGAACAAGCAGCTGCCTTCTCCTTTTTCTCTCCTTATGAATCCACTCCCTCCAGCTGATTCAGGAAAGCAGATCCAGTTTCTTCTCCAGTCCTTGGCCATCTTGCTGAGTACTGCACAGGAAAAGTTTTTTGCAAAAATCTAGTATACTAGTATTGGCTTCTGTGTGAACCAAGCAGGGAGCCCTTACTGGCTATCAATTCTGAGGTACATCAGTTTCTTAGAAGCTTTTCATCAGGACTGAGCCCCATTTGCCTACATTCATAACCTATTCTCGGCAAGACATTTGCGGCTGGCTGTTCTCCTAATCATCTGCAATGCTTGCAGTTTCACTTGTGCTATCTGGAATAACTGTTTCCTTCTAAGCACATTCAAGTCCCTGTCTCAGGATCTATACCAGTGACTCAAGCCAGCTTTCCTACTCCAACCACAAAATTTACTATATGAACAGAAAACAGTGCATAAAATTAAAATGAAGAGCGCCTTAAGAAGAATAAAATTCTGGAGAAACCAAAATGAGTCACAATCTGTCCTATAAAAGGACTATCCTTCTATAAGAGATTGCTAAGATATTCGTAATGCAAAAAAATGTGTAAAGAGTATTTAGGGATTCTTTACATCAACGGTTTCCAATTTTAGCGTGCATCTGGATCACCTAAAGCTCTTTTTAAACACAGATTTCTCTGTCCATCTTTATTTAAAGAGTCTGGCAAGGAGTCTGAGAATTTGCATTTCTAACAAGTTACCAATTGATGCCTTATTGCAGGTCCAGTGAATGATTTTGAAACTCACTGCTTTATAAAAGATCTAGTCAAAGATTGAATGTGTTGACTGGATAATGAATCTATATCTATTAAATTAATTTTACAAAACCATTAAGCTTTTTAAATACCTGAAATGTACCCAATTCAGTGCCAGTTCCTGACATGGTATCAATGGGCAAGGCCTAATTAGTCTCTCTGATCTTTCAGCCACTGGATGCTTATTAGGACTCTGAAATGGATACCAGTCTATGTCCAAGAGTCCAGAAGAAAAAATAAGGACACACACAATTTCAGAGGTGATTTGAAAGCCTTCATTAGAAAAAATACCATGATTTAAGCACAGTGTTCAGAAATAACTTATTTGAAGTAAGTTGCTTGAAACACATTGAGATGTGGTTATTAATACTTTGATCATTGCAACACAAATCACAAATTATTCTGATTACACATATTTCATTTGAAATGATGTTGCTACTTATAAGAACTGAGTTTTAAAGATGTATAAACATAATAAGTTTTTTAAATCATTTTTTATTTTACTGCCATGTTTTATCATTGCTTTTTTATGAAGAATCATAAGGTCAGTCTTGAGCAGAGGGTACCAATCATACTCTGAAATATATCATTGGATGTGCTTGTTTTGTTATTATTTTTAGATGCTATTTTAAGTTCAACAGTGAAAATCAGCACTGTTAATCAGTTAAAGAAATGATGTATCAAAGCTTGCTTCCACTAACTCTAGGTAAAGAAAAATTTTAAAGTTAAAATTTGGAAGATTATTGTATGTATTTGTGCTCTTCAGTCAGCTTTCCTTGACAATTACTCTTTATTAGTAACCATAGGCTCTTTATTAGTAACCATAGGCTTGGACTAAGGTATGTTCCTTGGTGGAGGCCTAACTGCTAAGTTTGGTACAGTTTTGGTCTGTGAACTAAACAGTGGCCTGGAAATACATACAGGACATTTTTTGGTCCACTTTAAAGAAGTATATATCAGTTTTGAGTTCCTATGTATCTCATAACTAACATAAATACTTGCACTTTTTCACAGTTAATATAATTTCAAAGTTGCTACAATTACACAGTTTACTTAGATCAGAATACAAAAGACAGAAAAATAGAGCAAGTTGATAATGATCCCTTGGCTTTCCTCAGACCCAAAAAGCTGAATTGATAATGAATTCTGCACACCACCATCTTTCCTTTCTAGGAAAAATGTGAAAGAATTCATAAAGTAGCCTTTCATCCCAGATAATTAGATAGCAGAAGTATTAGAAGATCAGAACAGAGTCTTAAGACAGTATAAATGTGAAAATTAAGGGCAAGCACATAATGAAGTAAATATTATGTGATCTGATCATCACACTTGTTGAAATGATCATTTTTTTTGTTTGATTTCCTTCTTTTTGTGTGTTTCTTCTGTAGACATTGGTAAAGACGTACATAGTTTTACAAAATGCATCTCTGTCTTCAGATGGCATCGTTATTGGCTAACGAAGTAAAGATGGGTGGTGGTTTAGCTTACTCTTCTTTTTTTTGTGTGTGTGCACATTTTGCTCTCACTTGCAGTATGATTTATAGTGTTGTTAGCTCAGAATAGTTTTTATATTCATGTACTAGTTTTTAGGTTCAAAATTTAAAAAAATAAAAAAATAAGGACTGACATCTCACACTATGTCTTCACAATTCAGCAATGTTTGTTATTTTTAATTTAATATATTTAAAGATAATGTACTTATTAGACAAGATTATGTTTTTTCCCCAAATATAAAGTTCTGGCCTATAAGAACACTTTATTTTTTAGATTATTTATGTGATTTATGAAATACTTTAAATAACAAACATCTCTGGAGCTGGTTGCTTAATTTCATTAAAAAGCAAAGTGGTAATAAGGATATTATTCTTATCCCATCTCCCTCCCTTCCCAATTCATGGTTAATACTCATAAGACATGATTGTTAAGAACAAACTGAACATTATCCAATCACACTGCATTTTCAGTTGTAGATTATAAGTGACAGAATCGTGATGGTCTAGAGAGGAAGTAGCAAAGAATAAAAAGAACATTGAATGATCATGAAGCAATGGGTAGTAGATATTTTTGGTATAATGAATAACTTATGGTTGGAATTTGTTGGAACAAAGTAGAGAGAGAAACATTTTTGATATATTTTTGATAAATAAAAAAATACTTTCAATGAACTTTCATTCGATGAAAAGTATAGATTGATACTTTATTAAAAATAGTTACATATTCCTTGACCAAAAAGATGGACCTACCAACACAATTTAGGCTAAAGCAAAAACAGTCAGGACATAGGAAAAACTAGCCCAATCTGGTTGTGGGAAAAAAAAAAGCTAATGTTCTAAAAATTATTTTAATATTATTTTGCAGTATGATTAAAAAACATTGACCTATTTTAAGAATTAGATTTATAATTATCCTGTGTAGAATTTATGATTTGGATGAATTATATTTAAAGAAAATTATAAATTAGCAATTAAAATCCCATATCATTGAAAATCATCAGGAATGCAGTCAATTTCAACAGATTAATACTTCTTTTTTATATTTGCATTTTAATTTTTTTATTAGTATACATTTTCAGTGCATAATGATCGCATTCACTGTAGGGAGCCTGTGCGTGAACATGACACACAGTAATTTTTTTGTTCTTTTTCCCTCTGCTCCCTCCACGATACAGCCAACTCTTCTTGCCCTGCCCATTTTCAAAAGCTTGATAATGTTTCTTTTTATAAAGAGTAGAGTTTATGACTCTCCACATAGTAGAAGTATGTTGGCTAAAAGAAAGACAGTTACTTGTTACAGTTATGATTCTGGACAAACGATTTCAGTTAAGGGGGAAGAAGAGACAAGCCATATATCTTACTGATTTCTTTAAAATGGTTGAATTTTTCTAGGTTTGTTTGTAGGTCGTGTTATTTTGAACATTAAACAATTTAAAGACAATCTTCAGTTTTCTTATATTTTCTTAGAAATATGAATTACAAACTCTTTTGAAAATAAAATATATACTCTTTTGTCCTTCTGACTAATTTTTAAAAAGTAATTTGCATATATGTTGTTAAAAATGTATAATTACTTAACAGTAAGATTTTTTGATTCTGGGAGTTACACTAACTAGATGATTCTCAGAGCCAATAAACCTCTGAGGTCAAGTAGGAGTAAGATTAACTTCCAAATAAATATTCTTCAAATTATTTTGCAAATTTTCTTTATTATTTTACAAATTTTCTTTATTATTTTAATAAAAACCACAATTTTCAAAAATCCTGAATTATATTGCATCATATGGAATATTCTCACTTATTAAACTTACTTTTTCAAAAAAGGTTCTCTACTAACCTACAGAAAATATTCCATGGAAATTATAATTAAAAGTTAACAGAAAAGAGGAAAATAGATCAAAGGATGGTATTGCTTCAAAGGAAGGAAATGAGATCCTGCTGCTAAATGATACATTTTTACTTGTCTTAAGTTCATAATTTTTGAAAATCCAATCTGTTAGCTTTAAATATGACTTTTTAACAGTTAAAACAAAAGACTTAAAATGCTCCTGAGAACCAAGTCAAGTGTATTAAGGTTCAGAGTTAAAAATTACTGGAAACATAAAATACCCCAAATGTTTGCTGTTGGAAATCCAAGCTATGGCTGAAATTGTTAAGTGGTTCACAAAATGTCAAGGGTTACAAGATCTGCCAAATTCCTGTATAGAACTGAGGAGATGACAAATATGACTAAAGAATTTTTTTTTAAACAAGAGCTGACTTGAATTCTTTTTTATTCAGTCAATGACTTTTCAATTTGTTGGAATAAATAGTGGACATTGAATAAAATGCTGGAATCTACACTGAACTCTAAAAAATATTAAGTATTAGAAAGAAACCTATGCAAAGATAGTAAAGTTTGTTTCTGTTTCATTAAAAGTGAAACACAAATGTTAAGACTATTTCTTTTCTTCAGACATTCTGTTTTGGGCAACTTTTAATGATGCAAATTTTAAAACGAACCACTTGGTCACTCTATGCTAATTTAAAATATAATGCAAAGATAAATGCAAACTCAGTGTGGCAAACTTGAACTCAGTACTAAATAAGTTCATCTAAAGAGGGCAACAGAAGTGTAATAGCACCAAAAAGGGTATGATTCTCAGAGTTCAAAGAAAAGAGGATATCACTACAGACAGAAAGCAAAAGCTTTGGTCTTTCTATTTCATTATTCATTTCCAAAGCTACTGCTTTTCAATAACCATGCATGAAAAGTATTTGCCCATGTTTTAAAGACTGGCAGTAAGTTGTGGAACTAAAAAAATTCCAAAAGAGAAACGTTAAATATAAACATGATGGTAAGGTGATATATGCTAGCTGTTTTATTTTTTATCATTGAGTCTGAAGACAAATCTATATACTTAGAACCAGTAGCTAATTTGATGAAGTGCTCAACCAAAAATCAGGTGATTTAGTGAAAGTAACACTCAACGAATGAATAGTTGAGGCCCCTTGGAACTAGGAAACAAATGTTTACATCATCACTTTCACAGTCTGAATGGTTGCATCCCTCCAAAGTCCATGTTTCGTTTATAAGTCAATTGACCTTATTTTTTATTATAGTAGACAAAATGCACAAGGAGAGTTTTATTAATTATAGTACTGAACATAAACTTACCTACAAAAATTTTAAGACTATTTATTAGCTGGGAAACTAACTTCAAATGAGAGATGACTCAAGTAAGCTAAATTCTCATCTTTATGTTTGTATTTTAGGATCTGAGAAATCAAGAAAGTTATTGTGAAAATGTTACTGAAAGTATTAGAAATATATCAGAAATAGCTAAAACAAAACAAAACAAAAATTGAGGTTTGCTTCTATAGAATAAAGGATAGAGTTAAGCAGAGAAACAACTTATGGTTTTTCTTTTGTTAGTTTTATAAATACTTATTGAGTACAAGTCAAATTTTGATAAAAATAAAATTTATTTTTTAAAATTTGACATATATTCTTTGACCACAGTGGTATAAGAAAAAGAAATTTTTGATCACCTGTAAGAATACATAAGGATAATATTCTCTAATTTTAGTTAAAATGTGTCATAAAAATCACACTACAATGTAATTAACACCTATAGTTTAAAGACTGTGCTTTTCCAAGTATCATAGTTCACATTTTATATTCTGAATATTAAATGCATCTGTCATATTATAAAAGTAAAGCAACATCAGCTTCTTCCTCTATTGCTGACCTTGTCTTCTGTTTGTACATTAAAAAAATCAATCTGAGAATCTGCAGTCAATTAAAACTGTGATATCCCATAGAGAATGTTTATTCCTTTGTGACTGATTTTATTGTCTTTGGGGACAATGACATTCCCCATGGTAGTGAAAAAAATCTTTGGAGAACCATTCTTCTATCAAAGGAGATCCGCTTGATTTTCTCAGCAACCAAATGACAAAAATCCTTCTTACCATACAAAAAACTTTAACAAGAGAGCAAATGAAGGAACTTTGAAAATTCTTGAACTCTCCTTTCACTTCTATATCACTGTAGAGTCTATAGACTTTGTTCAGACTAATTATGGAAACACACAAAAATCCAGGCAAATAAAGAATAGGCCACTTAAATACACTTTTTCTTCAGATATGCCTTGCTTAGAATAATTATCTTCAAATATTTCCTTAACAGTATCTAATCCTAACTACCTATGCTGAGCCTTTTTCAGAGTGTGACCGTTCCAACTCAGGAGTTATTTAAGTTAAATAAATGCTGGATTACTCTCAGCAGAACTGTGATTTTTCTGTCACATTTAGTAGCTACAAATGAGTTTCTGGGAGGCCTGATATTCTTAGGAATTTGTTCAGCTCCGTGAGAGCAATCTGGAAGAGGACCTGTGTGGTTCTCTTTGAGACAGTATTGGCTAAAGCGGAAGAATCCCGTTAGTTGAAGAAAAGCGAAACAAAACGATTCCCCCCATGAAGAAAGATAGTGCACACGTAGAGAGTGAGCCAAGGACTCAGGCACCTTAGAAGTCTGGCTGGATGGGCAAAGACACGGACAGTAAACACACTAGCTAGGGAGGGCTCAGTGACCTTGTTCACCACTGTCCCTGGGTTAAAACGTGTACATGCACGGAGAGGCAAAACCCAGCAAATCCATTCTGCTTCATGCAGTGGGGCTCCCAAGATGGGTGAAGCTGACTTCATCTGTCTGCCAGAACCTGTCTTTCGCATTTCTGGCTAGACATTTTTGTTTAATGGTGGTTTCCATTTGGCATTTATTTTCTTCCTTTCCTTATCAAACCTCTGATCTTTCCCTGACCACCTGTGTTGAACTTCACTGGCCAGGCCTCACTTCTCTCTAAAGAGTGAAAGCTCTTTTTCTAGCTCACCACAGTGAACAGTGTGGATCATTTATTTAGGCATGTGTGGCACACATGTGGGAACTGATGCCTGTGTTTTTAGAGGAGAATTACTGCAGCAGAAACTATGCTGTAACAACCAGTTTCGATTTAAATTGGCCCTCATTGCTTCCTTTTCTGTTGATATTGAACAGGTTTGTGGCATCTCCAGATAAATGTGTCCCTTGGATGTTAGGAATAATGCCAAATTTCCTGAGTGGTTTCATGAATTCACTGATCCAGTTTATGTTTTCTGCCCTATTCAGTGCCTGGCACAAGATAATTCAAGACAGATGTTTTGTTTTTCTCCTTCCTGTTTTTTTTCTTTTAATTCTTGGCCAGAATAAAAATATTCTGGAGGACAGACTTGTTTTATATTGCTGCGTATACTGTTCAATGTCTAACGGTAATTAAGTACCTTGGAGGCCCTCACTAAGTAATGGTTGGAGTGATGTATCAGCAGGCTACCACGAGGAATCCCTAATGGCTCTCCATTGGGCACTACCAGCAAGCATTGGGAGGTCAAGGCTACTATTTGTCAGCACTGGATAAATGTTCATGTCTTCCAAAGGGGCAATAAAATAATCATCTTCACCTCATGTACATTGTTTGGTTTTATGTTCAGTTTATAAATA
This sequence comes from Hydrochoerus hydrochaeris, assembly GCA_004027455.1. NCBI lineage: Eukaryota > Metazoa > Chordata > Mammalia > Rodentia > Hydrochaeridae > Hydrochoerus > Hydrochoerus hydrochaeris. The sequence continues at coordinate 267,232 of PVLA01002340.1, read as the reverse complement.
TGACAGACAGATCAAAGAGTAAATGAAACTGTCATAGAATTGTACATGCTGTGAAATTAGAGATTCCTCTTTATAATTCTCTCTAAATGAGGCATCTTATTACTGCCACCTAATTGATAAATTGGAAATCTCTGAAAATTGTGATATTTTGTACACATGTATTTTCAGAAATTCATAGTCCTTTATAGAGACTATAAAATGGAGATATCCATTTTATCTTATTTTCAACATTTCTTATTTTAATTTAATTCAACTCCAAGGCAGATATTTCATGGCAGAAGAACATGGTGGAATAAAACTGAACAATTTATGGTACCTTAGAAAGCAGGGTACAGGGGAACAATACCGGGAAGGAGCCGGAGACAGGTACAGTCTCCAAGGCCATGCTCCCGTGCCTACTCAGCCACACCCAGAGTGTGCTTACTGACCTCCCAGGCCAAAGGAGCTGACAGTCAAGGTCAACCGCCACGCTAGGTGACGCTGATTCGGGGACCATGTTTAGTGAACCACTGTGCTAAAGAAGAAAAGGATGGAAAGGTCTCTTCCCTACAGGATCAGCATTTTTATTAAGTTTTGACAACATTTTTAAAGTGCTGAATTGTTTATGACTGCTGTCATAGCTACAGAAATCTGGAGTTTCTCATGACTCAAATAGTTGGAGATCCAGATTTAAGCAGCTCCTGTCTTCAGAATGTTCAGCCTAGAGTAAACTTCTAGGCATATTTAAAAAACACTGACTTGTGGTAATGTGACATTACTTCAAACTACTGTCATTGCTTAAATAGAAAAGAGGGAAAGTTCAATTTAATACTAATTAGGAGTTGACTATTTTTAATCATTCTCTGCTAATTTGATCATTTATACATTTGAATTGATAATGTGATCTATTTTAAGATAGTAGAATACATTTTGCCAAAGTAAGAATCTTTTCACACATAAAAATCACACATTCAGAGTTTTAAATTAGATTTTTTTGTAAGTTCATGGGGTGTCCTATAAAACCACTACATCATTGGATATTTTTCAAGAAAAAAGCTGTTAAAGTGATCTATGTAGCAAGTTCCATTAAAAAATAGATTTTGACAATTTAAGAGAAACTTAAATAAGTGTGCATGAGATACTTTAAAGAATCACACTTTTAAAAAGATGATTATCAGATATATTAAATTTTAAATACTGCAAATGTAATGTTCACTTTGAACTTGAATGAAAATTCAAAAAAATATTTCAATGCCAATTGAATTCTAAAAGGACATATCAAATAGAAAGCTTACTTTAGTGAAACATTTCTGAAACACTTGTGGTGAATCTTCTTTTCTAAGATTATTTCCTGATAATCTCATACTATCATAATTTACAAATATTGGAAATAATTATGCACTTTCAAAAGATTTTTGCCAAAATGAATAAATGTTTATGAAAATATTTTTGAAAATTTAATTTATAATTTATCAGAAATTTATTGAGCATCTTTATATATATAAGCACTATCATAGACACTGTGTACAATAAAAGTTTGTGCAAATTCAAAATGTGCATTAGTTTTCTATTGCTGTCCTAAAGATGTATTATTAATTTAGTGACTTAAATATACCTTATTATTACATAGTTCATAGGTTTTAAGTCTCACACGAGAGTGGCAGCATGGCTGTATTCCTTTCTCCGCCCCTTCTGGGGGTCCAATGGAGGACAAGCTTATTTTGCCTCCAGAATATTGGTAAAATTCAAGTTCTTATGGCTGCAGAACTGAGCATTCCTCTTCCTAGCTGGCTGTTAGTCAAACGGCCATTCCCTCCCTCTACAACCTGACCTTGCCCTGTGGCTCCCATCTGCTATCTTCCAAGTCAGTGCTATCATTCAGGTTGATGCTATGAATGCGTTACTGTAGTTGTTGCAGGCGTGGGCTCCTCATACAAGGATGACTCTGGCCTCTCCCTGTTTCTGTTTAGGGTGAGCCTACTTGCCCTTCTGTGGGTTATCATGTAGCGAGAAGGTCCTCATAGGATGCAGCTGTTTGTTCTTAAACTTTTGAGATTCTGGAACCTTAAGCCAAATAAACTTTCATTATTTATGAATCTGTCTGTAGCATCTTATATAGTAGCAGAAAATAGATTAAGACAGTAGCAAACAATATGAACTCCAGTTTTTCTCTTGCTCTATATCCCTCATGAGTCTTCTTCTATCTCATCTCTCCGGCCCATCCAGGAAAGGACCTCTGTGGCTAAGGCCTCCTGTTACTAGATTAAGGATGCCAAAATAATCTAAGAGTACATCCCACCTTATCATCTGGATCCTTAATCACATCTGTAAAAGTGTTTGCCAGGTAAGGAAAATGCTAACAGATTCAGGTATGTTTTAGTGGTGTGTGGCAAGGGGTACTTTTTCCTACTTATCGTATCTCATAAAGCCTACATTCTGGTAAGAAAATTAGATGATAAAAAAATATCAATGTGAAGTTTTAAGTAATGGCAGGTAAGCTGAATCATGGGTTTCAAGCAGGATGCTGAAGACACTGGTTTTAACTGAAGAGAATTAACAAAGAGACTTTTATACAGAGATGTGCAGGTAGAAAATAAATCTAACACAGGATGACAAAGTACCCAGGGACTAGAAGCAGTGGGAAGCTGTAACCATTCTTAGCCTAACAGCAAGTCAAGAGAAATAAGTACTGGCAGAAGGTCACCTGGGAGAGCAGAAGAAACCCTACTGGATAGGAGCTATGTCTTGGAGGAAGCCACCCAGGGAGGGAAGGAGGAAGGGGACAGCAAGTCCCCCGAGCCAGCTGTTTTCCTGACTTTCATCTCGCCTGGGCTCTCCAGGGCTGGTCCCAACCAGTGGCCAAGGGGCAAAGACACCTGTCTGAAGTGGTCCATAAAGGTCAGTCTCAAGAGACCCAGAGCTGGCAGGAGATGCTGGAGAACGGACTTAGGGCACAATAGAATGGAGACCATTGCTAGCCGAGAAATGCTGTCAAAGAAAGGAAGAAAAGGTAAGGCATGGGATGAGCAGTGAATTCTGTTCAATAAGAGTCAGTGAACCCCTCAGAGGAGCTAACAGCTGAGCAAAAGAGTAAAAGAAATGAAGGATCTAGCCCTATAAATAAATGCTGGAAACACATTCTAAGAAGAAGAAAGGTCAAGCACAGAGAAACTGAGAAGGGGAGGGGAGGGGTGGAGCTTCTATACTTCCAGGATAAAAAAGAGGCCAGGGTACCCACGTGAAGAGAGGGACAAAGGCAATGGGCGAGGCCAGGGAGACGTCAGAGCACAGAGACTGATGAGAGACCACGGCCACTGTGAGCAGAAGGAAACAGTCAGACTTCAGCTTCGGAAGGAGCATCATTCTTTATTCTCAGAATTAGCTAGAATGGGCAAGAGCGGAAATAAGGACAGTACCGAGTCCCCTGTGCAGGGCTGTGACACCAAACCTTTCAGAGCTCTCAGTGATGCAGACAACCCACGGTGGCCTGCGTGCCAGGGGGTCGGCACCACTGGATTAGGGTAATGGCATGAATTATCATAAACAGCACAAATACTCAGGATCCATCTGATGATAGAAAAGAACTGAACTTGTTTGTGGATTAGCTGTGACACTGTGAGGTCAAGAGTTCCACTGAAGATGGTTTTGGGGTTGTGAACAGAGTAATTGGCTGAATGATAGTTGTGGTCTGTTTATGACTTTACCTAGTTCCAATTTAATTGGAGTTCAGTGGGGAGAGGAGTTCACACAGCTACTTGGAATCTAAAATTCAGGTTCAAAAAAGAAACACTAGGGTTGGAGCTCATTGGCATTTTTAAGCAAATATCTGAGGGTCAGAAGGCAGATTAACTGACAGGACTGTAACTTTGTTTCAGTTCTCTTATTTTTTGAAGGAACTGTAGGGGTAGCTTCTATCAGTAGCAATGTTAGATAATAACCTCAATCTATTGCCTACTATCTGTGGTACCCTGATGAAGTTATAACAATTTTCCTGAGCTTCAGATTTTTAACCTATTAGTTGGGCACGATAGTCTTGCTGTGTTCAGTTGTTCTGATGATGACATGTGATACTGTGTACAGTACTCACAAAGCTGGCTCAATGTAAGCACTTAGTGAAGCTTAGTAATCATTATACTTATTTCACATATCAGAGTTCTGAACATTTTCTTTGAGATAAATAATTACCAAAGGACACCCAAATATACTGATATCATTATCCCACAATCTATAAGTGATTTCCAAAAGCCATAATATTTCTTAATTCCAAGACTGAGGAAGACATGACTAAGGAAGGTGACATTTGTATGTCATTCAATTTTTTAATCTTCTATATTATAGTCCCCACATGAAACTGTTATTGCTCACCTTTGCACAAAAGATACAGTTACTGTGAAAAAAAAGTAATGCTAGCCCTAACTTCCATCTACTCTGGCTTCAATTGCCACACTGTCCAGCAGCGTTTGTGACTTAGATATCGAACTGATTTATGCTGGAAAAAACTGTTACAAACCCAATGATTTAAAATGGAACCCAAAGTTGTTTCCTCCTTACCATTTGCTTTGGTGAGATTTCCAGCTCAAATCCAGCTCTTCAGTAGATTCTCCCTAAAGTGACTAAATTTTACTAACCCTGTCTGTTTTCCTTCAGTTCTCTTTATAGGGTGCCCTCCCCATTCAGTTCCATACCTAAGTGGAAGAAGCACTGATGCAGGTTTGAACCAGAACCAGAAAATGACTAAATGCTAAATGACTACAGAATTTAAAAATTTACTGTTTTAAATAACAAAGTACACATTTCAGTAAAAAGTATGATCTTTTATAAGTATTTTAGGACAAATTGTCTTAAGGCAGTAATCTGTAAAAATAAGTCATTGAAAACAGCTGGACATTAGAAATGTTAACAATTATTAAACTCACTCCTAATTTAACCATCTAGTTTTATTTGTTATATTCTAGGCAGTTTCTGTTGGTGATGAAATATCTAAGATTAACTCTTCTTAAGATTATTTATAAGCTAAATCTATATTACTCAATGAGACCTTCTCTATTAGCATTTAGTTTGCTTCTTGAGTACTAAGGCTATGATAGAATGGGACAATGGGAACACCTTAACTCTAAAATCTCATGAACTTGGGTTTAAACCTTGACTTCTTCACTCTGTGACCTCCAACAAGTTATAGAGTTTAAAGTGCCCTAAACCACAATTTTTTTCGTCATAAAATAATGGCAGAATGCTTCTTAGGTTGTTGTGATTATCAAAGCATTAATCCACTGCATAAAAAGGGCTTAGAATAGGTCTCAGATAGTCAATGAAGGTTAGGGATTATTATCCTGTTATCAGTGTGAAAATATACAGGGGTGAGGATTCTGGGTTGACTGGACTTCAGCCAAGAGAGCCTACAAAAATAGACAATAAGACAGGAATGGTAATATTTAAACATGTACTACATCCCCTCAAATATTACAATTAATGGTCTCAGAAAAAACTCAGGCTTTCCTATGAAAATTTTGCTACTTAGATACAATGGTTAGAGCTTTGGAGAACCAGAAGCTTCAGTGGGTTGACTCCTGTTTCTGTCCTGGGGAGTCTATACTTTATTTGTAGACTCTTGCCCATGCTACTGTTAGAACACAGATGGAAGACTGTAAGCTTCTAGCTAATCTTTTGCTTTTTATTTGATATGTATTTTAACTATTTTCATGTGATAAGATTTTCTTGTGAGTCAGAATGAAGTTGAACATTTCAAAGAACTAGGAACCCAATTTTACTTCAGATTTGTGCTTTGGGATATTCTTTGACTTTGGGTTGAGTATGTTCAAGGTGTAATCAAAATATATTGTTAAGTATTTAAGGTTTTAAAAAAATTATTACAGTAAAAAACACATCGCCACAATGGTGCTTTTGATAGAACTGTTTTTGCTCTTGACTGGGGGGTAGTTAGGTGAATTTACACACTACAAAGTTGGCTGAACTAAATATGCACATATAGGCAAAAATGAGCACACATACAACAGATGAAATCTTAATAAGGATGAAATGCGTATGTCAATTTTCTAGTTTAAATATTGTACTATATTCAAGTAATATGTTACTATTGGAGATAACCCAGTGACGCATATACTGAGGTAATCTGAATTATATCTTACATAAATATGTAATTATTTCAAAATTTAAAAAATATTTTTAAGTTAAAAATCAATGAGGGCAACGTTCTGCAAGTCATGGTATGGTAATAGATTCTGTGTTTCATGTACTTGGACAGCATTAACATTGCATCTTGATACTTTATCATCAATCCTAAGATTCTGAAAATTTAAAATCTCCGTGTAGCTTGGGGTCTAGTTTTCTTCATTGCCATTTTGCCTTTTCCTTCCCCCTGTCCTCCTCATCCTTCCCTTCATTCCTGTTTGCTTCTCTACTTTTCCACCTTTCTTTCTTTCCTAGATGAGGTGGAAGGAGGGAGAGTCATGCAGATAAAATGACCTAGGGAATTAACAAGTCCTAAAAAGATGCAAAAGACTGACTTTGAGTCTACTGTAGTCTCACATGTTCTAGGACAAAGTCACAGTTCCAAGCATGTAGTTGGTACTTAAAAATAGAGGAAAAGGTATTTTTTTACTTTAATATAAATCTATAAGCCTCTCTTAAATATGACCTTGAAATTCATTAGATGAGATTAATTTTACAAGTGGTTTCTTCAATATCTTAAGGAAATGAATAGTTCTAAGCAATCTATCCAAATATACATAAAAGTGAATGAAATGCCTTCATTTTTTAAGGCAAACAGTATTATTTTCCTTTTAACTCCTCAAGAGAGCCGACAACATAAAAAATGAAATATGTTATTAACAACAGAAAAATACTTTCTGCATGAAATATGCTTCATTTTTAATTAGTGATGTTTTCCTAAGAGACAGAAATTTGGCAGAGCAATAGTGAATCACTGAACTGAAAAAATGAGGGTTAGACAATGTGTTTTCAAAATGTAATTCAGATAGTCTATCTGATTTTCAGTTAACTTTATTTTCTCTTACTTTACTAGTTTGAATCAATTCTTCTGAGACTCATTTGGTCCTGGTTAAATTAAAGTTTTCTTTTCTTTTTATTTAAAGTGTTAGACACTTTCTTCAATACCACTATGAATCATTTGGCAAAGTTGTTTTGGGAGTAACCCTTTCACGGGTATGTGAATATATATAATAGGCTTTTGATTAGACATATGTTTTCCAAAAGAAACTTTCCATCAGATGACAGTTGTTCCCCGGCTGACAGGTCATCCCATCAGTATCAGGGAACAGCATCTCCCACGTTAATTTACAGGCTGTTTGAGCAGAACATGGTGGCATGTCCTGTAACCCAGCACTCCTAGTGGCAGGAGGATTGCAAGCTAAAGCCCAGCTTGGGCAATTTACTACCTTAGCAAAAATCCTGTCTCAAAACAGAAAAAAATAAAGTTTAAAAGGTATGGTAATGCAGCTTAGTGTGAAGGCTCTATGTTCAATCCCAAGTACGCAGAAAATAAAAATAAAAACACGCTCTTTGGGTTCTATAAAAATTAAGAACATGGCAACTTTAATTTCTTTCTTTTTAACTTTTCAGTGCTGGGATTTGAAACCATGACCTTGCCCTTGCCAGGCAGGCACTATACCAGTGAGCTGTGTTCCTATTCCTGAAATTTAAATTTTAGAGAGGCTTAAAATAAGAAGCTCTTAATTATGTTTTTAAACTTTAAAGGTAAAAAGGAGAGCCACTGACTTGAGGTCATGTAGAGATGTCATGGCTTAATTTGACTCAAATTTGGGTAATAATATTATTAAACAGGTAGACAATGCATATGACCTTGCATAATCTGCTGGAAGGTAAATCATTAGGACATAATTAAATGAGGACCTAATAATTTTTTCAATTAATGAGTCAGTTTCACAACTCTGTAGAGACGAGCTGACTTTGGGTCTCTTTCCTAACACACCTCAGGCCCCGTGAAGCTCTGGCTCTATAACTGCTAAAAGAGTAGTAAGCTTGATTGTCTGAGACTCAAGTTCAATTTCCTTTCTACTAACTAGTTATATAACTCTGGGCACGTAGTTGAGTGATATTGAACATTATTTCAGAAATAGACAACAACATATCCTTAATATATGCCTAAATGACAGTTACACACCAGAAATTTTCTCCTTCCCTGACCATTACCAAAGCTTTCTACTATATGGCCATGGCTAGTTGGACTCCAGGTAGACCATGTAACCTTTCAGTCAGTATTTGCTTACAGGGCATCGGCTTAGGATAAAACTAACAGAAACCCATGTATTTGTGGAAATTATATACCAGTGCGATATCAAAGGGATAGAGAGATAAAATAGAGAAACAAAAAAAAGTATACAATTGTAAAAGAAGACAAACACTATGGAGAAATATAAACCACAGGTCAAGATTAGAGAATGCTACGAGACTAACTGTAACTTAAAATATGGCCAGAAATGTCTCACTGAGAGGTGACTTTAAACAAAGGAGTGGAGATGATGGAGTGAGTCATGCAGCCATATCAGAAAAGAACACTGGAGACAGGAAGAATGACTCCTTTAGGAGCATATTCACCTGTGAAAAACAAAGAAGTGTTAACAAGATGTAAAGTAGAAGATGGGATATCAATAAGGAAGAGTGTAGGTCACATAGAATCTTTTAGAACATTATGGGAGACTTTGATTTTACTAAAAATGATACAGAAAAAATGTGACCAAGAAGTGATACAATCTGATTTAAATTTTAAAAGTAAGATTCTCCTTCCAGTACTGAAACTAGAATTTTGGAAGCATGGGAGGAAGCAGAAAGATGAAAATACAAGCACAAATTCCTGACCATTTGATTTGGGCAGTCGTGGTTGAGAAACTGAGTAGCTATCATTTTCAGGATATAAAGAAGTAAAGCCCTTATTATTGAACTGAGTATGTAGTAGGAAAGAATACGATCAAACATGGCTCTAAGGACTTTTTCTTTTTTTGAGACAGGGTCTCAATATGCAGTTCAAGCTGGCCTTGAACTCAAGGCAATCCTCCTGTCTCAGCCTCCTGAGTGCTAGGATTATAGACATGGGTCACCAAGCCCAGAGACTCTAAGGAAAAGAAACATTTGGTTGATTTATATGTTATTACCATTTGACATCCAAGTGGAGGTACATTATTTATAAGACTAATTCAGAGGAGTGTGTCTAAAAATAATAACCCAAAGCCATACCATAAGACACAATCTCCTGAGACATAGATTTATGATATAACTGACCCTAGTGATGCTAGAATTTGATACAGTGTCTGCAACCTCCTTGTTCACTGGACCTGACACAGGGAGACTCATGCTCTTCCTCAAAGTCAGAATGACCATGAAAGTTAAACATTTCAAACTGATTCAAGACAGAAAGGCAGCAGTGACAATGCGACTGAAGACCTAAAAGAGGACTTCTTCAGAAGGGACAAGAATGATGGATTATGCGTGCTTGAAGGGAGAAGGAGCAGCGTGAGAGAGATTAACGGGAATGTGTCTTTTACTGTCATTCATATATATATTCTAATCTTGTCTCTTGCATAGCATTTGGGTCAGAATTAGTGTCCACAGCACACAGAATGGCTGTTATTCTAAAGCAGGAACTAAGTTTCTTGAAGAGAAATCTGTCTAAATTGCAACATACACACACATACACACACACACACACATTGATGTTTAGAGAAGTATCAGATGGCCAACGTGACTAACATTCCCCCAGTTGTGTTTCATGATTTATCATCATGAAAAGTAGGTCATCTGAAGGCTTTTCCTCCTTGAAACCAAAATGCTTACATATAAACACATGCCATGACAATTAAATAAGACATGTTTTTAAAATGCTAATTTCTGTAAGGTATCACAAGGAATTTAGTTCAAAATAGTGAAGAATGCTAAGAAGTAAAGCTAACTTCCATGATTATATAAGATACTTAAGATAATGAAACCAATTGTTACATTTTCAAGTTAACCTTAGAACACAGTTTTAAACACATTTGAATGACATGAGATGTTGTATATTTATAAAACTCATTCAAAAGTACCTGTTTCTTCCTGTAAGAATTGTCACAGAAACTTCTGTAATAGTTTGAATTATGTATAAGAATATTTGGGTGAAATTTGCCTCTAGATATTAGATTATACAACCTATTAATACGAAGTTACATTGGAGAATATGAGAGGCTAAATTAACATTAAACCGTGGCATGAGTGGGCACTGAGCTTCAGTGCATAAAATGTTTTATCAGCTCAACTATCGTAAAAAATTGATTATACATCAAACCACACACACAAAAAAAGTCCTTTTCTACCTCAGGATATACAAAATGCTTTAAAAATACACCAGCCTTTATAATATTTAACTCCATGAAATGATTTATTTTTTTAGACAATCAGTGCATATTGATAGTGTTCATGAAAGCATGAAATATTAAAAATAATTATATTAGTGATTTAAGACTCTATATAAAATTTTATCATCTGAAATAACATTACATTTTAAACCGTGAGAGTATCTAATATCCCTAACTAGAGGGCTACTTTATTTGTTTCTTTCTAAGAAGAGTGAAAGTAATGAATTATTGAGTATGTGGGTACTAATTTGGTATATAAATGTTGTAGTTAGGAAATCAGCTGGCACCAAAATGAAATCTTGGTAAGATGGTGTATTTATGAGTCTATTTTTCCTATTAAAAAGTCATAAAAACCTATTTTTACATGTTTCAGCGGAATGTTGGGAGCATTACTGACTTTTTCCAAAATAAATTGAAACACCCGGAGCCACAGGATGGTTGAAGAGGTGTCTCATGTGCGACTCCACCATAGGGAAGAGCCAACAGAATAAAGACAAAGTGTATTTTGAGGAAAGTGGTTTACAGAAAGCTCTGGATAGCAGCATGGAAGTGACGTGAACCCTAACCAGCATGGAGAGTTGGACAGCCAACCTAGAGAAACGATCAAAGTGGACCACACCTTCATCCCCGCTCCCTGGCCAGGAAGTGAAACCCCCCAATGCCAGGCAAGGTAAGAGGCAAAGTGCCTCCAATCACAGGAGCAGAGCAGAGGCCACACTCTAGCATTCCGTGGTCCCTACAGGTTTTCAATCCCCTGCAGGGAAAAGCTGATCCAAGGATGAATGCTCAGCTGCACTATGGGCCTCCTCAATTCCCAGCTAAGGCAACACTCACTTGTCATGAGTCACCTTGGCCTATGGGCCAGTATCCATCTCCCCGAAACCAGTGCCAGCTGCCTGGTGCAGTGCAGAGGGCAGAGGACCCTCCCCTGAACATCCCAGCTTCTGGCGTTTCCACAGTTTCAAGCTTAAGTCTCAACCATGTTCACCTCTCAGAAATTAAAGAAAGTCTCCTTTCCACCCCATGATGTGGGGACTTTCAGAGTCCAAGCTTCACCTGCGCGCCTGCCTATCAGGGATAAGCAAGGTCCCGGTTGCAACCCACAGGTCTAACAATGCAGTTTCCAGTTACTTGAATGCCTGAAATCAGCCCAACTCCCTGGGCAGAAGCTAGGGAAGTCTAGGGTCTCAGTACATAGCTGCTAGTACCAGAAGCCCAGGATTACCCAGTGTACGCCTGATGAGTCTAGGAAAGCCCTAGGGCTGTGCTCATCAGTACTGTAAGCCTTGTTCACACTAGAACTTGACCCATGAGACTCTGGGACCCTTCATTTTTTGTCCTGTAGCTCTAGGATTGCAGATTCCAAAACCACAAGCCCAGTACTAGCCATGTGCTATCTACAGGACCTAGGGAAATTCTCCTTGTCCTACATCTTCAAGAGTACGAATTACCTGTACATGGCTTGACTTAGAGAATGTCTCCACTGACCTGGGACCATAGCTACTTGTGACAGAAGCTCTGATAAACACTGTGATCATACCTCCTTGGGATCTGGGTCTCATAGCTCTATGACAGTGACCAACAGTGCAATAAGCTCCACCACCAATCACAGCTACCCCATAGAATTCAGGGAAGGTCCTCTCTGTATCCCTCAGTTTTGAGTCTGTGAGTCTGTGGCTGCTAGTTCATGTCTGCTCCTCTTACAGAACCTGTGCAGTCTCTCTCATCCTGTGGCTCCAGAACGGCAGCTACTACAACCCAGCTCCAGAAGTCTCCCTCACCCACCCTGAGAACCCTAGAGTAAGTGTCCTTGAAATTCTGTGGATTGGGACCCATGGGTGCTGGTGACAAAAATCCTGGTGTCACCTGTGCTTTTTCTGAGGGACCAGTCCTCTGCACATTTCACACCATTTAGACCATGGCAGCTGTCACAAGCAGTGTCACAGCTGAACTAAGCAGTAAGAGGACACACATCACACCTCTAGAATCTCACATCCACGCAAAGCTGTACAACTATATACATTAACCATTCCAGTCTAGATTGTTGAGGTCCTCAGAGACACTGATGAAATCAATTAAGGATGTAGAAATTACAGCGATAATACCTCTGAGTGCCCCATAAGTAAACCCTAAGCATCTATCCAATTGACATCTTACACATCATTTAAACAAAAATTCATTTCCTACAAATGTTATTTCATGAATTGGAAAAGTGGATCTACCAGTGTCTGTACTTTAAGAGACACAAGAAACAAAAAAGGAAATGTGACATGTCCAAATGAAAACAAAAGTTTTCCAGAAATAAGTCTCAGTTTGAAACAAATCTGTGGAACACTTGAAAAAATAATTCAAAATAATGATTCTAAGAAAACTCAAGAAGATACAAGAGAATACAAATAAATAATACAGTGAAATGAGAAAAAATAATTAAAATATAAATAAAAAATTCATCAAAAAGAAATCATGATATAGAAGAAGTCAGAAATCCTTTTGCTAAAAGCATCAATTGAAGGAACAATAATACAATGGTGAGCTTTCATAACAGACTAGAACAGGCAGAAGAATTTCTGAACTTTGGGACACCATTAGGTGAATAAACACCTGCACTATCAGAATGCCAGGGACAAGGCAATGTGATATAAAGTAATAGCCAAAACCTTCCCAAATCCTCAAAAAGATAAGAAGCTCAAAAGACTCTAACTAGAGTTTTAACCAGTATAGACTATTCCAAATGTCAAACTGTCAAAAGTAAAAGAAAAAGAGAAAATCCTAAAAACAGCAAGAGTACAGATTAAAATGAAATAGAAAAGAATGCTCATTAGACTTACAGCAGATAGTGTTAGGAGAAATTTTGCAGGCCAGAAGGGATGAAAAATATGTGCTTAAAGTAATGCAAGACAAAACAAACAAAAACGCTGCAAATGAGAAATACTACACCCGGTAAAACTGCTCTTCAAAAGAAGAGAAAGTCCCCAAATAGCAGAAACTGAAGTAGTTTATCGCTAACAGCTAACAAAAAACAGTTAAGGCAGCTCTATACTAGAAATAAAAAAGTTTATAATTACTATCATGAATGCCCACAAATGTATACTACTTACCAGGAAAATGGGCGCCAAAGAAAAGTGAACCAAATCAGCATGAGAGAATATTATCGAAACACAAAAATGAGTAAGAGAGCTATGAAGAAATGAAAAATACAGAAATAAGTAGAATACAGTTAGTAAAATGCCAGGAGGAAGTTTATAACTGTCAGGATTAATTTTAAATACAAATGGGTTAAATTTACACATCAAAGGACATAGACTGGCAGAATGGATGAAGAAACAAGACCTAACTACAGATGGGTTACAAGACACTTACTTCAGTGGTAAACATACACATGAAGTAAAAGTAAAGGTTCCAATAAGGCGTGTCAAACAAATGGAAAGAAAAGCAAGCCTAAGTAGCTATAGTCCTACAGAAAAGCAGACCTGAAACAAACAAACAAACAAAAATGTAAAAAGTCACAAAGAAGGTCATTATATATTGATAAAAGGATTGATTCAGCAGTTCAGTTGTAAATATACATACATCTACCTAGATAAATAAATACTCTTAAGTCTAATAGGAATGATGGACTGTAACACAGTAATAGTTGGGGGTGTGAACTCCCCAGCGATAATCAATGGGCAAATCATTGGGAAAAAAAAAAAACATATGACTTTAGTCTTATGATAGAGCAGACTTAAGAGACATTTACAGAACATTTCTTCCAATAGCAGCAAAACACATTCTTCTCATCAACACATGGAACATTCTCCAGGATAGATCACACCCGGGGCCACACATGAAATCCAAATACTTTTTAAAACATCCTGAAATCATGTCATGTCTTCTCAGAAAAACTAAAGAATGAAAGAAAATATTTGCAAGTTATTCATCTGGCAAGAGATTAATAAGCAGGAACAAGGAACTCAAAGAGCTGAATACCAAAAAGCCAAAAATCCAATTGACAAATAGGATCAAGAACTAACTTCCCCAAAGAAGACACAGAAATGGCTGATGAGTTTATGGGAAAAAGTGCTCAATATCACTGATCATCAGGGAAAAGTGAATCCAAACTGTAGGGAGCCCCCACTGAAGCTGGAGATTGTGTGGGCTAAAGCAAGACCCACATGGAAAATGAGGTCTGATATGACATGTGTGGGGCTAAAGCAAGACCACCCCTGAAAACCCAGATTTATATACTGTTAGACGGAATGTCAATGAGAACAGTTAGTATGGCAAACAGGTGGGAATTCCTCAAGAGACTAAACGTAGAACTACCAGGATCCCCAGTTCCACTACTCGGGGTACATGTCCAGGAGACAAAATCATTAAGCTAAAACCATGCTTGCACTCTCATCTTTACCTCACTATTATCTGCAAGTTAAAATATGGCACCAAATAAGATGACCATCCCTGGATAAATGAAGAAAATAAGGCATGTATACAACACGGGGCGTTATTCAGCCATGGGACGTTAGTCCCTAGGGAAAGGAGCAGGATGAGGGACAGCAGGCGCTGGGAGTGTGAACCCAAAGGCCTTTAGAAAGGAGGAATTAGTTCTGGCTTTCCTATCACATAGCAGGATAACTAGTGATTAAAACAACTTAAATTTCAAAACTACTAGAAGACTATTAAATTTCCAGTATGTAAAAAGGATGAATAGTTATTGATAATTAGTCTGATTTGATTATTACACATCATATACATATGTTGAATTAACACAGTGTACCCTCAAAAGTGCAGATGTTATGTCTCTAAAGCACTAAAAAATAATTTGTAATGTTTAAAGCATGAGTGCCATTTTAATGCCAAAATAAAGATACGTTTACCTGATTTTTCTGTTCAAAAACCAGACTGATTTTTTTTCTACATTTTTTCACTAATTTAGTGCCTTGTGGAGACATAGCATCTGCGTGTCTATGTGTACGGGTGGGGTGTCTGTGTGTGTGTGTGTGTTTCTTTTTGCAGTGAAGAAAGCCTCTTGGGAAAAATATGTAACTTACAAAGGGTTAATACATGTACTTGCTATTCACCTGGAAGTATTTTAAGAAAATAGTGTGTGAAGCTACCACTAATAATTCCTTGGTCATTCCCAGGAGTATTCACACAAAGCTCTGTTTCTAGAATTTGAAAAGTGACCTGGAACTGCGAAGGCAAATACAATAATCCTGACTTTTTACTTTCTTAGTTACTGTCCCATTGGTGGTCCTTTTGCTCAGGGCCAAAGGAAGCAGTCTTCGTATCAGACCTCATTTTCCCTGTTGAAGTTCAAGGGCTGGACCTTCATCCAGAGCTACATTCCCAGTCCATTTAATCATTCATTTATATTTCATTTTTTGAGACACTAGGTTGTTAAGTCTCCCAGGCTAGTATCACACTAGTGATCCTCCTGCCTCAGCCTCCTAGAGCACTGGGATTACAGGCATGTGCCACCATAGCTGGAGATGAAAGTACTATTTTTTCCCCTAAGTATGTTTATTTAAGAAGAAAAGATCTCTTTCAGAATTAATGTATCCAGTAATGCTTCCTTCTATTTCTCTTAAAGATTCTTATTTATGGTGGAGTGTATGTTGCTAGAATTTTTTTTAACAAAGCAGAGGGACCACAGATGCCACATTTAAGCTAAAGAGAAATGACTATTACATGTTCATATAAAAACTAACTTGTTGAATCTCATGATTCACTACCACGTATATTCTGCTGGTTCTACTGGAGGTGACAATAATTTTCATATTTGTCTGTCCCTTTTGACTGGCTAACCACTCTCTCTGTGTCTGTCTGTCTGTCTGTCTGTCTGTCTCTCTCTCAAGCTGATTTCTTTAATTCAGGCACATAGTTACTAATAATGAAGTCAAACTCCTCCTATCTAATGAAATTTAATCTAAAGCTTTTGGATGATGCTTTTTAAATATTTACAGAAGGTGACAGGATATCACAGCAAACCCTCATTTATCTGCCATGCAGCCCCATCAATTATGTGCTCGCAGCAGTTGTGGCCTTAATATACGGTACTCACACACTCAACACGGGTCTTCTGAAACAAATCCTAGGCTTCTTAATCACATCACCCATATTTTTTTTCAGAATGTATTTCTAGAAATAAGGAAGTTTAAAACATAATCCAGCTGGGGATTTAGCTCCGTGGCATAAGCGCCTGCCTTGCAAGCTCTTGGTCCTGAGTTGGACTCCCGGCACACACACACACACATACACACACACAAAAACCCTCCAAACACACACATTCTACCTAGGAAAAATGAATGATTCCTTAATATCAGTAAATTTTAATAAATGTTCAAACATTCAGATAACTCATGACTCATACAAGTAAACATTTTCAGCCCGTTTGCATTAGTATCCAAATGAGGTATCTATATTACTATGTGTAATTTTTTGTTTGTTTACTTTATTTTTTAAGACAGGGTCTTGCTATGTAGCTCATGCTGGCCTTGAACTCAGTATGTAGTCCATGGAGGCCTCCAAATCATGGCAATAATCCTGTCTCAGCCTCACGAGTGCTGGGATTATAGGTATGTGCCACAACACCGCATCTATTTTTTTTAAACCAGTGTTAATCAATAATCAATAGGTTTATCTTCCACCTTCCTTTTGTTTTTTTCCTCTCCTTTCATTTACTGTGTCTGTGTTGTGGACAAATTTAGATCTATTTTGAAGAGGACCCTTCCCAAATCTGTGCAAACTTAAGAGGATACTCAGAATGGAAAATGGGTTTTAAAGAATGCTGTGAGGAACAATTAAAAGGATTAAGAAAATTAAACTCAAGAAATGGACTTTAAACACAAAAATATGAGCACAGGGAGGAGGCTGCCAGGTGAACACACTGGCGAACAGATCCCAATTGCTCCCCTCCATGAGGAAGGGGTCCCTCTATAGCCCTTTGCCATTGAAGCAATTTGAAAGCTTCTTAAAGAACTACAAAATTCCTCTTAAAATAGTGAAAAACATCAACTGCACGCTGTGTCTCAGGTAGAGCTAGAATCCAGGCAGAATTTCCAAGCTCTGCACAGGTACTTTCTCTTCATTTGCTCTCACGTCTGATGACCTCTCTTGTGAACAGCACACACCTTGCCGTATGTATAGTGGCCAGTGCATTAGCAAAATGGTCCTCAGCATCCTCCCAGTCTCTCTGCATGTCTGCTTGCAAATGAAAGTCTCATCAAACAGCATTCGTTTGCCGTAAACCAAAGTAATCCTAGCAATCTATGAGGTAATGTAGCACTGGGAAGGGCACTGGGAAGTGAAGTCAGATGCGGTGAATCACAGACCCTACTCCGTAGTGACTTGGTATTAAGTTCAAACATCCAGACAAGCAAAAACCTCAGACCACAGAGAAACAGAGACAGAGACCAAATGACCATCAAGGGTGCGGCAGCTTCCCAGGCTCTTCTTTCTCATGTCAGCTGTGCACACTGGACAGGAGGGCTTGGATCTCTCAGTAGGGCTTCTGGCCTTCTGTGCAAAGCACAAGTGTTTAAATTCTGCAGCAGCATCATTCCATACCCCTGACAGCTCCACAGCTTATGGTTTACAGGTCCATGTTCTATTTGCTAGATGCACTACCCCCAGCCAGGACTTCGCATGGAGACGCTTTAAGCGGTTAAGGCCTTTCTCCCTGGCAGCCAGTCCTTCGCCCAGTGAAGGGACCATGCGCTTTACCCCTTTCCCCTTGTATAGCTCCAAGGGCTTGGGAAAATGTCAGTTTCTAGCCCTCCAATTTCCACAGCAGAAGAAATACAATATGAATATTAATAAGTTTAGCCAACAAATTACATTTCACTGCAAATTTATTTCCAGTTTACTTTATGTTAGAATTTAAATTCTAGTTCCAATTCCATTTCTTTCAATTTGGACAATCATAAAACCAGCCTATGTAGATTCCACTCCTTGTACTGTTTTTGTTTTTCAACCATTTTACTGCATACTTTCCTATTTTGTAACTTCCTATACCAATTTAACAGTTGAAGATCAAAGAATCTTTCATTTGCCTGTGTCCTTCACTCCTGATATTATAACAGTGTAGAAACTCAATGCAATATTTGTTGAATTATGGTTTTAATAGGTGGTTTTGAGCAGTCCATCAATCTTCCAAAATTTAACAAGTGCTTCCTATCTGTGTGGCATTTTTAATTAAAGGGAGTCCTTTTAGTTATGGACTTTTCATTCACGCTAGGCTGCTACCATTGTTCAGCTCTGACACAAAAAGCAACACTGTGAGAGAGGAATCTGCACAAAACTAAACTACTCTGCATCATGCCTTCTTCATGGGGGCTTTACTAATAGACTGACTCTTTTTGAAAACATATAACAGCACTTCAAGTTTCCAAATCCTGTTTTTCTGCCTACCATCCACGAATTTCTCCTGGCCATTTATTTTCTCCAGTTTCATGGTAGTAAGACACCCACAAGAAAGTGGTGGAAGTGAAAGACAAGAAAATTCTGGGATCTTCTCTTTTCATAGTCTTTGATTCATTTATTATAGCCACGAGCAATCCTGCAATTGATTTTAAAATCTTGACATTGGCTGTATTCAGGTTTTTCTTCCCATATTTTTTCCTCTGTTCCCTCTCTGTAGTAAGGATGTATAAGAAAGTAACAATCTAGTAAGATATGGCTTTTTTTCTTTATCTTCCTCTGATTGTTGTAAATTTCCATGCCCTCAGGCTAAGAGTTGATGGATTTTACATTTTCAACACATTCTTAGATAATTTTTAAGAAAGCAGCAAAACTGAAATATTTTATATTTCTTTGCACTTGCTCTGTATTAGGCACTCTGTTAAATCCTTTGCAGGATTTACCTTTCTTAATCATACCAGTAATTCTAAAAGAAAGTTAATATTTTCACTTCCTGGATGAGGGATACAGTTCTGGAGATGCTGAAAAATCATCTAGGTCTTTAAATAAGCAAGGATATAAACTCTGGTGTGAGAAAATGCAGCCAACTAAAATTTCATGTCACAGTGCCTCTGAGAAAAAGGTCTCCTTCCTGCTTCCCAAGTAGCCATTTTCCTGGATGTATCAGTCATGTGTGACACCTCACTCAATAGAGTGGTCTTATGTCTCAAGGCTTTGTGCCCTGGCAAAAGAACAAAAGTCACTCTCCTTCTTTCCTAAGTGACTTATAGAACTAAAACAGAAAATTTAAATGGAAACAATTAAGTGCTTTTCATCACTTTCTCTCCAAAGGTGGATTTCTCAATCAGGAATAACTGATATTTTTCTTCTTTTCCGCTACCATACTTTTGCTATTATTAAAAGTTAATACAGAATATAATAAAACTTGATTTCACTATAACCTTATTTCTAGACTAATTTGGGAAGGACAAAATCAGAGAAGCATAAATTTTTAAAGGTCCCAGTTTTGTTCCTAAATTAAAAGAAAACTGCATATTTAATGAATATCTCAACTGAGGTTTAAAAAATTATTCCCAGGCATAAGTCTTGCTATATTCTGAGTTTAACTTGTCTTGCAATAAAACTTAGAGCCTTGTCTCCTGTCACTACCTAGTGCTGCCATCCTGAATCGCATTAACCTACTGGATTTGCTCTTCTTTCTCCATGGAAGATGGTCATACCATAGTCCAAAAATCTTGCTCGGTTACTTCTCCTTGCCCAGTGAAAATCTTGCTCCAATAAACTATCCATGCTGCCTCTATATAGACTCTGTTGGGCCACATGACTGTCTCATTTTTTCCCAATTTCTTTTCTTTTCTAAATTATCTTTCTTGTTATAGAGTAATTTAGTATTTCATCTCTTATGCATGTCATTTAGCCAGAATGTACTGAGACCACCCTCTGTGCCAAACACAGGAAACCAAGCCAACTTTCTTTGTGATGAATTTACAGCCCCCAGGAAAAACCACTAACCAAGACCATAAAACAGCAGAAAGAGGACAATTACGCAACAAAGAATTGTGATTCCATAACCTCATATCTCTCTCTGTCTCTCTCTCCATTTATATATATAAATAAAAAATATGATATGATGTATGTTCAGTGTCCTTGGTGGTCTTTCCAAACTTATATTTTATCTCATGACAAGAATGCTAGAGAAGTTAGCAAGGAGTCCAGATTTTAGCCATAACATACACTTTCTGTCCAAACTCATTTTCCACAGCAAACAGCCACTCTAACAGTAGTATCACAATCTATTTCAAGCAATTAAAATGTCATATGGTTTTACTTCTTTTGACTAAAAATGTAAACACACGAGAAATGTAGTTTCAATTGCTTCTATTTTTCTTTTTAAAAACATCCATAGAATTTTCCTTGCCACATTAAAAAAAAAATGTCAAAGAGGACAATAAAGTAATTCATATTCTCACTACTTTCCAATAATCACAGTTAATATTTAGGTCTCTATGGTCCAGCATATTCTTAGATGATCATCTAACAGAAAAAATAAAATTATGTTACAGAGCTATAAAGTCACATATATTCTGCACATGTATTTAGACAAAACATCCCATTTGAGAAGTTTTAATGTTAATTCTAAGATATTTGTTTACAATATATGTTTTGAAAGTGTATATCTAAGAAACTATACATATTTCAACCATAGAATATTTTTTGATTAATAAAAGAGAAACTTCTTCCTGAATAGATTTTAAAGTAAATATAGAAAACCTAAAGCACCAGTTTCAAAAAATTTGCTAAAGCTCTTCTGCTCTGGAGTACACAGTAGGTGGATTTACCCTGGTGTGGGCCTTTGTAAGAGACACCAGCTCTTCTCTCCTCTTCCCTAATTGTCACACGGCACTGGGTTCTGTGTCTGAAGCTGTCTCCTCCTGCCTCTGGTATGTTCAATCAGGTTTCTTATCTGATCACGATGAAGATGGAACTACTGTTTCTCTCCTGATTCTTGCTGCTTCCTCATTATAGGTAAAGTCATCGTTCTGTCTAGCATAGCCTGTTGCAGACATTGCATTTTAACAGTACCCGAAATGCTAAGGACAGAGTGTATGTGTAACACACAGAAGTTAAACAAGGCTGATGAGGCTCCTACAGAATATTTTCATTAGTTCAGCTGCACAATAATAAAGTATGGGTTTTTAAATCCATAAGCAAGATTTTAAAAGACCATAAATCTAAGTTGAAATATATATACATATACATATATATATATATGTATATATATATACATACTCACACACTCATATAAAAAAATACTAGTAAGAAGTTAATGAATTGAAGCCCAAGAATTTTATTCCTCTAATACATGCCTGTCTTTATCTGAATCTCAACAAACTAAGAAACTGCTATGTGGTAAATTGGCATGTTTATTTTAATTAAAGAAGCATCTGTGTCACAAGAGAAAAGAAGTGAAGACATCACTGACGTAGTTAAAGAGAAATTCCAGAGTATATGTAGTAAATATAATTTCATTAAACATTTCCACACAGTGTTTTTGGCACCTTTTGTTGTTTTAAGCTTTTGTAGCTCTAGGAACTGAACCTGCAAATTCGTATATGCTAGGCAAGCCCTTTAGCAGTGCATTAGGACTTCAAACTTTTTATTTATGGTCAAATGGTGGCCTTATAGTTTTCTTAAATAGTTATTTTATGAATCTGTCCAGGGTTTTTCTTTTCTAGGAGATTTAGAGATAAAATATTTAAAAATCGACAGAGAACAGGGAGGGTTTTCCTGATGTGGATATTTTATATTATGAGAGTTCTCTCGGTATCATCATGAGAAAAAACTCAAGTGGCTGGTTTCAAAAATACCTGAATAGCATTCTTAAGTCTTTCCTAGAATTGTGAGAAGGGTTATTATTCCAAGACGCTTTAGAAGTTGACTAACTTGCTTCTATACTCAAAATAAAAATTATAATATTTTAAAAATTAAGTTAAAACAGGCTTTGAAAAGAGAGTATAAGGGAATTTTAATTCAGTATATGTATTGCTAAAAAAAAACCCTTGAAATAAGGAAAAAATAATTATCAAAGACGTTTTCAACCTTAACAAGTACAATTTACCCTGCTAAAGTAAAATTTATAGGGTAAACTGAAATTGGAGACAGAAAGTGACATTTTAGTCAGATAAGAACAACCATGGTTTACACTTAATTTCTTTTTTACTTTTTAATTTAAAAAATAGGGTGGAATCTGATGATTAATTTCCACATTTTTCAAAATGTGGTACATGGAACACCTGTATACTAATCAACAAATAAGCTTGTTAAAATATAAATTACCTAATTATTTAACAATAGCCAACTACAATAGAAACGGAATAAATAAAAAGGATGTGGGAATTGGAAGTTCAAATTTTTTCATTATGACAAATACTGGTTAAAAAAAGGTAGTAAACTAAGCTCAGTTCTAAATTATAGTAATGATAAAGACTGTAAAGAAATTCACAAAAGGTCAGAGAAATGATTAAAGGTTGGAAAACTGGATTTCTGTTCTGACCTCTGAGGTTGAATGGAAAGCCATACTTATGTTGTATAATTTTGAGGAGGTCAGAGCTCTGCTAGGGATGAAGAAACTTCCTCTTCTATCTCTGTCCATGTGCACGTATGTGGGAGTGAAAGGCAAAATGAGTGCACTATTCTTTTAACGCTTTTAAAATTTGTATTTCCATGTGAGATTTTCAGAAAAATTAGATTTTTTCCAAAAACTAAAACAAACAAGAACAAAAACAGAAATGAAAACGAAAACAAAACAATGTCTGTTCAATTTGTAAGTACTAGAGTGTCAAAATGCCATCAGCTTTTCCTGCTCCAAATATTTCTCCTGTGGAGCTTGTTACTGACACCATATGAGATCTTTCTTTTGACAGGGGCATTTGGCAGCTGGGGGAATTTTTTTCTTCATCAGCAGTCAGCAGCGCTGACATTTTGGGGTAGTCCAGCGTAGCTTCTCAAACTTTAATGTGCGTAAGTATCACCTGGGGACCGTGTTAAAATGCACATTCAGGTTTAGTGCATGGGATTAAAGCTGAAAATATGCATCTTGAGCCATTTCCTTGCAAATGTTATCACTGGTCTATGGCCCACACTAATGCTCATTAATTTTTAAGCACAATTTACTAGTAACAGCTTTTATCACAGAAAAAGCACCAACAGCTTTTATCACAGAAAAAGCCCCACCATATTTGATTCCACACAAGAGAACCAATAAATGTCTTGACCAGAAACAGCAGAATGGGGTCTTCCACCTTGATGTGGACTGGGGATTCCCAGAGACACAGAATGGACCTTGACGAAAACCAGGGATGGGAGGGGAGCTGGCATCTGCTGAATGATCATTTCATCGACAACATGATTTTCTGGTATTGTTATTATTCTGAGAAATTGGATTTGGGCTAACTAAATCAACACTAACAAAATTATACTAGTCTCAGCTATTGTCTTTCTGTCTCTTGTGGAAAATGAAGTTTGAGGAGTTTGAAGTTTTAGTGTTAACAAACACTAAAGAATTTTTTTTTTTGCATTGTTCATTTTGGATTTTTCAGACTTGATGTTTAGCTTCATTAATTCTACTGTACAAATTATAAACTTTATAAGTGTAATAATCCTGATTTCTATTTAGCAAATTTTTTTCCACAGTTTTTGTTTCCTTGCTTGTCAACACCAAGAATAATGATCATGGCTTATTTTGCAACTCAAAAACTATCCACTCATTTTTTTTCAAATGGAATAGAACATGAATCTTACCTGGCAGGATTTACCTGCTATAGCATATGCCATAGATTATGTGTATGTCTTCTTAGCTACAGAAAACTCATTTCATGTGGAATAGGCTCAAATATATTAAATTCACCACAACATCAACTACAATGTGACTAACTTCTTTGGAAATGAGAAAATAAAGCCAGAAAACTACTTGAGTTTCAATAATGAAAAGACTATAGCCCTTTCTAGTAGTTTAAAAATAGGGATGATATTTTATTATACAATTAATTCTACACCTATCCTATCTTCCCTTCCACCATCTTGTCTTCATTACTCAAAATTCATTAATATCAGATGCACCTAGTTATCTATAGTGACAATGCCAACTAAAATATATACACTAAAGTCTTAGTCCATAGAGTGTGTTAAAAACAACAACAAAACT
Source organism: Hydrochoerus hydrochaeris (assembly GCA_004027455.1). Lineage (NCBI taxonomy): Eukaryota > Metazoa > Chordata > Mammalia > Rodentia > Hydrochaeridae > Hydrochoerus > Hydrochoerus hydrochaeris. Next base: position 242,764 of record PVLA01002340.1, on the reverse strand, counting down.
GCACATATAGGAAAATTCTTATCCACTTGTTTTAAGTATTTAGAATAAAAGTAATTTCAACATCAGTCTTCCTCAAGGCTAAAAGAAGTCTCTTTCATATGAATAATCTTTTGTTTTTGCAGTATCAGCCTCATATAAAATAGAAAACAGAGGTAAATTGAAGTACAGAGGAGAGGGTAGATAGTTCACACTGAATTTCTTTCTAAAAGGACAGAGATAGAGAAGGCATGTTGTGCAGACATCAGACCTACAATATAAGCAAATGACCAGAGGATGCAAAAACGCTTAATCAACTGTAATGGAATAATTCTGTGTTGTTTTGCTCAGTGATACAAGGATCCTTATGTCCTCAGATGGTCATGGATTCAGCACCCCTTGAAACAAAAGCTGGGAGGAAATTTATGAGCTTGTAGTAGGCTCCCAATCAATAATTTTACAGAGGCAGCCTTATTGATTCTTTAGCAATTTGACCATCACAAGTGCAATCATCTATTTCCTCAAACCATTCCATTCTTCTCCACTGTGAAGGTGGAGCCCACACAACTGCTAGGGAATGAAGTCCAGCTGGCAAGGAGTATTTACAGACATGGACCCCGCCACTAGTAGGGAAAAGAAAAAAAAGAGGTACAAACAGATGGTTCCATTAAAATACTGTTGCCAAGAATTATATAGTACAATCCCTTCAGGAGCAAATAATGGCTAATGAATCTTGGTACCAAAGCAAAATAGAAGAGTGAGTTTTAACTGTTACACTTTGAGTCAGACCAGAATCAAGAGAAGTGTCCTCATGTGGAGGACCACCTGGATGACTCCAATATGGAGTAATTATCTCTGTTTTGGCTAAACCTGGCCCTATCTCCATGTACTGATATATATAGAGCTGACTAGCTGTTTCCTTCTTCCTTCAGTTGGCTCTAAGCAATGTAAACAGAGCTAGCTGACGTGCTGATGCATAATCTTTGAAGCTAGGCAACAGTTTCCCCATCCCAGTGTCTCTCTAAACATGGTTGAGACAGGCCGGATGGCAGAGCCACCATTCCAGGGCTGTTAACTGGGTTGAAGCCTCCAGGTAGATAAGAGGCTATGACTTCCCAGGGCAGGAAAAGTTTGCACATCGGAGCTGAATACCAGCCCCAAACATTGAATGCTTTCTCAGTTGTGTTATGCAGATTGGTCTTTCTGCATACCTTTCTCTCTGCATATTGCAGAGCTGCTTTCAGGCCTCCAGATAGCCCAGCTCACAGAACTCAGGTAATTCCCACTTATGGTCTAGCCACTCCCTTCTTCACCAATTAATAAAATCCAGGTTAGGACTTGGGCTGAGGACTTTGTTCTGATAAACCTCGCTGGTCTCAGGACTCCTTTCCCCTCCCCCCCCAAAATTATAAATGTCTTAGTGTTGTTATTCTCACCACCGGTTGCCCAGGAAGTGGTAGATGGGAATTAACTTGCTGGGATTCCAATAGCATTTCTAGGGGATTACAATTTCCAAGTTCCCAGACCACCATGAGGAAGGGAAAGGGATCTTTCTAGTCTGCTGTTGGAAGAGCCTGGCTGTGAAGAGCTCCTCCCAGGGTGTCCATGAAGCAGGGAGGGGAGGAGCCAGGGAGGGCCAGGCTCTCACAGAGACACCCCAGGGCCGCCCTCTCACAGAGCACTTAGCCATGAGCTGGGCAGTGCATCAGTGCATGCATGACAGCTCCACACCTCAGACAGGAGACTGAGAGCAGACATGCCAGATCCAAGCTGCAACACAAGGCTTCCAAAAGAGTCAGCCAAAAAATCATGAATTCACATGCAGAGGTGTATGCATGTGTGTCTGTATACTCATTTGTGTTTGCAAAATTCCAAAAAATAAGTTAGTGTATCATATGAACAAAGGGTGTGTGTGTGTGTGTGTGTGTGTGTGTGTGTGTGTGTGTATAATGTAGATTGTACATACAGTTTTTTTGAGATAGGGTCTCACTATGTAGTTTACGTTGGCCTATGATCTTCCTGCCTCAGCCTTCTAAGTGCTGGAACTACAGGCACATGACTGGACATTAAGTAAGAAAGTTTTAATATTAAAGAATAAGTCATTTTGTCTCATTAGGAATAAAAAAGGATATATATGAACTGTCATTTTATATTAGTTGTTCAAAAATCAATCATATTCAATCCTTAATTTTAATTCATCATAACATAGACTTTTAAATCATCTATCTGTCAGCAAATCTGTTGATTTAAACCTCTTCACACTGTTTATACAAAACTTGTTTCTAGTCTAAAATGTAGTTAGTAACTGTTAAATTTCATAAAAATAACCTACACATACCTTATACCCTGCCAAAAATAGTGTGTGAATTTTTCTTTGTCAAATTGTAAGCTCAGAGCTGCTCAAGTGGTAAGTGATCCGGCTTTTATATATAGATATCTTGAAATTTTAAAATAATATAATATTAACAAAAGAGTTGAAGTCCAGAATTGCATACCCCACCCCTCCCCCTTAAAAGACCATAAATGTGATTCAGACATTGAAATGCTTTTTCTGCAAGGTAGGTTAGTACCACAGGAATTTCAAGTTTATAAAAACCACACACACCTCTGGCCCTAATAAATCGATTCAACCTTCTCCTTTTTTACTCTCAGGGTCCTAACACATAAAAACCTAGTATGTGACAAGACAGAACTAATACAGATTTGGATAACGGTACTAATGAAATTTTCAGTCATTTCAAAAGCATTCTATGTTTTAAAAGAGTCACATACCAAGGACCAATCTACAGTGGTAAAGTCTTTCACAAAGCAGCCTTTCTCCTAATCTTTGAATGCACACAAGCTATTACATTCCTTCTCGCCTCTTACTGACGAATTGCAGCAGGACACACGTTATTTTTCCCTTTCAGAAGGAACAAAATTCCCAAAAGGTGAAGCATCGGTGATAGAAGACAAAACACAACAAAGCTGGCATCTTTTTATGCTTGTTAAAGAAAACACTTCGTAGCTTAGAGTCTGTAACGCAGGATGATGAGCTCCTATTTATCACTTGGAGTTTTCATTATGGCCAAAGATAAGACTAAGACTGCACCTGAGGGGACAAGTAAGACGGTCAGATTTCCCCTTCACTATTATCATTTATCTCTGTAATTATTGTGTTTCAAATGGTAAAAATGGGTCAGCCTAAAATCTCAAGGGCGAGGCGCAGTCCTGCAGGGAGAAATCACGTGATAAGAGGTCACGTGAAGCTGCTTCCCCAGCGGACCCCTACAGTAGGTGATGCACATTTAGAAGGGCCCTGTCACGGGTTTCACGCTCTGTTGCTGCCATCCTGAAATTCTAACAATTTTATGTTTGAACTTGAGTTTTCTAAGTGAAATCTGGTAGGATGATGAAGTGTGAACGGGAGCGAAACTGCTGTGTGGAACACGCTCACTGGTCACTGCCTATTGCCCTCTTCTTAGGCAGGATTTCTGATGTCCCTTTGGCACAGATTTCTGGTGCGCTCAGGACCTGGTGATTCTCACAGTGAGTACGCAGTAAGTGGATCTCTCCTCAGTCTGACTGAGCAGGGGCACTACAGCTCCGAGGGGTTTCCATGTGACCCTGAACCCGCTTCAAGCATAAAGAAGAACCTTGCAAAGAGAGGAACCCTAGGGTACCTTCTGACACCTGTGTCACTGCTTTCTGTTAACCATTATTTAGGCTAAATGTGATGATGGAGGGACATGGAGTAAGTTAGAGTGACAACCGTCCCTTTTCCCATTATCCCATCTTCCTAAGAAGGAAAGGCTGGAAATGTTGAGAGACCATGTTGCATCAGGAAGCAAAACCAATCAGCCAAATTACCTTCCCACAGTGTTCCCAGTGTCTCCTGGAAGCATGGAATACACATGATGTAAGACGCTAAAAATGTGAACTGCATGACACTGGTGAGTCCACATCTGGCTTCGTGGTCTCATTTTTTAGTGCTCTCTAAAGTGGTCATTGGACAATGTCAAGTTGGATGCATTTTATCTTCTTTGCTGGATGTGTTGGCACACATTTGTAACCCCAGCACTCTGGAGGCTGAGGCAGGAGAACTGATGTGAGTTCGAGGCCAGCCTGAACTACATAGTGAAACCTTGTCTTTAAAAAAAAGTCTTCTTCGTAGAACAAGATAAAATTGTTAAATTTTTTTAAAAAAATGAAAATAGAGGGAAAACTTTAATAGTGTGTTTTTCCTGCCCTTTGAACTCCAAAGTCTATATCTGCCTTTCACTCTGAGGCTCTCAAATAACAAAGACAGCACTGGATAGAAAGGAGTTTGAGTAGATGGATTTCAGGATGAACCCTGACTTTTACATTTACTGAGAGTACAAGTACCAGATACACAGAATCAAGAGTCATTTGGTAATAGTACTTCACTTTAACAGTAAGAATTGAATAAAATGAAAAATGGAAAAGGAAGGAAAGAGGAGGGGGAGGAAAGAGAGGGAGAGGAAGAAAGGGAAGGAGGGAGGGAGGGAAGGGAGAGGGAGAGAGAGACTTGTATGAGAAGAGGCCGGGCCCAGTTTCATCCTTTTGCTTAGGTTTATGGTTTAGAAATCAAGCCAACCTCTGTCTGCTCAGAGCCCTGGGTTCAGTTGATACCAAAAACTCATGTGGGACCACATCAAATTAAAATGCTTATAGAGAGCTGTTGTAGTTAGGGGTTGTGCAGAGAACAATTAGAATGAGGACATGGAGTTTATAATATTATTTTTATGATGGTCACCCAGGGTTAACACAAGAAAATGCAGGAAATCTGTCCACAACGCTAAAGACATAGAATATTTAGCCAAGGGCCTGAATCCCTCAGCAATGTCCCACATGAGTCCAGAATAAGACCCAGAGCTCATGACAATGCCTCCCATGAGTCCAACTGGAGGTCTAGAACCCACAAGAGGGACTCATGTCAGTCTCTTTTACGGATCCATGCTGGGAAGGTCCAAAGGTCAGCGGTGAAAGCCAGAAAGTCTATGCTAGCAGGGTGAAGGAGCTGTGCTGGTAGGTTGAGGGTTTGAGTAATACTCTGGAGCCGAGAAGTCACACTCAACAAAGATGAGGGCTGTCCTGAAAAGCACCACAGCCATCTTCAGTGACACGGAGGCCCCAAGCTCCTCTGACGACAAGCACAGTCAAGTACATGCCAGGAAGCCAGTGTGACGAGTTCATCCTGTATTCCAAGCAGCATTGCTTCCTCTCTGGAGCCAGGAAGCAATGCTCGATGTGAAGACCAGAGCTTCTCCAGGACAACCTAATGGCTCAAACAGCAACATGCAGGAAACCCACAATGCCTCAGCACATTAATGCAACAACGTCCTAACACATCAAAGCATTAATGCATAGCTTCTCCTTTCCACGTCTCTATTTATGCTGGCAACTTTCCTCAGGCGAAACGTCTATGCTCAGCAGCATGGTGATTCAATTCTGCTGGCATTAGGTTGACCACCAATTTTTAATCCATAACAAGAGCAAAAAACAAAAAAGTGAAGGGCCGACTTACAGAATGGGAAAAGAAAATCTGCCCTCTATTCCTCAAAGCATTAATATCTAGAATATATAAAGAACTCTAAAAAATAAACCTCCCCACAAATTTAAAGGCCCAGTGAAAAAATGGGCATCTGAAATAACAGATACATCTCAGATGAAGAAGTACAAATGGCCAATAAATACATTTAAAAAAATGTTCAACGTTGCATGCCATTGGAATATAAATTAAAACAGCATTGAAGGCTGGGGGTTTAGCTCAGTGGCATAAGCACCTGCCTGGCAAGCATGAAGTCCTGAGTTTGATCCCCAGTACCAAAAAACAAGCAAACAAACAAACACCCAAAAAACAAAACAAAAAAACCCCATGGCATTGAGATTCCACCTCACTCCAGGAAGAAAGGTTATCATCGAGAAATTAACTAACAGCAGATTTTGGCAGCATTGTGGGGAAAAAGGGAAACTCTCATCATTGTTAGCAGGAGGGTAAACAGATATGAGCACCATAGTAATCAGTGTGCAGATTCCTTAAACCCTCAAACTAGAAATTCCATTTGACCCAAAAGAGTTAAAGACATCATTCCACACTGATGTATGTACACTCATGTTTACGGCAGCGCAGTTTGTAATAGCTTGGTCTTGGAAACTCCTGTATTTCCTTCAACAGATGAATGGATACACAAAATATGGTATGTTTACCCAATGGAGCACTACTGTGCCACAGAGGGTAAATGAGTTATTTGAGGCCATGCGATGCACCTTGAGACCATAACGTTAAGTGAAGGGAATCAGATACACAAGCTTAAATACCACGTCTTCTGCTATATGAAAAACTCAATATATAAATACAATGCAAAATAAAAGACATATAAAAGGAAAAAAGAGAGAATAACTTATTGCTATGCAGCATAGACAGTGTGTCTAAACATGTATTTTGATTTAGTATAATTGTCTTATGTGTTTTATATGTTTTTTTGGCCTATTAGTCTGGTTGGCAGTCTTTTTTTTACATACAATTATGCTTATAATGACTTATAAGAGAAATCAATTAATCTGATGCTGACAAAATAAAAGGGTGATAAGAGTGGTGCAAAGAAAAAGAATTCGGTTGTGTTATGTACAGACACCACTTCCCTACAATAAGTGTAATCATAGGTACTTCAAGTGGGTACCCATAAAATTAAAAATTAAACAAACTTAAGGTACATGATTCTACAGCACTGGTAACCACAGTCCGCTTTGTGTAATGTTCACTTGCATTCACTTTAGTTTCTATTTTCACTTCTGTCTAGAACTGACCCTTTCTCTCCTATTACTCAGCAACACTTGTAATTGGGTTTTCACCCATGTTTGTTCTTAGTTATCCTTTAAAAGTCACCGATGGGCTGCTGACTATCAATCCACAGGTCCAATCTGGCTGCCCAGCACTCTGCCCTCCGCTCCTGCGCACGCCTGCTTACTGCACACGTACCGTGCCTCCCCCTGCCCTCCGACATTAGATCCACATCCAGTCTGCTGATCGTTTTCCCGAGGTTAGCACTTTCAAAATACTTTTCTTGGTGTTTTCCTCAATTTTGCTAACAACTATCAGGCCCAGTGGTCCAACCAGAATCTCAGGCTTATACTTAATTTCTCCCTATCTTTCACCCTCCACACCCAATTAAACACCACTTTCTGTCAATAATGCTTCCTGAAACCCTTTGAATCTCTCTTTATTTCTATATATCTTGACTCCAGAGAGCACACATGCCTATATGATTTGGATTATTGCTCTTTTCTCCTATTACCCAGCCTTTCCAATTGATCTCAGCACTATGCTGTCTGAATATTTTTAAAAGGCAAATTGGACCACACAGTTTCTTTGACAACAAAATTTACTAATAAATCCTCATATTGAAAGGACACAAAGTCCGTCTTTAATTTTTTATTTAATACCTTCAAATAGGCCTCCGCATTTTTATACACACTTCTCTTTTGATTTTTTCCCTTTGTGTTTTGTGCTCTGGCCAAATGAAGCTATTTGAATTTCCTAAACTTGTCCACCCATTCCTTATCCAGTGTTTGTGTGTGTGTGTCCTCAGTACTTTCTCTCAGCGCTGTGTACCATCTTTCAGGTTAAGTCAGTGTCACCTTCCTTCACTGTTAGAATACTTGAATGAAGTACTGACAAGTTTCACACCCATCATAGTAATAAAATGGCTTAAAGAATGGGATATTCTGACTCAGTTCAGAATTCACTATAGTATAGAGATATAATATCATGTAACTCTTTCCCGAGGAAAGAGTGACTTTTTAATTTAGTGTAGAAGAGTCCATAGCCATCTGCATGGCAGAGAAGGATGTGAGACAAGGTAAAGGAAGTCTTGATGGAGAGGCAGAGGATGTGGAAGCAAAAGAAAACAAGACAGGGGAGAAAAGTCTATGTAGTTCAGAAGGGCTGCACTGCCCTGGTGTGCCAGTGATAAAGCCATTCTTAGAGAGTCAAGACGCAGAATTCAGTGAATAACTGAAGAAAAAAAAAAAGGAAAAGTAGTTGATGATGGATATACAATTACAAGTTTAATCTAAAAAGCAGACAATTTAGAAAATTACAGAGATACAGACTATAATAGGTAATTAGAAATATGAAATTTTAGTGATATACAGGAACCCAATTAACAGCTTATTGATAACCAATAAATTGTCAAAATACTGAACTGAGAGATTTCGGAAAGGAATATAGAGATCATTATAAAGTGAAGAAAGAAGAGAAGACAATGGGCCTGAAGCAATATCAGCAGATAAGATGAGTGTCATAGGAAAAGAACTCAGCCTTATCTCTTTGAAAAGATAGGAATATGGAAGGAAGATAATGGGGATTCTCTAAATGCTCTCAGATATTCAGTAAAAGTCAATCGGAATTACTCTTTTCTTAATCAGGTACTTTAATTGTTTTATTATTATTATTATTATTATTAATATTTTAAGACAAAGTATATCTACACAGTTCAAGCTGGCCCCAAACTCATGGTAATTCTCCTGTCTCTGTCTCTCAGAGAGCCAGAATTACAGATGTGTGCCACCATATCTGACTTTTAATCAGATAAAGATGTTTCTTTACTTAAAAACAGCATGACATATAATACGACCTTTTACTGTCTTAGTATTGTACTCAAAGATTCATTTAGGCAAGCTAGATTATTTTAAAAATACTGTCCAGCTGTTTACCCAGACTATCCAATCAAAACAGTTAACCACTGTTATCTGACATAGCACCAATAAATCAGAATGGATAAAGGAAGGTCAGCCTACAAGTATCATGTTTAGAGGAGAAAATGATAGCTATTCAATATTTTCTAGTTGTGCAGTTAAGGAGTTTTGATCACAAGAGCTTCAGTTTTCTGACAAGGGGCTATTGTAGGGACTAGAGAACTGAACGGTTTTAAACAATGGAATTTGTGCATTGGCAAAGTATTTTGAAATATTCCTTACGTCTTATTTGTTTCTCTTCTGTTTCACACTAGGGTTAGGGTTAGGGTTAGGATTAGGATAATACCTAGTGTGAAACAGAAAAAAATAAGATGTACCATAAGACATTACCCCTACCATAAAAATCATCAGGAAGGTAAGACAGTTCTCCTAAATTAGCATAATTTACTAGTTGAAAAAGTCTTTGAAGTGACTCCCAAGGCCCTGCTCATTTCTCACACTTTCTTCAGTATCTCCTCTCTTTGTCTGAAAACCTAATAAATATGGGCTTCCCAGAGAAGCTCTTTGTCTCAGCCCCCAGTGTCTTGAACTCTGCTACAAGATTTTGATCCAACTGGAGCCCTAAAATCATACCACTTGTCATATTTATTTAAGCCTTGGCTGTACAGTCATTTGGAAAATAGGGGATTTTGGTCAGGTCCCTGGCATATACATATATTCTTTTGAGGAATCTCCACACTGATTTCAATAATGGTTGTACTAATTTTGGTTTTATTTATACTACTAGCTTATCTTAGTTTATTGAAAAGAAAGTTTTGTGTTAATATTTGTTTCTTTTTTGTTAGACTTTTTGATTTACATTTTTTACTCTGGGAACTAGTTTAAAGATAATGATACATGGTATAATAACTATTTTTTCTTACTCTTTGATTATGAAATTTGTTTTATTTTTCATGAAATAAAAAAGAACGCTGGAGAGATTGTAAATGAAGTTATTCATGGGGGATGGTCCAAGCTTCATGGTTTGTATCATTGCTGAGTGGGAGTTTAAGTTCTCTAAAAACCTGTATCCTAACGATGAGAGGGCACTGCAGAAGAACAGAATTTTAAATAACAGGTGAGATAACTACAGAAAATATTTTTTGCAGGGAAAGGTAGCTTGGGAATCATTTGCTTACTCAGTCATTTAAAATATAAAATGTCTGTTTTATGTTAGATGTTATGCAAGGTGGCATATACATTAGTTCTAGAAAGCTGATGTACAACAGTAGGACTACAGAAAATAACATTGCATTCCACACTTAAAAATCTGTTAAGAAGATAGATTTTATTATAAACTGGCTTATTAAAATACAACAAAACCCCAAAGACTTTAGGTCTGCAAGAACCTTAGAAGAGGCCTAATTCTCAATTTTTTTCATGTGAAAAGTCAGAAAAATTAAAATTGGGAGTATTTAATGATGTGTTAAGAACAATCACAGTTCTTCCTGGTAGTGCTTTGCTAAACACTGAGTCAGTTACAGCATTTCCTTCTAAACTCATGACTGTAGCTCCTGCTGGAGGGACAGAAAATATTCTATGGTTTGGTCTGTAAGTATACATGTTCACCCATGTTATGAGGGCCAGACTTGACTACATGACAACTACCGAACTCATGAGATGGTAGGAAATTTTATCTACTATTATGTTTTATTTTCCATCTTATTAGAATAAAGGTTCTCCAAGTACATAATGAAGATTTTCTGGATTCTGCAGGATTCATTTCTAGCTACATGGATTTGAGTCTTTTGTTTATTTTTGCTAAGGTTGGCTAAGGGTTTAATCAATTGTATTTATCTTTTAAAGAACGAAATCTTTATTCACTATTCTTTGTGTTGTTTTCCTAGTCTTAGTTGCATTAATTTCTGCTCGGCTCTTTATGATTTCCTTGCTAGTAAATTTTGGGCTTAACTTCCTTTTTTTTCTAGAATTTTGAGGTTCAACAGTAGGTCGTTTATTTGAACTCATTCTTTTTTCTGATGTGAGAGCTTAGTCCTATGAATTTCCCTCATAGAACTGCTTTCATTTTGTCCCATAAGTTCTAGTAGGTTGTATTGGCCTTAACCCTTAATTGTAGATATTATTTAATGTCTTTTTAAATTTCAACTGTGATTCATTAATTGTTCAGTATGGTGTTATTTAACTGCTATTGTTTCCAGAAATTCAGATGGGTGACTTCTGATTTCTTCTATCTTGTTGTCTCCTAGGTGTCCTGGAGCTCTGAGGTTGTATTTTGCTTCTGTGTCTTCTCCTTTTCTTTTCTTTCTTTCCTCCTTTTCTTTTCCTCTTTCTTTCTTTCAACTTTGTTTTCTGCCTTGATGCTTGTAAATTTTTAAATTTATTACTAGTACCAAGATTTCCCCAGGCAATCACTTTTCCTCAGAGATATCTTCCAGCTGTAGCTAGCCTCTTGGTCTTTTTGCCTGTCTCAAGATCCTAACTTTCCAGTGTATTAGAATGAGAAATTTTTATTTGTCTCAACACTCAGTCCTTTGGTACTGAACTATGATGATGATTACAACCGTAGACAATCACAGTGTTGTCATACAAGATATTGTAATTCAAATATTGAATATCATAATCCAACTATTGTAATCCCTTTACTAATCTTTCTCACAATTCAGAAGGTTATAGTTGTAATTCCATTGAAACATTGTTGGAATCCTGGCAAGTTAATTTCAATCTACCATCTCCAATGTAACCCATAACCAGATTAAAGACACTGAGACCTACTCAAAAGTTAAGGGCAGACAACGGGTCCTAAACCCAATCCAAGTGAGAATATATGGACAAAGGCTCTGATCCAAGGCCTCTCACAGAATTTATGATTGTGTGAAGATGAGGGTGACTCAAGGATGAGGGACAGGGAGGATGGTAGGAACTATGTGAGTAGTTTGAGCTGGCTAGCCAGATGGGGAGAAAAGTATTTTTGCAAAATGCAGAGAGAATGACACACAGAAGATCAATTTGCATAACTCAATTAATGTAGCATTTGAATTGTTTTAGGAGGCTGTTGCTTCAGTTTCTGATAAGTAAACATTTGTGCCCAAGGGAGTCATAACCTCTTATTTTGAGGCTTATACCCAGATGACATTCCTGGAGCTGAGTGGCTCTGACATCCTACTGTGCTCACATCTTTTACAGAGAGCACTATGCAAGGAAACAGGAGACTGTCAGGTCACCCTTAAAGATTACATATCAGTACTTCAGCTGGCCTTACTTGCATTGTTTAGAGCCAATTGAATAGAGAAGGAAATACCATAACCAGCTCTATGCATGTCAGCATATGGAAATAAGACTAGAGTTAACTAATGTTTCAGCAATTGTTCTGCATTCAAGGAGAGGTGTCCATGTAGTCTTCTACACAAGGGAGAACTGGTAGCAACAGGTATGATCTCATGGCTATTAACAATAACTATAGTATCAAATATAACCCAGAAATTTATAAACTATGGTAACTATCAATTTGATACCTTTAACCATAGGAGCAAGATCTACGGTTGTGTAACAAAATCCATCACAAGCATGAGCTCATATGCAGTAATTTTTCCCATAGCAATTTTACCTTGTGTATGAGGGAGAGAAAAGCAAAGTAGAGATCAATGAATAGAAATATAGTAGAAGCAAGGCTGAAGGACAAAGGATAATCACCCAAACTTTTGGAGCCCAGAGAAGAGGACAGCAGAGAAAGAATGCAAGAGAAAATAAAAGAATATTCAAGTGAACCAGGAGGACTAGTGACCATGTTCCCACTCACACAAAAATATAAAAAAAAAGAAAAAAGAAAGTTATTTGAAGAAAGAGGAGAAAAAGAGATGAACAATATGGAACAATACAAGTAAAAACCTAAACCATAACAACAACAAATCAGACAGAAAAAGGAAAACCAAACAAATAAAGAAAAATAAAACAATAAAATTCCTGTGGTGCCCACATTTCTATAGCTGTGTCCAACACAGAGCACAAATATGCACAGGGAAACCCCAGCAAGTTTGTGGCAGGATTAGTGCTGGGTGTGGGGCTGATCTTGTCCTCTGGAGTGGAAGCTCGGGCTAGTCCTCAGCCAGCAGCTTTCTGTGTGTCCCTCTGTGGTCCGCCCACATCTCCTTATCCCATTTGTGTGTCATTCTCCCAGTTGCTGTGGTTTCCTCAGACAGAAACAGCCTGAGGCTGCTCCCAGTTCAGTGCACAGCCAGCTCCCTGGTCCTTGTGCAGCTTTCTCCGTTCCACTCTCACTGGCACATCTCTCTCCTGTCACACCACTGGGAGTGGCGTCGGCTGAGTCACTGTCTCTGCTGCTGCTGTGGAAACACCCTAATGCTCAGTTCCATTTTCCTCGCTTTTCTAATGGAGGTAGCGCTGACTTTCTACTCATTGCCTCACTAACCTCCAAGGTGGCTTAAATCCCATGTCTGTTTTGTTTTCTCATGCTGCTGGTCACAGGGCAGGAGGGGTCATGCTGTTCCACTCACTACCTTCACCACCAGCACCATTATCACTGCTGGAGTCTCTAACCTTATGGCTAGAGATTCCTATTATCCACTATGGCATCTGACACCTCCCCCCCACCAAAATTTGCTGCTCCAACAGAGATGGAACAGTTTCCTGGCCACTTGCTCCTGTGTGTGCCAGTGCAATCTGCTGCCAGGCTGCAACATTCTCTGTTTGAAGGAATGCAAACGAGGCCAGGCACTTGATTTCCCAAATCTATCGTGTGTGTCTTGAGTTGCAGTCTGGTTGTTTTTTGAGAGCTTCCCAGAATGGCAGTTTCTGCTCTGTGTACAGGCAGAGTCCCACGGGCAGTCCCGTGGGCTACTTTGCAATTTTACAAAGTCCTATGCTATGTTTTGGTTGATCTACAAGTCTCTCACTTCAGGTTGATTTTGGCATCAGGATGCATGTGCCTCCCTTTCTTCCAGTTACCTGTGTTTTTAGTTCATTTTCTCTGAGTAGCTCCTAAGTGGTTCCTCATCCACTTAGCCGTGTTGAATCTCTATTGTGTTTGGAAAAGCATAAAATTGGTGTGCAACTAGTGAGCCTCCTGGACTTCTCAGATTGGAAGGGAAAACTCTGGGCTTTTTCACCTGTGACGTGAATATTGAAAGTCTATAAAGCTAATGCTCAAATCACCTGGTTTGGCAAACAGTCTCAACAGAAAGGTCAGGTTCAGAGTTCCTTCTGACTTTGGTTACTTTTGTTAAGTCATGGAAGCATCTAGAAAGATATTTTTAAAAATATATATACTATTTTTAGTTTTTTACATGGAAGATCTCTCAGATTACTGGTATGCAATGTTACAGGAAACAAGACACCAGAATTTTTTATTTATGTTTTGTTGATTTTATACCTCATTTTTTGAGTTTTTTAATTCTAATATACCTTGATAGATTAAACATTCTTTTCTATTCAAAATACAGGCAATTACTTTCGATTTTATTTCCTGCTATGATTTATTTCTAAACATCATTTCAAAGCCATAGGCAGAGCATTTGAAAGGTGACTTGATTATGGGGCCTTTGTAGGTGACTCACTCTTTGGAGGCAGGATCTGGTCACAGCAGAGCAGTCACAGAAGGGCCTGCTTATCCAGGTCCACCCACCACTCTCTACTTCCTGTTTGCCATGAGGTGAGCAGCTGTGGTTTGCCAGACACTTCCACGGTGCCTCCCCTGGCCTGAAGCCAGCCAGCTATGAACTACACACATGAGCCAAAGCAAACCTCTCCTCCTCTAAGCTGTCGGTGTTAGATATTGTATCTCAGCAGTAAGAAACTAAGATATTTCCTAATTTATATTTAGGCTTTAAAGTCACTGTTAAGAATGTTCAGTAAGTTAGATCAGGATAAATGAACATAATAAGCCTTCCTCCAAGAAAACCCTGAAAAGCAAGAACAAACATGTAGGTTGCCTTAGGTATGTTATTTTTTAAAAACTTTATCAGATTTTTTTTTTTTTTTTGTGAAGGTACTTCAAGACATACATTTTACAACCACCCAGAACTCTTGAGCTATTTGCTTTCTAGCAATAAATCATACCATCCCTTTCTCTAAAATACTTTCCAACCCAGGTCACATGGCATATCAGGTCTTATCAACATTTACTCTGAGGGAACGGGTTACCTGTTACCTACCAGTATCAGCCATACAAGATGAATTCTTTAACCTATTACCATCCTGACTGATGACCAGGAGGGTTGCTACAGAATACCCTTTGGTTCCAGACTGTGGCTTCAAGTAGCAATAAACAGTTTAACAACCTTCAAATACTCAGTTAGCTCTTCTGCCGATCAGTAGTTATCCACCTGTTCAATTAATCTGTGGATAATTATACCTATCCTCTGCTTCTTTCATTTCTAGGAAAATTACACCTCAAGATTGCTTCATCTCACGCTTTTCTTGGAAAAGCAACTGTGTACTTTGCCTTCATCATTTTTAATCAAGGGTAAAAGACCACCTTTGTTCATCATCTCCAAGTAATTGTAAAGAATATTTTTTATTTTTCCTTTGCTTATTTTCTCCATCCCATTTCACAAAGTGAAATATTGAACCTGTTAAAATCTATTTTAAAATTGGCATAGAGTTAGGTGGTCCGTAAGCAAAAATCTCTTAGAATTCTTAGGTTTTATCTTAGAATTTTAAGATAAAAATGTGAGGATTTAATTCTCTTGTTGTTTTCAATGTATAGTAAAAGCCTGGAATGCTAGCAACTTGTTCTGTGAGTGGTCCACAAGATGAGTGAACATTTTTAACACATTTTAACTTGATAAACATGTGATGTTTTGCACACAAGTAGTACCTGATTGCTGGTCATATGATCATAACTGAAGTAATGGTTGTGTCTGTCTGTCTTTCTCCATGCTTTTCTCATCTCTCTCTACTTCCCCCTCTTGATGCAGGTTTGTGGGTAATCATCTCCTTAGAGAAAGAGGTTATTTAGGAGAAAGGCAGAGAATTCTTCGCTTCAAGTGACATTAGTAGATTAGGGAGATGTGTAAAAGAAGGGAAACAGCACAATATATTGTAGAAAAGCACCACCTGAATAAGGCTATAGCATTGCAAGCAATCAATCTGTTTAACAATAGTGTAAAGTCACATTTCTAGGAAATCTGCAAAAGAGGGCAAAAGCAGGTGTTACTGAGTAGTTTCCTTCTTAAAGCTGCAAAAATAAAGATTCCATTGAGACAACAGAGAACAGTTATTCCACTAGTGATAGCGAAAGTCATTCTGCACAATAACCCTTCTCTTTATTATCTCCCTCACATCAGCCCTGAAGGTTTCAAAGGTTAAGTGCAGGTCAATTTATTTTACTTCGTATTTTGCATGTTCTTTATTATTTTGTATTATATTACAGTATTATAACAATTTTATATGAGTATTTTTGAATTGCTGAACAAATCATCCAAATTTGCATTATTATTTTATTTGGGGAAATTCACTTTGATACATAACAAGTACTTTGGGTTAGAAGCATGTTTCTGGAATGAAGTTTGCTCAAAAATCAAGGTTTCACTTTATTTTCATTCTTAGGATGTGAGATGAAATGAAGAATCAAGTGGAATTGGAGTCATTGTTCCTTTAGTTCATGAATTAGTACACACCTATGCAATTTACCAGTGAAATTAGAACATTCAAATATAGTTTGCAGTGAAGTCTAAAATGGAGCTGTTATATATCATTAAAACCTGATACACCCTTTATCAAATGTAAATCAACAACTTCAAAATTCAAAGAAATACATTTTATTTTTTATGTACTGAAACATACACATCTATTTAATTTGATTGCTAGATTAAAATATTATTTTGAAAGGTTAAAATTGTTCTTCATAAATGTTATGCACTGGCATGCTGGTCTCAAAACACAAAAGTATTTTTAAAATGTATTAGGAAAATTCAGATATCCCTTGTTTTTTTGCAGTAATATATTTTATATGGCTCAGATTACGAAATGAAATGCTTTATACCAAGCTTGTTCTAATGCTTTGTTTTATTCATAGTTTATAATATAAAAGGATGCGTTTGAGCACAGTTTTTGTTGTCCTTACCAAGTATAGTATTGGATGTGGCTGCCCTGCACATAGTGTCATCACACGGAAACCAGTACCAAACTCTGCCTCACTTGCTGCCATAAAAGTTGAGACTATTGTAGGAGGTGACATAAAACTAACCCATCTTTATATTTCTCTCCTAGAGAGAGAAATAAACCTGAGGTTTATTGGTGTGAAGGCCCTGACAGAGGCACTCGTCTTTGCACATGGGATGCTGATTTCTTGAGGCTCTTTTCCAGGTCTATCCTGGACCCTGGATTCAAGAATCTAGGAAAGCTCCATACATATCTCACAGGAATAGAAACCAACGGGAGGCAGTGCTTCTAGTCATTATGTGAGTCATCAAGGGCTTTGAAAGTTGCTGTGTGTCCCAGAATATCAGGCAAAACTTCTGAGAAACACACAGGCCCAGAGTTCAGGACATAAAGAACATCATTTTCAAGAACTTCTCAAATAGATAACAAGGAATACAAATGCCAGTGGCTGCAAGAGAAACAAAACAAAATAAAACCAGATGGATAGGAACAGGTTGCATGTCAGAGGTCTTCACTTTCAGACCTGACCAGAAGAGGTACCTTGGCCCCCAGGTCTTCTTCAGCTGTGTTTATGATACTTTGTAAACTCAAACCTCCATCTGACAGTGTCTTTCCAGAGAGGTGGGCACAGGGAACATGTGTAGGCCATCCCATTGTGTGGATCAAACAGTATATGAGGGGAGATTTGTGAAGATGCACCCCATCTTTATTTCACTCCCATCCTACATGTTATGTCTTTGCTAAAAAGACTCCATTAACTATATACCAATATCAATTCTATTTTGTATATTTAGAATAGTGTGAAAATATCTGCACTTTCATTGGTATGGTTTATATCTGGATGTCCCCCAAGAGCCTCATACACTCATAGTTGGGGCTTTTGGGAAGGGATTTGATTATGGGGGTCACAGAGATGGCTTGCCATTAAGGTCTGATGGGAAGAGGCTCATTATTGGGGTTGTGACCTGAAAAAGAGGTGTCTCCCTCCGATGGTTCTTCCTTTCACTCTCTGCTTTCTTTCTGCTATGAGATGAGCAGTCTTCCTCTCTCATTCTCCCCCATTCTCTTTCTGCGTTGAGTCAACTGAGTCTGTCCTGAAACCTCTACAAACTGTGAGCAAAATAAGCCCTTGCTCCTTTAAATTGCAGGTACTGAGTATTTGCCCCAGGAATAAAGGAAGTCACTTAAACTAATGTACACTAGATATAATACTTAAGTCAAAGATGTTCTATATCAAAGCCAAAGATCACTTTTCTTTAAATAAAAATAATTCTACAGTTATGTTCTTCACCTTTGCATTTAACTCCATAGCACTTGAATATGTATGAGTCTCTTCCTGAAAATGTGGCACACAGAGTTATCTACCACATTAACTGACCAGATAGGTTAGCTCAACTTTTAGGTAAATTTAGCTCTTCAAAATATGTTTCCAGCCCTGTACTGAAATTTGCATATTGGAAATTCTATTTATAATCCTAGTTTTTCTTTATGTCCCTAGAAGTACAAAACTATCTAACAGAAATTTCTCTTGGCAAGATTTCAAAATCTAAAGAGGGTGACTGCAGATATTAAACCCTTTCTTGAAGCTAAACACCCTCATTGGTACTTACAAGATAATATTCAGACTTTGTTATCCTACTGTCATGGTTTGTGCTAGATGTACACCAAAGCCTCATGCAGTCATGGGAACAGGCTTCTAGAATTTATGATTGATTCATGGTCCAATGCTAAGATTATAGGTGTGAGTGCTACACCCACTCTAGGCTGGCTTGTCTACATACAATATAAGGGACAGAAAGAGTCTTCTCCGTCCACTAGTTCCCTTTTGCTCTGTTGCTTTTGCTATCTTCTGCCACCATGAATGGTTGCTCCTCTGCCATGCTACCCTGGCCTGGAGCAAGCTGACAATGGACTAAAGCCCCCACAAACTAAGCTAAATAAACCTTTCCTTCCTTAATTTTGGGTGTTGGGTATTTTGTCTTAACAACAAAGAAAAGTACCTAAGGTACTATCTTCCCCTGTGGATATTCAGCACCGATGGGAGTGCTGAATTTTACACATTGATTCAGTGTCTGTGTTTGGTGCATGCTCATGAATGTCATACAGAGGCTGCTGTTATTTCCTCAAGATTCTACATAACTGCAGCAAAGCAAAAGAGTTATTGCAAAGAATGACCTTCCTTTGTTTCTTTCAAAGATGTACATTGATGATGGCATTTGCCAAGCAAAATAAAATGGAAGGGAACTTATTTTTGTTATGAAATTACATGGAGTTAGTTTATAGTGGCAATGTAGAAATTATGTTCAACCTGAAGATATGTAATGCTATCACCTTAATTTCTTTCATCCACAAACATTTACTGCATATCTACCAAATTTAGGTTGTACCCAGATACTCAGTATTCTAACAGTGACCGAAACAAACAAAATTCTTTGACTTCTTAAAGTTTACATTATAAAACTATAATGGAATCATAAGCAACTTTGCTTATAGCTAAAGATGTAGAAACTCACCCATGTATACATACTCACATTAGAAAAATAGGCACACTTGCTTTACTGCCTGTGGATGCAGTTTAGACAATTTTTACTAAATTATCTTTTTAATGAATATACTGAATCTGGAGATAGTCATATGCTGTAACTGAATGCAGGATTTATTGTAATATTATAGACAGCTCAATTAGATAGAAATTAATATATAGTCAGACAGTAACTGAGTCCTTAAGGAAGTCAGAACAAAAAATATAGACATCAGAATTACAACTGTAAGCGAATAAGAAGAGAGGAAGACCATAAGATGGAAAAGCAATAGCCAGACCTGCAAATCTGCCTGGAGAAAAACAGTAATTTAAGATTATTCTATAATTAGTACCACCCAATCCAGTGAGCCCAGATAGGCATCAGACACACAGGTGGGTAACCGGAACACCTGGACCTACATTTTCCTCCTACTCACAAAATTTCTTTATTCCTTCCATGTACCTTTGCTACATTACTGGTTTCCTTATTGGACCAATATTAGGTAAGCAGCTATACTTGTAATCCTATAGGTTGACTGTAGTCTGACCCATGTTGTATCCTCGTGATTTTGCTGTATACATTACTCCTTGCAAAGTGCCTACGTGGCCCCCTCCTGGAAATTCAGAAGATGTTCTTACCATAAAACTCTCCTAACTTCTTCCGTTGGTTTGAAACTTCATTTCTGGATGTTGTGAGACCACAAACTTAGCACATTTGACATCTAACAGGTTGGGAGCTATATTTTTCCCATACTAATGACATTTAGTGAGAATTAGGTTTGTAAATTGTATACTACATGTAAGTAATTTCAAATCCTTCCCACACAGTCTATTTCTTTTTCATCCACTTACTGTCATCCTTATTGTTATTTTTTGTTTTCTATGTATGGGCCACTATGTTCTGTTGCTAAAATTAATGACAATGACGTGTGAGACATATATTTAAGAGGTTAGTGTCACCGCTCTATGTGCATTTTACAAAGTAGAAGTGTTCTACTTTGCAGTTGGGAACGCTTGTGGAGAATTAACTCACAGTAGCACGGGACAAGTAACTCTCAGCTGAAGTTTAAATCATTGTCTCTGATTGCTGTGTATGAGCACTAAATCATTAGCACTCAATTTTGTTCTACTCTGCTTGGTAAACTGCATACCATGGCTTCTTTTCTTCTTCCTTATTAATTAAAATTGTCATGAACTAAAGACAACAAGTAGCAGAGTATGGTGATGCCAGCCTGTAATTCCAGCACTTGGAAGGCATTGCCATGAGTTCAAGGGCAGCCTGGGCTGCATAATGAGACTTATCTCAAAGAAAGGGGCGGGGGAGAAAAACAGAAAAGAAAGAAAGGAAGGAAGGATGGAAGAGAGAGAGAGAGAGAGAGAGAGAGAAAGAAAGAAAGAAAGAAAGAAAGAAAGAAAGAAAGAAAGAAAGAAAGAAAAGAAAAACAAGTAGTCATTCAGGTAACAAGTCTGCTGAACACATACAAGAAGAAAATACCATACCATGTGTTGCCATTTTCAAAACACTATGAATGCATATGTTTGCAAGCCAAATTCATTAAATCTCTCGTTAGAGAACTCCATTCTCCTGATTCCCATCTTTAGGAAGCTTTCAATTTCCAAGTGTAAATAAACAGTTAAAAGCAAAACTTTTTTTTCAAAGTCAAAATAAATATCTTCCTACTTTTCTAGCTCACAAAGAATACAAATATTAAAGGGTTAGGAGATTTATGTGATGTCTTATAGAGGAGCACTAGAGTAGGATGGAGGTGAGACCCTCCCATAGAAAAGGCAATAAAAATCTCCTTTTCTCTTCCCTTCTATGCACTAGGACTACCCTCCTCTGCTTTGCTGCTGGGAGCAGAGGGAAGCCTCAGCTAATGGCTCACAGCACGGAGCAGGCAGTCTGAATGTCCCCTCTTCCTTCTGACACCTCCCAGCAGCAGTACATCAAGAAGGATCAATAAAGCATTGCACAATTCTAGTTGTCCTGTTTCTGCTTTTCCATGAGTGTGAAAAGCAAAAGATATCTCATTTTCTTTTCCAGAAGTTTGTATTTCAAAGATTTGCTTTGAGATTGTTTTTGATCTAAGTACTTTTTTTTTTCCTCATAGAAACTGTAAAGGATCATACAGGTTGAAGAGAAAATATTTGATGAGCAGAAATTACTCCAGAGGTAGTCTCTTAGAAATATATATATTTAGATATTTCTCTACATCAGAAGAAGACTTTCTTATGTTTTCTGTGACACCTATTAGCTATTTTTCTATAAGAGTAGGCAGTAAGTCTACAACTCTCTTGTAGATTAGTTCTTCCTGCAAATACAAAATATGTTTCCAGCAATCCACTTCCTGTCATACTGATGATACTTGTAGGAGTTGGCTTGGTTTTGCTTAAAACTCTAATCTGTACTGTAAGACACTCAAAGTTAATAAAAAAATTCTACTTGATTCTTTTATAAGTACTTTTTGAAAGTCATCAAATTTTCTTATAATGAATGCTACCTTTAAAAACATACGATAAAGACCTTTAGAGAATATATTTGTATTAAATATAATTTGATTTTCAATCATGCTGTACCCTAAAACCAGCTTCTCTCCTGTGCATTTTACAAAGTTAGTTAAAAATTTTGAAATTAAATCTGTATATGTGTTCACAACACAGAGAATGAGTAGTTCAGTGTAGGTATTCAATAAATGTTTTAAAATGAGACCACATAAGTGAATGAGAAGCCACAAGTGAAACGTTTTGAATTATCTCTATTTTACCCATATGAAAAACAATACTAAGCAAGCTTAATGTTATGGTTTATATCTAGATGTCTCCCCAACCCCTAAGACTCATGTATATATAGGTGGGGTGTTTGAGAGGTGATGGAATCATGAGGCTGTTACGTACTGCTGGTTAGAACACTGAGGAGTATTTAGCTAAATGTGATGCTGGGAGATGAAGTCTGGCTGGAGGAGGTGTGATGTGGAGGTGTGACACGGAAGGGTCTGTCGCACTCCTCCTCCTCGATTTTGCTCTCTTTCCCAGCTGCTAAGTTACAAAGGTGCTTTCCCTTTGCCGTGCTGTCTTGCCTTGGATGCAGCTGACCAGGGATTGAAACCTCCAAACTGTGAGCTGAGATGAACCTCTCCTCCTTTAAGTTGTGGGTGTTGAGTATTTTGTCACAGGAACAACAAATGCAACAGCAATTATTATTAAAATGTTATATGGTAAATAACATGATATTTGTAAGTGCACCAAATTTTTCTTAAAGTTGCCATCACCTAAACTACAGTACAGAGAACAGTTCTTTTCTGGGTGGTTCTGTCTCTTTTTCAGTCTCACATCCCATCTCTTAGCCTCTCTATCCCTCTTCCCACACAAAGGAGAATCTAGAAAAAACTCTGTGGACCCAGTATCCCTCTTTGTGCACATAGCTCCATTCAATTTGGACATAAATCCTGTTTTAAGAAGATCACACACGAAAAGCTTTCATTCCTTGGAGCATCTCCAAGTACCATGCATGTTACTTTTCAAAGACTGGGTTTACATTTGAGCTTACTGGATGCTCTTTTTCATCAGCTTTTATCAGAAATGAATTACGCTTTTCAAATCCCTCAGTTTAAATTCTATACCAAATGAAAATCCAAATACAATGCTAGAGTTAACTCTTCATGTTGTATCATTAGTTCAAACATGACTTTATTAATACAATTAGTTTGCAATTGATTTTAAGAATACAAATAGTTTATTTTCCTGACAGAGGAGAAAAGTAGAATTAAAATAGGTGATTAAACCACTATCTTACTATGGGTAAGCCTTCCTCTCCCATCCACTAGACAAGACTAAGACTATAGATTATCAAATTGCTCAGATTTCGCCCACCATACTGATTAGAAAGAGCTTCAACCAGAAGAGAAACCATGGCTTCCTGTGAACAGGCTCCACCATGCTAATGGGTAAGAGCCTCAGCCAGAAGAGAAACCAGGCTTTCCTAACGAGACAAGCTCTGCCAAGCTGATGAGAAAGAGCCTCAGCCAGGAGAGAAACTATGCCTTCCATGAAGCAGGTTTCACTATGCTGACTGGAAAGAGTCTCAGCCAGAAGAGAAACCAAGCCTTCTTGTGCCGTGTGAGGGCTGAAACACCAGAAGAGCATCCCCTGCTTCCCCGCTGATTCAGAGGACTCAGGGCGAGATGATAACAACTGGGAGGAAGGGAAAAACTTGATGCTTGGTTGTTGGTTGACTCTGCAGGCCTGGGGCTGGTGGTCTGGGCATCTACCTGGAGGATGGCAGTGTGCACTGTGTCAGCTGTGGGGGACTTCCTCCTGTCTTGTTTTTGAAATCCAATGTTTTGTTTCATTTTACTGTTTTGTTTTATCCCTGTGTGTGGTAACCCCAGTAACTATTTTGAAGATAACAATATGCAGTATTGTTCTCACTGTTTTGTTTTGTTCCAATTTATTATTTTGTTTTATTCAAAGTTATGTTTTGATTGGTTTTATTCTGCTTTGTTTTGTTTGATTTTGCTATGTCCGATGGTATGGACAAGTATTGTGATGATAGCAAGATAAATTATGACAGCCATTTTTGATTTCCTATTATCCTGTTTCGAAGCCCTGTATTGCTTTCATTGTTTTGTTTCAATTGATCTTATCCTATTTTGTTTTGTTGAGTTTTATTCTATTTTTAAAAAATATTGCGCAAATTTCTACCTCCCAAAACAACTAAAAGATCCCTGGTTCCCTGGCCAGGTGCGGTGGCACATATCTATAAACCCAGCACTCAGCAGGCTGAAGCAGAAAGATTGTCATGCATTTGTGGCCACACTGGGCTACAAAGTGAGCCCAAACTACAGGATAAAACCCTGTCTCACAAAGACTAAATAAATGAATAAGTAAACAATAAGTTCCCTGGTTCCCATCTGTTTTATGTCTAATTTCCCTGAGAAATTGTGCTCTGCTAGAATGCAGATATCTACCTCCAATAAATTTTTTCATGTCTCTTTTAAAAACCAAATAAAATTTTATTTGTCTTCTACATAGTTTGTATTACTTATACAGCTAAATAACTAAGACAAATCCAGAGAACTGATTCAATTTCATTACAAGTGGTCCAGTTAGTAGTTTTCAAAGTGTGTGCACATGCACACCACCTTACCTATTTCAAACACTGAGAGAAACTAGGGGAGAGGCAGGTAAAACTCAAAAGGCATATAATTACCCAACTACATTACATTAGATCGTCACAGACAGAAGATAACCGAAGGGAAGTGCGTGGTGAGGAGACCTGCTGGCCTACACTCAGTGCATATTTAAAGCATAGTAACTTTGTGCATGATCTTTCAGAGTTCAAGTACATACTGCATATGTTTCCTTCTCTTTGAAATTCTTTTCTTACTTCATTCACGACTTCACTGAATACCTGCTATGTGTTAGACATTTCTATGTACTGGTAACAGAGTAGTAATATAAAATAAGAAAGAATTCTGTTCCTAACAAATTTTCATTCTAGTGGCCAGAAAAAATGATATAACAAATAAAACAGTTAAAATATAAGGCCTAGCATGCCACGAGAAGCACTGTGGTTGATCAGGAATGGTTCTCTGAGCTTGCAACCCCGGAAGCCTGAATGGTAAGGACTCACTCAGCCACTCGGAACCTCGAATGAAAAGTTCTAGAAAGAGGAAATAGCCTTTGTGGCATTCACACAAAAAGACGCACCCACAATATATTCAAGGAGCAGAAAGAAGGTAAAAGAAAATCAAGGCAGCAGAAGGTCTGATAGTTTGATTGTGGCCTCTGGTTCAGACGGTGAGGCTTCTCTGCACAGATACCACTTCCCTCTGCTGCTTTGTCTTTGACCTTGTCACTATAACCAGATGATTAATGGTGCTTCTTTTGGGTGCTCTAGCAAATACATTGGTTTAGACTTATTGAATAAAACACAGAGAATATGCCATTCTAGCTTCCAGTATTTTTATGAAGACATACTGTTATTTACCCAAACAAACAGAAGTCATTTAATTTGAATATGCAAACTACAGAAGACCTTCCTCAGACCTGCTTCTGGTATTCATCCTTCCCTTTGTCATTTATGGTTTGTTTCTGTGCATTTAGGACTTTCAGCTATCACTGACCAGCTGACAGTATTACAACACAAGGGCTAATTTCCACACTCAACGCTGCTTATTACCCCTCAGCAGAAGCCACAGTTTGCACCTGAGTCCCCTGATTTCATGAGCTGTCCAGTTAATTCCCCTCCGTGTAATCTTTCTCTTCAGCAAATACTTTTTATGTCCTTGGTGAAAATAGGATTTGGAGTGAGAAAGGCATCTGTTTAAAGACTAACTCAATTTTGTGATCATGGGCAGTTTGTTTATCTCTTTCAGTTCTTGCATTAAAAAATAATTGTAAGATATAATGTGTATGCATATTAGAAGATTGCCCGGAATTTGCACAATATTTATGCTTTGTCTGCTTCTTTCCTGTTCATCAGCTTCATCTCCAACACTGAAATC
Source organism: Hydrochoerus hydrochaeris (assembly GCA_004027455.1). Classification (NCBI taxonomy): domain Eukaryota; kingdom Metazoa; phylum Chordata; class Mammalia; order Rodentia; family Hydrochaeridae; genus Hydrochoerus; species Hydrochoerus hydrochaeris. The sequence goes on along the minus strand of PVLA01002340.1, from coordinate 216,943 downwards.
TATTCTCTTTAGAGGAGCAATTGTCTAGGTGTGGCCTCGAGACCAGCAGTATGAGCGTCTCCAAGCAATCTGTTAGATATTAATTTTCTGGCATTATGAGTCAGAAACTAGGGAGCACTCTGAGTCTATGCTGTGACTTCCTTCTATGTGACCCAGATTCATGCTAATTTTACATGAACAGTTATATTTTACATTATTATGCTTGCTCACAGTTGTCCATAATTAACTTCCTTACATTTGCACTGCAGTTAGTAGCTCAGAAATTCACTATATCCTTAAAAAACTTCCAAGAAAGTTGTTTTAAACAAAATCAGTTATATTTAGAACCTAGTGTACATGCAATGAAAATAAAAGGTAGATAAGCAAACTGTATTTTTTTCACTCACAGATACACTTAGTTATGTCCAGACGGTAGAATAATCCTCTGGAAGAGATTCTATGAGTTTTTATATTTATTTTAAATTTTACAGAAATGAAAACATAGCCACAAAATAAAATAGTGGAGTTTAATGGCCTATGTGATAAAATTGTGATAAAAATGTGATAAAATTTCAACTTTCACAAATTGATAAACTTTTCTAAAGTGCAATACAATGACTATACCAAATGCATCTTTCTTCTCTCCCTCCTTCTTCTCTTCCTTCCTTTCTCCTTTCCCTTCCCTGTTCTTATTCCTTCCTCCTCCTCCTCCTTTTATTCTTTTTCTTGTTCTTCATCATCATGCTCTTGCTGTACTGTAGCAGACTCAATCCAAAGCCCCATGCATGCCAAACAACTGCATCACCACTGAGATACACCCACAGTCCTGTTACACCAAATTGCCACCTTCATCACAATGCAAACTCTTTGACCAAAGAAACACTAGAATCTACATGCACGTGAAACATGAAAATTTTTTCCCAAAATTGCACTTGATATGTGATGTTTTCCCTTCATTATTTCATGCCATTTTGGCCTCCTATCTAAAGATAACACGTTTTACCAGCAGGCTATAATCAAATCTAGCACTGTCATAAGAACACTTTGATTTCTTTCATTTTATTAAACAATTAACAAGGGGTTAAGATGAAAGTATTGAGTTATAATGCAGAATAAATTGATCTAAGTAGCTTGTTTTTAAGGCGTGTTCTAACTGGTGATTTTATCATTTTTTTTAGTAAACAGGATTTTTTCCAGTGCAATCTCAAATGGAGCAAAAATACATATTGATTCAAACAGTATTCTATTAGCATATATTTATCTTTTAAATCAAGTCATCCTTTCTTTCTTTACAGTCAATCAAAGTGAATTAAGTTTTTTGTATAAAAATGAGAAACTTGAAATTGAATATTACATAATCAGAGGCAATCTTCCACAGTCATCTGTGTTTCTGTAAGCCTTATTAGCAAGGAATTGGCTGTTCTTCTGCTTCAGTTATCTTTCCAAAGATGTTTTTTAGAGCAAATTTATGACGTAGAGGTAGATTTTGTATCTAACAAAGGGTAAATTTTCATACTGTTAATATAATAAAGGTAATTTCTCTCCCTGCTATAACAAAGTATCTATGGCTGGGTATTATATGAAGAAAACAGGTTTATGTCACTCCAGTTTTGGAGGCTGGAGTCCAAGACCATGTGGTCCCATTGGTTTGGTTTTGGTGAGGACTCACTTGTTTGCATCACATCATGGTAGATGGCATCGTGGTGGGCACATGGTGCAAGAAGCAGAGATCACATGGTGAGACACAAAGCCTGAGAGTGCAGAGGGGTCAGGTACACTCTTCTTATTGTTCATGGCATTGTGAATGAACCAGAGTCCTGCAAGAACTACCTTCATCTCCTTGCAGTGCGCTCCCCAGGGACCTATCTACCTCCTGCTAAGCCTCACCTCTTAAAGGTCTGCCCCATCCCACATGGTCACACTGAAGAGCAAGCTGCAACACAGGAACCTTTGAAGAACACGCCATGGTTAAGTGGTAGCCATGCCCTTATAAAAGACAGCCCAGACAGCTTGTTTACAACTTTGATGGGATGACGTAACAGTAAAATGATGGCCAATAGGAAGCCATCGCTGGGTATCAGATCAGCAGGTATTTTTATCTTAGACTTCCAAGCCTCTAAAAGTGTGAAAAGCAAATTTCTGTTACTTATAAGCCAACAGGTATACAGCATCTTACTACAGCAGTTTGAATAGACTAATGCATTTCCCCAAAAAATAGGGAAAACAGAAATGGAACAACATTTTGTTTTAAGTATTAAATGACAAATAATTGTCAGTTGTCCACATTCTTTGTTATGTATAAAAAGGCAGGGAAGACCACTTAAAACTTGTAATTGATATGGATACTATTTACAGGACCACAAAATTCTTCCAATATATATTAAATATCTAATGCACAAAAATTCTTGCTATTCAGGTATATTCACCAGTCACTGTTCTGACACTTATTTTGTCACTGATTTGAATGCGGTATACTTTCAAATATAACACAAACAAAGTTTGCTTGGTTTAACCAGTAACCAGTTGTGCATTAAGTTGTTGGAATTTTGTATTGTTTATAGAGAATTTTGTAATAATTTATACACTTTCAGTGAATGATTTTTTTCACAAAACCTGATGAATGCGTTCTGTAATTTATTTTCTATTCTTATTTGACTTCTAAAAACTGTTTTCAATTCCTTTTTAGTTAAAATATTTCAGGGAATTGAAATTGAATCCTAGATCGTATTTTCTCACTTTTGGAATCTTAGCAACTTCCAGGACACCCAGGTCTAAGACCCGCTGCATCCAGCTTTTGGGTTACAGGACAAAACTAAATGTCTTTGGTTCAAGAGTAGTTTGTATGCAACTTGTTTAAATTAATGTTATGGGATGGGAGAGAAACAGGTTAAGGTCAAGTTGGGCTTAGGGATAGGGCTGGGAACATTAGACTACATGTGCAACTGTAACTCTAGAACCAAGCTCAATCCCTATTAATTAAATCAGAATAGCAAATCAAAAAAATAAGTGAAATAAAAATATACATGCAAATAAAAGCCAAAAATACAGAATCAGTAAGCAGCAAGAAATAACAGAAATATACCAATACAGTGATCTGAATATAAAGCCAAATTTTATATCAAAATAAACTGAATTGTGGACCATGGAAACACTTCAGTGCATTTCCCCCAGCAGAAGTATTGAAACTTTGAAGGAAAAGCAAGCAGACAATTCTCCAGAGACAAAAGCAGTTTGTCAAATGTGACATGGATATAATTTCACCTTCGAGGTGAGGTTTTTTGTGACCTCCTGAGTCCTCCAGTGTCTCTAGGAGAAGTGTCTAGGGCAGAAACAGTATTGCCTGAATACTTTATAAAATTTCTAGCTGCAACATTTTCCTTTTTTTGAGAATCTAGAATATAATTTTATTATTTTTGAATTAAATGTATAGATGGACATACAACTTTTAATGTTAATATTTTGACATTTGCTTTAAACCCTAGAAATTGCATCAGAAAAGACGTAACATCAATTAGGTTGGTTACATAATTTAACAGCATGTTTATTGTCTTTGTATCTGTAGTTTCTCTTAATATATATTAGTTATATCTCTAATGGTAAATTCAGAATTTCTAGACATAGAGTAACAAGGAGGTCAGGCATAGCATAAAGGTTGGAGAGAAACATGAAAATGTATTTTAATGCATTTAAATAATATTTAGCAAATAAAAGGCAATTTGCCATATAAAAATGACACGAATTATGATGGAGATTAAGGGGATGGTAGAATTTATCAAATTTTTACTTGGCAACTTCTACTTCCTAATTTTGTCTGTGTGTATCTGGTTCCAATTCTGTACTGCTGACTCTTTCACCTTTATACCTGATGTATAATTACTAAAAATTAGCATGCTCATTCTTGAGTACCCTACAAAGGATACAGACATGTTTTATGTGTTTTTTTTACTTAGCATTAACTATTTTTTCATAATATTTGGTTTCACAACGTATAATTGAATTGTGAAATTTTAGCTTCTGTGTGTGGCTCCAGTAAATTTAGAGCTGTCAGACTCTGTTTGTGTGTAGGCATCTTTGCCAAGAGAATAGTCCAGTTTCTCAGTCTAAGAAACAAGACAATAAAATGAACTCATTTACAATTTTATGCTGGTTTACCTTTGCTGAGGAATGAAGACAGGGAAAGGAAAGGGTCTTCTGGGGGTCCTAGGACATTGTGCCTGAGAGGACACAAAGCAGCAAAAGGCAGTTACATCACAAAACACAAGTGCAGAACCAGGTGAACATGCACCATGAGAACAGGAAGGAGGAAGATTCAACTGGGCTTGGGCAGCATTTGGAACAACTTTACTCTGGGAGACTTCACTTGGTTCTCCACATCTTCCTTCACCTCTCTCTCTCTCTCTGTCTCTCTCTGTCTCTCTCTCTCTCTCTATCTGAAAGTGGAGCTAATAGGAACCATGCCAAGGAGCAGGAGAGTTGCTGTGGGGTCCCATGTACTTAGGACCCAGACTTTCCCAGCTTCCTCCCTGAAAAATGTTGAGCCCCAAGCTTCCAGGCTTCTCTGGCCACCTTTATTTACAGCACTTTCTTCCTGGCTTCAGATCTGTCTCCTTTTGTCCTTTAGGGCCTAGAATTATAATCTGTGTCATTATTTTATTAGCCCAGATTATTGCATTATTACTTATGTCTTACCTACTTTCTGCTCAAACTTTCGTAAATGGACTCACTGTTTAATAGTCTTTTGGGATCCTGTAATTTGGACGTGAAATTGTTTCAGGATAGAACTCTTATTTCCTCAACCAGAATCTTGAAGACTAAAGAATTTCTCAGACAACCATTAAAAGTGTGATGATACAAGAAAATGGCAGGGGATGAAGGTAAGAGAGGATTTATATGCATCTCTAACAAGCATAGAAATCCCTAAAGACAATAGGTAACTGAAAAGATTTCCGGCCAAAGAGTAATACAATCTTGCTTATGTTTTACTTTTTTATTTTTATTTATTTATTGGGAGGGCAGTGGTGGGACTCAAATTCAAGATCTCATGCTTGCCAGGCAGGAGCTGCGCCACCGAGCTAAATCCCAGGACCTGTTTATTTTGGAAGGAGTTTTGGAGCAAAAGTTAGAGGAGTCAACAATCTGAAGTAATGAACTAGACAAGAGATAAAAAAGGAATTGGCCCTGGTGAAAGAGAGAAGTGTGAGACCAGAAAAGTCACAGGAAAGGGTGGTTCCTACTTGTATGGTTTGAAAAATAGGACAATGGAGATAGAATTCACTGAGGAAACAGAAGGGTAGCCACTGAAGACTCAGTGAGCTGCAGGCTGGCAACTGTGTTAGCACAGAAGGAGTGAATTTATATACAAAAATTTGGGCTGGGTATAATGTATTGCAGTATTATGGAAACTTGATAAGGGATTAGTGATTCACTTAGCAGTACCAAATATAAATAATGCAACAAAAGGACATAAATCTTTATCTAGCAATAATATTTTCAGGTGTATGGATTACCATACAAATGTGGTACAAAAATAAACCAAAATGCCTTTATATTGAACATTAAGAAAAAACATTCTTGATGTGATTTTTTGTGTAGTATCAAAATACTGAAGATTATATGGATTACAAAATATGCAAAGAGTTTCAGAGAGAGCACTTATTTTTGTAATTATAGTAACTGCTTTAATTTTTAAAATGCTACTCTTGAGATAGACAGACATTCAATAGTGCCTCTTATTTGGTTCCACATATTTTGGTTTCATGATAGAATGTTACTACATATGACATAAATAAAACATTCCTATGATAGTTTGTCCTCTAGAGATGAAACTCATTCAGTGTCATTTGCTTTATATCTGTTGGGTAATGCACAGCAGCACTGGATAGCCTGTCACCGGTCTCAGTCATCTCAAACCATGTACCAGCTTCATCCACACCTATAATTTTTTGCCATCACAAAACACTCATTACTTCTCTGGGCTTATTTGCCTTGCTGAATAGGCTTGACATTGTTCATTACTTGTATGAATAATGAGAGAACAGTCTTGTAGGTTTCTTTTGGGTCTACAGGACTGTGTGCGAGTGGTGTGCTTGTTGTCACCTCAAACAGCAGTAGCATAATTGGCACTGTGCATAATACAAAATGCAAATTTCTCAAGGGCAAGGGATCATCCTGCCTGGTAATCACCATAACACTTCTATGAAGGTCTAAGTTTTTTCAAAGGTTTATTTTCTTTTGCTCTTCATGTACTAATCCCCACCCCAAGTTCAAAGGATGACTCCACCTGGAGTCCTGCAGCTGTCTGCTTACAATGAGCAAACTGTAAGATACTGATTCTCCACCGAAATCTTGGAGCTTTGCATGACCTTGCGCAAATATCAACTGGTGCACAAAAATAATATTTATAAGACAAATGTTATCATTTAGAATTGGAAACAACTTACATAGTTAAAGATTTTAAGCAACTAAAATTTATTGTCTGTATGTACTTACGTTTTTATATTAATGTTTGTCTGTCAAAATCAATACTCTTAGACTATAAACTATTCAAGGAAGGAGATCATATTTTATGTTTTATCAATACACTGTTTAAAACTATTTTACATTTTTTTTAATTTTTCTTAACACGTTTGTGGTGCACAATGATCATATTCAATGTGCGCAGCCGATGCGTGTACCTAGCACATCTTCATTTTTTTTATTCCCGTCCCCTCCCTCAATGCCTCCTTCCTTCTTTGCTGGGTCCCTTTTCTACTGCAAAAGATCTATCTCTCTGTTTCCTACTAGTTATCATTCTCTCCATAAAGTACTTATACTGAGGGTATGTTTCAACATATTCTTAAAGGACAGTAAGAGTTTAAAGTTACATAGGGTCAATAACCATTTTTGGTGATGTCATAAAAAATTCCCTTGTCTTTATGATCTATATAGTATTTATCAAAGCAGAAACACTAAATCTACTGGAAGACCAGGTAGGTAGAAATCTTAGAGACATAGGGATAGGCAGAGAATTCATGAACGAAATGCAAACCACATGGGAAGTAATTAAAAAAATCAACAACGGGAATCTCATACTATTAAAAAAGTTTTTGCACTTCAAAAGAAATCACCAGCAAAGTGAAAAGAAAACCCACAGAATGGGAAAGACTTTTAACCAGCATCCCTCAAAGACTTATATTCAGAACATATAAAGAATTGAAAAACATCAAGCCCCCTAAATTCAAAGACCCTCTCCAAAACTGGGCATCTGAGATGAACACACATTTCTCAGATGAAGATATACAAATGGCAAATAAATACATGAAGAAATGTTCACCATCACTGGCCATTCATGAAATGCAAATTAAAACAGCATTGAAATTTCATCTCACTTCAGAAAGAATAGCTGCCATCAAGAAAACAAACGTTGGCGAGGCTGGGGGAGGAGGGCAAGGAACGCTTCTCACTGTTAGTGGGAGTGTAGACTGGTGCAGCCATTATGGAAATCAGTATGGGGATTCCTCAGAAGACTAGGAGTGGAAGTTCCATTCAGTCCAGCTATTCCCCTCCTGGGTATTTTCCCAGAAAAATTGAAAAGGTCATGTCACATCAATATATGTGCACCCATGTTTATAGCAGCACAATTTGTAATAGCTAAATCTTGGACTCAACCAAAATGCCCATCAGCTGCAGAGTGGATGAAAAAGATGTGGTATTTTTATACAATGGAATATTACTCAGGTATAAAACAGGATGATCTTGAGGCTTTTAATAGGTAAATGGAGGCAATTTGAGACTATCCTCATTAGTCAAATAAATCAGACTTACACTTGTAAATATCACATTGTCTCTCTAGTGTAAAAAATAATAAAACCTGAAGGAGTAATAAGATCCAAAATGTATAATAGATATTGTAAAAATGAAAGGGAAGGAAAGTGCTCTAAGGGATAAAACTGTATGTATGTGTAAGTGTGTAAGACAGATAACCATACTATTAAGTTTTTGTTGGATTACTGAGTGGTTTGCACTGTCATTGTTTGATTGCCAACTTTTTATGCTTTGATTTTGTTACTTGAACAACTATTTCTAAGATGATAATATGTAATTTATCAAAAAATAAAAATAAATAATTCTTTTTTATTACAAATTTTGAACTTTAAGTTTGAAATAAATGTGCAGCATGAAATTTTCATCCATCTTTAATATTGGCACAACTTGGCTAACTTCTGAGGGTCTCCTTCTCTTTCAGAAGGCCTGATCATTTTCAGCAAAAGAATGACAATGACACTACTAAAGAGTCTGTTTTCTTACCATTAAGATGAAACTTATTCAGAATCACCCAAGAGGCTAGCATTCATCAGACAAAAATAGAGGTGCTTGGTGTTTCATACAGAGCAGTGTCACAGTCGCAAGCACAGGCTATAAAGGCTTATGGCCTGGGTATGACTTTATAAATTCTTTTTCTATAAAACAGGGGTAGTAACAGTACTTATCCTTTTGATAGTAACAGTACTTATATTTAAATGAACTTCGAAGTGGTGTGAACAGTGTCTGTTTTCACTATATGTTTGATTTTTTAAAAATGATAAAATTACTAAATTTTTAGCACACTACATAATCTACAAAAAGCACCATTAAAATGCATTGGTGTCTGACCCTCTTATAACAAGTTTTTCTTGTAGACTGGCCTTTGATATAAAAATAAAAACCAAACTGAAGCATGACTTATGCCTAAAACTCACACCCTAAGAATAGAGATTCTTCTGGTTTACTGGCCGAGTCAATACAGGCCAAAATATCTTTCTGGTAATACTACACGAAGACAAGACTATAGCATAGTTTATTTTCAAACTCAGATGGTATCTTTCAAAGTAAATGTTCCAGCCAAACAAACAAAAGCAACATCTGCTCATACTGATGAAAACTTCAGGGCCAGTTAAGAGCCTGTATTAATTTTCAATTGGAAAGCAGGTCATACAGTAGAGGAAAAAAGACACAGCAGTCATTTACATAGTAATGTAACACTACAGAATTCTAATTTGGAAAAGATAGTTTAAAAAATGAAAAACATGCTATCTTTAGGAGCTATCAAATGATGTACACTGATGTTTTCTCAACAGTCTCTTCATATCGGCCACCAAAGTCTGAAAGCAATATCAAAATAAGAAAAAGAAGTAGAGCTCGATGGAGGACTTATATTCAGCTGCTCTGTAATAAGTGTTTTGAAATTACAATCTTTTGTAGTGGCAGTTTCTGCAAATGTTACAGCTAACTGCAAACAGACACCACACATCCCAGAAGGCAGGACCCTGAACCTCCTGTTGTTCAGGAACAGTAAAGGCAACAGCTTTAAGATTCCTCTGAACATTTTACTAATGTGTCACTGAATTAAATCTGTACATTGTTATGTAACTAGATCAAATAAATATAAAATATAATTGTTTAAAACGGATACAAACCATTGAAATGACTTCCAAGTTTATAAAAATAAATATATCACTTGGATGCATGATTATATAGTACACTCTCCTTCTAGGAGAGTGTATTTTTTCTATCATAAAAATAGGAAAGCTAAATTAGCTTCTATTTTCAGAGACAAAACAACATGGTGGAAGTCTGTAAAGGGCAATTTAATAGTCCAGTTTCAATATGCCAAACTGTGAGGGACAGCAGGGCATACATTTATATCTTCATTTAACAGTGAGGCAATAACATGGTATTGTGTCTTATAGCCTTGGGTAGAACTTGCAAGGAATCTCTGCTGAGTGACTTCCTTTATTTTGTTCTACAAAAAATATATTCTTGTGTGACTTTTTTTTTTTTGATATCGGGGATTGAATTCACGACCTCATGCTTACCAGGCAGGTGCTTATGCCACTGAGCTAAATCCCTGGTCCCTAAAAAATATATATATATATTCTTAATTGTATATTATCATCACAAATTAGCCCAGATTGCTAAAAGCATTAAATTTTAATTTTCTTCTAAATGCCTGTATAAAAGTTTTTTAATATTAGCATACTCTTATAAAAATAATGTTCAATATACTTCCAAAAGTGGGTATGACATTGTAAAAACATCATAGAAAATCTATATAAATTCAAAGGGGCAAAAATTTAAAGCAGTTTTATGTAACATATTTTCTCCAAAGACTTCATGGTGGCATGGACGTCACCTCAGTGAATTCAATACCATTTACAATGAGCTATTAGGACTGCACATTCAGAAAGGTGCTGTTACAAGAGCAGTCCCATAATTACCCAGGACAGAGCACACTAGCAAAATATGGATGGCAGCAGAGATCTCCAGTACAGGGTTATTAATATCTCTTTCACATATAATAAAATATGACAAATATATACCAAACAATTCATGTATCTGACCAACTTACTCTTTGTACAGTATACCTACATGGAAGCCAAAGAAACCAAAAGTTTGGAGAATCCAAATCAGAATAACAGGCAATATTACACATTCCAGTTTTTGATGGTTTGCAGAAAGTTCTGATAGTACCTTTCCAATGACATGTAGATAGCATAGAACATTTTATAGTTCAGGAGTGGTTGGGTGGGACATGGGTTAAGAGACTCATACACTGATCCTGCACAAGATGCTTTAAAATGTAACTTTATTCACTGTCAAATGAAGACTGCATTCTTCTCTTTCAGCTGATGTATGAAGTAGACAGAATTTTATCTATTTACCTAAAAATTTCTTGACCTTTACTTTGAACAACTGGTCATACCATCATAGAGGATCAAGGATTAAAATGAAATAAAGGGTGTGATAGTTTGTATTTTGACAGGCAAACTTTTGGCTTGCCTTTGTGTTCTTTTACAAGAAAATACTTTCTTTACCTGGGAATGCACTTTGTATTTCTATTTAGGGAAAATAAAACTGTTACTTTGTATCCAGTGCATTGAAAATACACAGAACAACAGACTTGGGTACAGTGGGAGGTCATGATCTCACTGCCACAGAAATGCACATACTCCATGACTTTGTTACTTTGTACTTCAGGCAGGTAAAAGGAATATATAGCTTCACTTGAATGTGTTAAATAATGCAAATACACACACACACTTAATGTGTACAGCATCTTCCTATGTAAGAGATTTTGAAATTGTTACATGAAACAATGCATTTAAACCTTCATTTCTATCTGTAGCAATGGTGAGATAATTAAAAGTTATAGTATATTTTTCCCAAAGTGCATCCTAAAAAATATATAGCTCAAATCCAATCTTAAGCAAATTAGTTAATGTATGCTTTTTTGCTTTGTTTTGTTTTTCAGTTAATGGAGTTTTTGTTTATCATGTAGGATACTAGGGGACTCATTTTTCCAACTTAAAAATAAAGATACTAAATGAGTTCACTCACGATGAAAGTGGATATTAAGGAAAACAGCACAAAGACACACAAGCTTCTTCAACTCAAATTGCAGCTTAAAGCCATTTCTAAGAGCAGTGTTAGCAAAATGATCGAAACATTGCTTGGGAAAAAACAAATCCATGTCTGAGATATAAAAAATAGATCAGATCAAATAACTGCTGTCTACATTAGTCTTCCCAAAAGAACTGCAAATAAGACAATGATGCTCAAAAATAGTGAGAAGGATAATATAAATACAAGAGTTCTCCTTTTCTGTAAAACAAATTAAAATCTCTCTCATGCAAAGTCCAGGTTCAACCTAAAGCTATGAACAGCAGAATTGTCTGTCTGCCTAACAGAGAAGTGAACCACAGGAACAGGAGAGGTTAATTAGCATTCAACTAATAGGCACCACAACTTGAGCACTCCCAATTGAGCATATTTAAGGAGCCTTTGACTCATTTGAATATGCTGGAAGTTGAGCACCAGTTTAGCGCTTTCACAGCCAGCGCGCTGAGTCCTGATTGAGCTATTTCAAAGCACATGGAGCACTTTTCTGTGTGAATTCTTAGCCAAATTTCCATGTCCCCAACCCTCCCTCTGCCTACACAGCTGCTAATCAAGAGGTGACTTCCCTATATGAAAATCCTGTGGCAATTAGAATTGCATTTTAGCCTTTTTCATTATTTATATTGTAAGAGAATTAAGAAATAATAATAATTAGTGAATATATGTCAGACTGAAGTTCATTTCTGCTGAAGAGATGTAAGTTAAGCCAATTCCACCCCTAAAGGGCTCCAGTTAAAATTTGGAGATGAGCAACCATGCTGAGAACTGTGAAACTGCCCAAACTTAACTGTGGCTACCACAAAGGACTCTGAAGGGGTCATTGCTCCAGGTGTTTAAAATCAGCACACAAATGAAGCAATTTGAGGGTTAGTATAATTCCTCAGAGTTTTGCAATTGTGTCAAGATGCTCATCAGTAGTAATAAAGAAAATATTTTCATAAGGTGATCATTTTCTTCGTGGTCTACCTTTTCCACAAATTAAGCCATTATGTATTTATTGAGCACAAATTGCATATAGGAACTATTGAAAATATTAAAGAGAATGAGATTTCAAATACCCCAGACCTTAAGGTGTTAAACATTTTTTGGGGAGAAAATAGTGTAACATTCTCATCTATATTGTAATGTGTTATTTTTTTATTCCTTAAACTTAATGTTCTAATTTATCCTTTCTTTAATCCTGACATTTAAATTTTATTGATAATATGTTATTAGTGGTATTGTTTTGCATTCATTTATGGTTGTTCATTTGTTTGATTACTGAGGGAATGAGGTGGGTATAAATAAAGAACAAGAGTTCAAATCACTTCCTAGACATAACAGTACTAAGAAATGACAACTCTAGGGGTCTGTCCAGGAAACCACCTGGTATTCCTAGGTTATAGCTTTGTACTTTTTGTTGCATATGTAGGAGAAAGAAATAATGATCCACTTTTTCAGAGATGATAAATGGATGTCTTTAACCTTATATATCTTGTGCTAATTTTGATTTTGGTTAGTTCTCTATTAAAATAATTAAAACAATAATATTACAAATAAATATTCTCATATTTTTCTAGCTCCTCTCAACTCAAAAATTAATGAGGATAAAATCAGATTTTAAAATGTTGTTTCACTTAATCTCTTCATAGAAATTATCCCAGAAATGATCAAGAGTAGGAAAGGATGTGTCAGTGAGAAGTTAGTTCTTTCAGTTATGTTTTGAGAAATTGTGGGTTAACTAGACTTTTGTCAATTTGAAGACCAAATTGAATGTGAGGCAAGCACTCTTGCAGAAGGATAGAAGAGAGAAAGGATACAGTTGGATACATACAGCTTAGTTCTCCTTAAAATGAGTTATACAATGTTTGAAATCCTTCAAGTCAAGTGACTAAACTATTTTCTCCAGAAAAAAAAAACAAGATGTACTATTTCTTAAGGGATTGATAAATTTAATGGATTATACATCACATTGATTTTAAAGTTAAAAGAATTTGTCTATTGTTTGATAATAACGAGAATACTAACAATAGATTGGTAAAACCTAAATCTCACAAAGTTAGTTATGAGAAAATTTAAAGGGCGACTTTTTTGCATCCTTATTTTTGCTTCTTTGGCTATTATCAGAGCTCTTCTCTTTCAGAATAAATTCTATGTGATTCTTTTGTTCAGACTGTATTAAACATTTTAGGACCAATTTGGTTTTGTTTTCAGACCTCCAGTATGGCTTACAGTAAATTATATCACCGAGATCGTTTTATGTCTGAAAAACTGTCCTGGTAGGAAGACAGAAATCTCTTTGTTTTAGGATCTTAATTGTGAGAGAATCTGTATGAACATTTTGGACCTCATACTTAAGATGCCTTAGTTAGATCCACCCATTTTCTGTCATATATGGTTCAACTTCCAACCTCCCTGTATACTCACTGGGAAACAGAATATCTCAAATTTGGTGAGGATCTAAGTGGAGCAATTATTCTGAAATACATCTTACCAGGCTCCATATGTCTCAGTTCTAACCACTGTGGAGAAAGAAGTTACACTAAAACAGTTCATAAAATAAGTATAACAAAACCAAAAGAACACAATACTGCTTTTGACTCAACTAAGCAAGCAGTGGAGTAAGAGTTAGTGTTAGGATGCTTGGGAATGCTGCTGAGTTGGAGGGGACATTTCACTGTGCTAAGAAGGAAATAGACCATGATGTTGAAAACATCTCAGTGTGACAGTGACCTGTCAATTTTCCCATTAGAAGCTCAAGTGTCCAAGACACTGGCAGAGTGGCTGGATCACTGAAATAACCACCTCAGTGCCAGAATCCTTGAGGAAAGAGAAAGAAAACATGTGAGTTTGAAAGACCCCAGGGACCTTGCGCTGATAACACAGAGAACACTAGTGTTTCAAAGTAGCTAGTGCAGACAGCCAGGAAATCACTCTTTATTATTATCACCTTTAACAATGAGTCTCCCCAGGTAGGTGACTCAGGAAATGCAATAAGATATCATTTGAATACAATTAGATTCACTTTTTTGCTAAACTTCACAAACACGTGGAAAAGTGCCTTATGAAAAGTGATGTATTTATTTTTTAACAAATTTCTGTACTCTTTGAAGGACCACTTTTCTGAATTTTGAACATAGAGTTTGTTTTGTTTTGTTTGCTTTGTTTTCAGGTTTTTGAGATTGAACACAGAGTTTCATGCAGGCCAGGCAAGTGCTCTACAGTTAGCTATCTCACAAATTCCTACACAAAGACTGTTTAAAAGAAGCAGGCTGGCGTGTTAAGTTGATGGATTTAATTTTGTGGTCTTTGCTTTCAAATCTATCAGTTTATCTCAAAAAAGAACAACAAATGATAGAATACGTGCTGGATAATTAAGAAACATTCCAAGGTTCCCAATATCAAAACAATGACAGAAATGTAAAACATAAAATACACGTATCAGAATCTCAGGTCACTTTTTGCGATTTCACTTCTGCCAGAAGTTTGTGAAATGTTTGGTTTGTAGTGGTACCGAGTTCAGGTGCAGGCCATGCTGCATGTTTATTTCAGACACTCTTAACAACTTCAGACTGGCATTGTTGTGAAACTTAGTCAAGTGAGCTCCTTTTCTGGAACGCTGATTTCCAAGCCTACTGTTTTTTGCAGCCCTGCTCAGGGCAACCTAGCAATGGAGGAGTCATCATTGCTACCTGCTTCCTTCCCAAGTGTAACATGAGGATCAAAGACCTTTTGGACCCCTTAGGGCAGCATCAGCATTATGGTTCTGTTTACATTCACCAAATCTAGTAATCTTGTCACACTCACTGGGAGTCAGGCTCATGAGTTACTGGAATTCCAACAATTCCCAGTCATTCCAGAATTCCTTTATGTTAGAAGACATTTTAAAAAACCCACTCTTTCTGTTTCTCTCTCCATGTCTATCTCTAGCTTTTTTTCTCCTTGTGCTACAGGATATGATACAGGAGATGCAATACAAAAACCTGTTAGATGTCTGATACATTGAGTTCATTTCTCTAAAAATCAAAGAATGAGTTCTAGGAACAATAAAGGTTAAGAGTAGGAAGATATTTATTGAGATGATAGCTCCTGAGAGGCAGGAGGAATCCCCAATGGATGGGTGAGGACCCCACCTTACAGGAAAGTTTTATAGAGTAATACCCACATGGGTATGGCATTGTTTATAGCTGTGATCAGCCAATAAGGATACAAGTACAGTTGCTTAGGTAATAGTGACCCAATGGGGGATCAAGTTACATAACAAGAGAAGAACAGAAACTTTTTCTAGGAAATGATGGGTCTGGGCATCTCACCTTTATTTTGTGGCCCTGTCTCCAACATACGTGTCTCCAGCCACAGCTGAGATGTATTTTAACCTCATCCGGCTCTCTCAAGGGCCTAGCCTTATCTGCCTAGTATTTCTGCCTAATTTAGCTATCATACTTGTACCCCCAGCCCCTGTATGCATACAAACTAAAACTCTTTTTTCAAATATCCTTTGTCTATCTATATTAGATCAAACTCCCATTAAATCTTTATAAAAAAGAGTTTGTGCTACAAAATCTTATAAGTGAGATCTATTGCATGATTTCATCACATAGAGGAACTGTTTGAGATTGTTGATTTTTTTCATGTTTGCACACTTAAGCATGAATAGAAGCAGGTTGGATGACTGTTGGCATCTGGTGGGTAGAGGCTTGGATGCTACTAAACATAAGATATTGTACCAGACATCTGCCTACAATGAAGAATTATCTGGTCCACTGTGTTAATAGTGCTGAGGCTGAAAAAAATTGCTTTTAGGTAAACACATTTGTGTTTGTCTTTGAACTATTAATCCAACTAATATGCTTTCTTTAAACTCCAAGATCCATTATATAAATATAAACAAAATACAAGAAAAGTAAGGGTTTTTTCATGCTAAAGCTGATAATTTGAAAAGTTATATTTGTATTCTGAAAAAAATCAAGATAAACATTCCCCAATTAGAGAGAATTTAGTTTAACTATAGGTTGGTCATGATGATAACTACTAGCAAATCAAAATAAACAATAAATTTAAGCATGTTAATGATGATATTTCCTATTTTTATGTAGTGTAAGAAAACTGGAAGCAAAACAATCATACAAGATGTTTTTAGAGTTTAAAAATTATCTAATTAGATCATTTGATGCATGTCTTACAACTCTAATTTGCTATTCTGATACCCATTAACCAAAAACAGGACACTTACAACCAGAAAAGATCCAACCACGAGCAGTGAAGGCAGCCCCGTGGATGCACACCAGGGAGACCAGTCCCACGAGTCCTTTGGGCACCGTGATTTACAGCAAGATTATCCATCATGCAGCTTTTAAAAAATTGTAGCATTCCCATAATTCTAAAGGTCAATATTAGTGTTCTGTAAAGGATACTTCAGGTTATGATGAAACAAAACAAGAATCAGAGTAAAACTAATTCAGAAATATTTCACATACAGTAAATTTTAAATGATATTTTGTCTTAGCAAATTTTCAATGATATCTTTCCAAGTGACATTTTAAATTGATTCACAAAAGCTAATAACCTGATTCTAGATTTAATGAAAAACTATGGAAGAGGAACAATTAAATTTCAAGTAACCATTATAGGATTTAGTTTTTTAAAATAATAAAAACAGATACAATTTAATAGTGATATTTTTTTTTAAAGTAACAACCTATGCAATAGGACTTAGGGTCAGAGCAAATCCATACGCTTTCTCCAACCCCACTGATCTGTATAAACACATTGTCAGATACACTTCCTCTCTGTCTTCTGTCACAGCCTCCATCACATTCTCCTGCCAAGCTTGCCTTCTGAACCACACACCTTTAAACTCAGCCCCATTAACCGAATTGAAAATGTTTAGGTTCCCTTTCTGTTTATTCTGAACAATTAAAGATCCTGTATAATCAGCTAAAATCAGCCTGAGGCTGCACTTGAGTCCAAAGGCTGAGGAGAGCATTTGTTCCAGCCCTGCCGTCCTCCTGAGATGGGTCTGGGTCTAGGTTCTTCTGCATTTTGGCCATTGTAGACTTTTTACTCCTAAGTGCATGGCTGTGACTGGATGCTATCCCACTTAGGCTAAACTGGACCTCTATTGTGACTCTGACTAAATTACCCAGAATTAAGGTTATATTATGTTTACTTAGACATTAAAGAATTGTTTGAGAAAGGGTGAAATTTCATAAGCTATCCAGGAGCACTATCTGCCTAGTCTGTAACTCACAGTAGTAAGTAGGTTCCTTGATGGAAATCTTTTCCAATTAATCTTTTCTGCAGCCTACACGTGTGTCCCACAGGATTAGATCCTTCTGCTAGTCTGTTTACTATGTAAATTGTACTTCTCTTCTTCATTTTCCCTCCTTGGTTTTGCATACAATGTACTCACAAATTACATAAAACAGTTAGAACCCACTAATTCTATAATAAATGCCTCCTGTCCAAATTTAGCCTTTCATTTTACCTCCAACATTCTCTGTTATGTTTATCCATTCTTTCTTCTGCCATACTTCACTCAAATATGACAAAATTATTCTGTAATTTTTCATTTTGTCATTGACATCTTCAATTGCTCCCTTTCTACCAAACCCTATCCTTAGAACACACCTTCCTTTTCAAATAAATTTATTTGCTCTCCAGATAAATTAACATTTAACCCTCCTTTTTATTTCAAACTCAAAAGAACTATTTTTATTGTCTTTATTTTCTAGCCATGCATTACTTACAATCTGTTCTTTTATTTTAGTGAAAATAGTTTTTCAAAGATAGCAAGTTATAATCTCATTGCCAAATACAGTGATTGCTTTTTGAACTTCTTTTATTCATTTCCAAAATCCAATGGGTGTATCATTCCATACATTGCAGAATAGCACATTTATGACTCAAATTGCCTCATGAAATTATCTCCAAATCACCCTTGCGTGTTCTTGATTTGGAAAATTAATTGCCTTAAAACCTAGACTTGCAATATAGGTTGTGTTATCTATTGTCTATGTCCTATTTCACACACACAATTGTGAAGTATATTAATTTAAACATCATCTCTAGTGTTTTCTTTCCCCTGCTCCAAAGTTTCAGAGCACTGGAGAATTTGTTAAACTCTTAAAAAATACAAACATTATTCTAGAAACTTTCAAATTTGGCCTGAAAAACAGCTCTGTGATTCAAGATTTACTTTATTTCATAGACGAAGAAAACAAAGATGAGTGATTTTTAAGACATATGGCCTCAGTGATGTGCAATCAGCCATGCAGAAACTGATTCAGATCCCACTTCCAGGCTTCCATTGTGGTCTGGCTCCTTGTTCGTGTCCCTAGTACTTGTTTAATGTGCTAATTTTCTGTGACCTTCTTTCTTTTGTAGAACTCTATTCAGATAGTCTACGTGCCTTGTGCCATCCTATGCATTATTATCTTTTACATTTCCCATCCCAGCAACATCTATGCTGCTCTTCTTCATTTGTAAAAGGGTGCCCTTCTGCCATGCTGTTTTAAATCCAAATTCTAAGGTTCAAGTATTGACTCTCTGAACATTTGAACACTATCAGAATCAAAATGGAATTGCTTGTGTCTAAGCCAGAAGGTTATTATGAAGGGAGTATTCTCACACATTTCTGCCTGATAGTAACCACACATTACTTCCTGATAGTAAACACTGTAAAAGATTCTGCCAAATCCACAACCCTGAACTTCAACCCACACAATTGTTTCTCCATGGACATCTGCCCAGTAAATGCCTGCTCAACCTCAGACTGGCACAGCACCACCTCCATTATTATCTCTGAGGCCCAAGATTATTTTGACATACATAATCTTCCTCATTTATGTCTTTTAAGATTTCCCCAGCTTCAACTTCTTTGAATACACTCAGTGTAGTATGATATACATATTCCCATCGGAAAAATATTCTATTCACAAATAAATATTATTATTTGAGGACTCTCTCTGATTGTTATTTAGGTTGAAAACTAACATACTGCCCTATTAAATAAAATACCTAAAGTAATAAATATTTTAAATTGATGGATCTACATGTTCATGTAATTTTAATATTGTTGTTATAAATTGAGTCATTTATTCTTTGTGCTAAAGGTTTTCTTAAACTTACTAGAAAAATCAATACTGTGTTTTCTATACAGGCAGTTAACTTCCTGCTTATCTGTTTGTAGTATAACGAAAAAAAGTTTCAATAGAATCATACTAGATACTTCTTCAACAGGTGACAACTTATACTCTATTCTTTCACTCATCTAAAATGTAATAATACTTCTGTTCATGAATGCTTCTGTTTGAAAATGATTCGGTTTGCAAACAAAAGGGTTCTGCAAAATCAAACTCTGCATCTGGTGACAAATACAACCATAGCCACCCTCCCTGCACCAACACAAATGCAACCATTTCCCCAAAATCATAAAACACACTAAGCTCATAAACCGAGGCACTACTCTAGTGATATTTTTCAGTAAGCATTAAAGAATTGATCAACCTTGAGGAGACTGAGTCACAATAACCCAGGCTGGCAAATGGGTTTGGACTCCAGAGTCTACCAAGCTCCATTTGCCATGAATGTCTGGAAGAGCAGGGCAGAGTGTGTTGTGTTATGTTTCTGCCTGAAGATGGAAGTGACCGGATTAATAGCCAGTATTTGCTATTTATGTACTAAGTGAATGTACTAGAAATCAGCATACAGATTAACTTTCTAATTTACTTATTAGCAAAAACATATCACTGTAGTGCTTAGAATTCATGCCATCACCATTTTCTTGGCTTTCCAAGTTCATAACAACCTTGGTAGAACATAGGAAGTGCATAGTGTTGATCTTTTGACTCAGACTATGGCAAGTGCTGGTGAATTCTGGTTCACATACTATATACTTATGCACAGGCATATTCTTGACTTCCAGGACTGGTACCTTCACAAAAATAGACAAATAAAGCCAAATTTCCATCTTTAAATTTATCATTATGTTCACTCAAACTAATTCATTTGCCATTTTTTTCTGTAAAGTAACTGCAGCAACCTTCTTTTTTTTATTTAAAGAAAAAAAAATGAAACAGAAAGAGGATAGAGATACTACAAAATTTCAAAACAAAACAAAACAAAAATAATAACCAGTAAGAAATCACTACTTGATAATTACATATTTTCCTCTTAGAAGTAGTTGTTCAAGTTACAAAAGTAAAGCCTACAAAGTGGACATTTAAACAGTGAGACTGCAACTGGTTCTGTTCATCTATCCAACAAAAACTTAGTGATATGGTTATCAACCCTACACACTTCAACATACATGCAGTTATATCCTTTAGAATATTTTCTTTTCCTCTCTTTTCTTTACAATAACTTGTAATTCAATTCTCATAAACTGTTCAGAAGTTCTACACATGTATAAGTCTCTATGTGTATACCTAGCCTTTCTGTATTAATGGGAGAAACAAATCAAAAGAGATCTACAATACAAATTCCTAGAGAAACACAAAAAGGACATATAAAACCACAATACTAGGTGATCTATGGTAGTTACTATGATGTCTCTTGTTATTTTCAATAAAATTGTCTGTATCATCAGGCATAATTAAACATAGCAGTACATAGCACTATTAATAAAAACCAAACATTGGAGACATTGTAGGACTTCAAAGGCAGTTAATAATCAAACCAGAATGGGTATCCTATTGAATCTTGTAATCTTCCGAGTAGTTGGCTCTACTCTCAGACTTGATACTCTCAAGCATACCAGATTCGAATAAAATCAGTCAAGACAAAACAGAGACATAACCAATCTTCTCTGCTTCATCTCTGCTATGCTATTTTCCTGTCATTGTTGTTTACTTTTCTTCTTCCTTTCATTGCCTGCCCCTTTCATTGAGGCCTTTCTGCCATTGTTCCTGGAATTCTGGTGATTTTCTTCTCTCTTTCTAGAATGTCTTTCAGTATTCTTTGCAGGGTTGGATTGGTGGTCACAAACTCCCCAGTTCCTCTTTGTCATGGAAATATCTTGTCTTTCCATTAATTTTGAGAGACAGTTTTGCAGGGTACATCAATCTGGGTTGGAGGTTATTTTCTTTCAGGGCTTGGAATATTTTGATCCAAGCTCTTCTTGATTTGATGGTTTGCATCAAGAAGTCTGCTGTGATTTTGATACGTTTTCCTTTTTTCCCTGACCTTTTTAAATATTATTCTGTTCTTGTGATGGATTTCTGGGATCCTGATTATTATACGTTTGGGTGTAGATCTGTTTCGGTTGTAGCTGGCTGGAGTTCTGTATGCCTCGTATATCTGGACCTCACTTCCATTTCCTATGTTTGGGAAGTTTTCCTTAATTATTTCTATGAATAGACTTTTTATTTCATTTGTATTTGTCCCTGCTTATTTGTTTACATTTTTTAATATTAGGTTATAAATCTTCTTGTTGTCTTCTAGCCTTTGTATCATTACTTCCTGGTTCCTTGTTATTTTTAAGAAGTCCTTCCTTTCATGATCATACATTGCAAATCTGTCTTCAAGTTTTGAAAGTCTGTCTTTAGTTTCTGTTAAGGAGTTTTGCCAGCTTTCAATGGAGTTTTAATTTCCTGATATTCTCTTTGGATCTATTTCATGTATTCTAGATTTTGTTTATATTCTTCATCAAAGGCTTCTCTCCTTTCTCTGTGTTCCTCCATTCTTCCATTTGTGTCTTCTTGAGAAATACCCAGCATTTCTTTTATTAATCTTCTTATATCTTGCTTCACCTGAGTTAGAATTTCAGATTTAAATTCGTTGATGAGGTCACAGAAGTATTTCTTTATTTCCGATGAGGCTGTGTCTGATATTGCATGTTTACTGCCCTCAACTTCCTCTGCATTTACCTCTCTTGGACTCACTTTCCCTGGTTTGGCAGTTGGAGGCCTTTTGCTGTTTCTCTGTCTTGTCGTATTTCTGGTTTCTTTCAGATGAGTGAGTGGTACCATTCTGTAGGCCTTTTGTATTGCTTGCAGTTTTTCTGAAGCACACTGGCTAGGGAAGTGCTGCCCTCCCCAGTCCACTGCCAATCTGCGAGGCACGCAGGCAGGGGCCATGTGGGCCAGCCCCTCCCCCTATGTCAGTCAACCAATGAGTGCTTCAGCACATTTGTGTGTTCCCTGAGGATGGCACAGGTTCAGGACAGCCTTATCCCTGGCTATTGGGTCCTGACCAGCGGCATGGCCCAGCTCAAGCAGATCCTACCAATCTGCTTTGGGCCAGGAGCTGCCGACTGATGCCATCTCAATTGTTGATTCAAGCCTTCCTGCCCAACTCCAAAATGTTGTCTATCCATTCATCCCGTTCTAGGGAATCCAGTCCTCATGACTCACCAAAGTCTGTGCAGCTCCATTCACCGTTTCCTCTCCCTGTTGTAGCACCTTCTCCCACCAAGGGTATCGAGCTCACCAACCCCCACTCTTGGCAGGGCCACAACCTCAGCTCGACTGTGAGTCACCTGACTCTAGGACGCACCCTATACAGTGACCAGAGTGTGCCTAGCTCCAGCCCTCAGTCCACGTTTATTTTATTTTTTTCTTTTTCTTTTTCCTCAGTTTCTTCCTGGGTCATGAGAGTTCCTCTCCTTTCGTCTGGTCTTCTCCTTGGTGTCAGATTCTAGCATCTGAGTTGTTTTTTTCAGAGAGGCTCTCTATCGTGCTACCTATCCAGTGGCCATCTTGGATCCCTGCAGCAACCTTCTTCATGTTCCTTATATTCCATCCAGGTGACCTGCCCTTGGGGCGGGTAGCACTCATACCCAGGGTGGAACACCCTTAATCCCAGCATCACACACCGTAGATACAGTCACCTCTGGAAAGTCCCATCTATGACCACATGAGGTTTTGGGGAGAGGGTACATCTAGACACAAGCCAGAACACCCAGCTTGGCCTCAAACTCATGGAATTACAGACACATGCCACCATATTTAGCTGTTTGTTTTGATTTTAGATAGCAACTTTGTTTTCTTTATTTTCAGTCTTTTTGGGAGTACCTTAAACATTTACTTTCTTATGGCTTTATTATTTTGTACATTTTATAATTATCCCATTATTTATAAGTCTATATTCCTTAAGGTATAGAATTATATATCATTTATTACTATCTTCCTAAATTGACTTTCACAGAACAGTTATAAACAGTGTTTCAATGAACAAAAATGTGAAAAATGGATTAAAAATGGACAAATTTTCTTGTCTTAAGGGTTGAAACAAAAATAACTTTATATTTAATTACAACAACCTTGCTTTCAGATATTTTCTTGTTTGCTTGAACAAATAAAGTGGAATGAAAATGTTGGACACATTTAATAACTTCAACAAAAAGAGAAACTAATATAATAGATTCTACAAAGGCGAAATTTGTTAATTACATTAGACTATTAGGAGAAATTCATACCAACTTGTTCACTGGTGTCAGGAGAGGTGGCTTAGGTCTGTCTTCCTTAGAAGTTTGGACCCTTCTTAACACTTTCCCTGTCTCAGTGTTCCTGGTCAGGGCAACCTGCTGAGCTTGAGCTAAATGTAATTCTAATCAGCAAAGCAAAGCCCAGAGCAGCTTCAGGCCTCATTAAGAGAAGCCAATCCTGTCATACACAATTGGAAAAGGAAAGTAAATTTGAGAAATTTTCATTGAAAGAAATGCCATAGCTGTGGATTGGCTAGTAACAAAGCTGTTTTTCAAGTTCAACAAAAGACTCCTGGGTTAAAGTGAAAATTTAGATTTGAGAGTGGTTCGATTATAATTGAAAAGTGACAGAGGAAAATGTAAATTAAGTCAGGAATGAATCAGTGTCTTTTAATAGTTAATTTTAAAAAAAACTCCAGTTAAAGTTATTTTTTCTTTAGAATTTCATTCAATTACAATACCTATATCCATATGAAGTGGTTGACTGTTTTAGGGTGCCTGATCACGAGCTCTTACTTGATCCCCTATAACCACCACATTCTAAGAGAGAGCTACAGCTTTACTATAGTTAAAACTTTAACCACGGGGTCATTAAAGTTTGTGATCATGAGCTCATGGAAAGATTCTTATTCTAGTTAATCAACATACTTATTCCAGGTAATCACTATAGTCCTTAATTTCCTCCTAACATATTTTGCTTCATATTACTAAAAAATGATAAAAATGAGTCAATTTTTCTAATACAAGGTATAATCATAAAAAGGAATTACAGTAAAAGATTCATCACAGCTCAGAACACTCCCCTTTACTTCTCGACACTTCTGAAGCAGTTCTGGGAGTCCTCTTTCGTGTGTATCTTCAGTTGAGCCCATGGCTGCCTCAATATCTTGTGTCAATTCAAAATGTTTACAGAAATTTTTGTCAGTCAAAACATTATGATATTCCCTCATCATCTTTATCTGCAGATCTAGTACCCGGGACTTCCAGATTTTTCACAAGGCCAAAATGAACATAAAATTAAATGTTTTAAATCAGCACAACACAATGAGTTGGCTACAACAGTGCAACTAGAGATATTCAGAAGAGAAGATGTCCAAAACTGCTTCAGAAGTGGCAAAAATAGGGTTGAGGATGTCGCTCAGTGGTAAAGTGCTTGCCTAGCATGCACAAGGCCCTGAGTTCAGTCCCCATTACCACACACATACACAAAATGGGCAAAAACAAGGGGTAAATATGCTGGAAACTGGAAGGGAGATTAAAGGCAATGTAGCTTTTATTGCAATACATTTTTTAAAAATGTAATTACTCACTGGGTTTTATGTTCACACCTTGTATGTTTCAACATGGGTAAATCTTAAAAGAGATAATGCTCAGCAGAAAGTGCAGGTAAACCAGTACACACTGCACAATCCCACGCAGACACAGCTTAAAGGTCTATCACAATTACTATATTGTATATGAAATTCTAAAATGCAGTAGAGTGGGGGCCTATGGTTGCAAAATCTGAGAGCTCGACTTAGGTTCTGGACTCTGGTCATAGAGAAATTTCTTAAATTTTAAAGCTAACATCCTCTCACTCTTTCTGTGTGTGTGTGTGTGTGTGTGTGTGTGTGTGAGTGTACATGTGTGTTTGTTTTAATGAAAAAACTGATTTAAATGTATAGCAGAAGCATTTTAACTTGATATAATAACACTTTTTATCTTGATTTTATTTCTTGTGCAACTAGGGTTCTTTTCAGAAGGTTCTTGGGCACATCTGTATCTTATTCAGTGTTTTCACTGCTGAGACAAAATGTTCAACACCCAAAGTTAAATAAAAAAGGATAGTTTTATTACAGTTCACATTTTGTAGAGCTTCAATTCACAGTTAGCTGGCTCCAAGGCAGGGTGGTATGGTAGAAGGGCATCACAGAGAAGAAAGAATTCTTGGCAGGCAGAAGGCAGCAAAGCAGTGAAGTAGCAAAGAAGCACCAAGTGATAACAACAACTTTCTTCCTGTCCCTTATATTCTATCCATGGTATAAGCCCTTAAGGAAGGTAGCACTCACAGCCAGGCTGGGCCTTCCGGTTGTCTACACCCTGAGCTACGCCAATCACCAATGTACTATCACACACCTTCATCCCAGCATTACACACCCTACATCCAGCCACCTCTGAAAAATCCCACCTAAGACTGTATGAAGCTTTTGGGGGACATCTAGACACAAGCCACAGCAATACATGTCTCCAAAACTTTTACTTATTTTATCTTCCAGGAGACTGTTTCAGTTTTAACATTTAGATCATTGATACATTTGGACATCAGTGTAGAACATGGTGAGATATGAGTCTAGATTTAAACTTCTGTCTGTGGGTAGCCATTTTTTTCCAGCACTATTTGTTAAACAGGCTATCTCTCTCTCTCTCTCTCTCTCTCTCTCTCTCTCTCTCTCTCTCTCTGTGTGTGTGTATAAAGTGCTGACCAGCTATGTCTAAACTTAAGAAAACAGATACACCTTGAAACCATAATTCTAAGTGAAATAAATCAGGTATGCAAGTTTAAACATCACACCATATGACTTCTCTTATATGAGAAATCCAAAGTATAAATAAATTACAAAGCCAAATAAAAGATAATAGGAAACAAGGAGATAGATCTTTTATGAAAAGTTGGAGGGAGATGAGAGGGAGGAGATGAAGAAAAGAATTAGGACGTGTCACCAACATGAACCAACACCCCATGAAGAAAGTAATTAGTATATACTGCAAACATGTACTAATAAAAACAAAATTTTAAAACGTATATACAGCAGCAACCATCTTTGACATGGTAATTAGAGACTTTCATGCAAAGGGGTACATTTTGGGAAAAATTATTCTTGTATGTTTCTTTAAAAATATGATTATAATAGATGCATCCTTGAAACTGTACAATGCTATCCATATCCTAAGTAGTTATTCTAACAAATAATTATTTGTTAGAAAAATGAATTATTTAAATAACAATTAAATTAATATAATCATCCTTTGAGTATACTGGGCACCTTCTTGGATGACTGGGAAACTTTTTATATCTGTGGCAAGTTGTTATCTTTGCTTGTTTCCTAAACCTTCCCAGAAGCTTATATCTGAGTAGCTGTTTCCATATTCAAAGTAAATAACTTTGCCTTGCTGTTGTTCAACAGGATTAAACTTATTTCTTTCTTGAACAAAGGATAAAGGATAATAGAATGAAAACTATTTCTTAAAATAGGATTAAGGAATAAGAGATTTTACTATTTTCTTATTGCAAAGTAAAAGCATCTCAGGTAACAGTAGAGTTCCTTCCTGAAAAACTGAAGAGAATGTAAACTGAAAATTATATTCATTTCATATAAATAATAAATCTCCCTATTTTCAGAGAACTGAGATTTCTTATCAAACACAAACACTGAAGATCACCCAATATCTCAAAATTTATACAAGACTTTTGTATTTTTTTCTAGAAAAAAATGTATCTTGCACAACAACCAATAAAATATTATTCTTGCATAAAAAATGTGTCTTAAACTATCTTTCTAATTTACACCTAAATCAAACCCTTTGAGCCTTTGTTTCACTGTCATCAAGGACACCTATCATTGTATGGTGACAACAGCTGTGTCTGCCCATGTCATAGCAGGATGACTTTCTCAGCTGCCCTAACCGCAGGGTTTTTCTTCAAGCTTTGAAACTTGAATGAGAGGTGCAGCACGAACAGTAGACATTTAACGTGCTGCTACGGTTCTAAAGCTTCAAAGGAAACATAATTAACTCAATGCCACATAATTGTTCTGGGGAAAGGGAAAAAAAAGATGCAAACAGAACTGATATGCTTATATTTTCCCTTAGTAATTAAATGACAATAATAAATCAGCAAGTTCTTTTTAAAAACTCATTCTTTTGACTTTTAAGTTAATGTATCCCTTGAGGATTTTAGTAACTTATAAAGTATAGGAAGCAGGGAATTGGGATTTTTGCTATTTCCCTCTGTGACTGTAATTTCTCTTCTCTGCCTCTGTCTTAGAAATTTGCTGAATGTATTTGTCTCTCTGACCTCACCCTAACCTTTCCTTGCTCTTTCTTTCCTTTTATTCCAATGCATCTCTGTCTTTCTGACTTCATTTGCCTTGCTATCTATCAGGTAACCCTGGCAAGTCATTTCCACCAATACATCTCTTCAGAAGTGACAATCATGTTCCACTCTGACATCTGGAAATTTATCTGTTTCAAACTCCATCTACTATCAGCACTAGAAGTACTGAACATTGCTAAAAGGAGTTAGAAGACAACATTCATTAATTAGGTTCAAAGAAATCTTTAATTTTCTCCAATAATAAATTTAGAATTGGCCAAAATGTTATGTATTGTATTGTGTGTATTTATTTATTTATTGCAGTAGGGTCTCACCATGTAGTCAGGCTGGCATTGACCTTGCTTATTGTAGCTCAGGAGGGTCTTGAACTTCAGGCAATCTTCATGCCTTCCAAATGCTAGGATTGCAGGCATACACTACCACACCAGGCTGTAGTGTACTTTCTAATTAAGAACTGTCATGATTTGATGTAATTTCTTAAAAGGTAAATTTTTTTTGACGATTTCTTGGTTTATTAATTTTAATCTTTGAAAATCTTTTTAAAAATACATTTTGGAACTACCATTTGGAGAGAGTTAAAAGGGATCCCCCCCTCAACCGATCCCATTAAAATACACAAGTTGAATAGATATGGGACCCAACGACCATGAGAAAAAATAAAGAAGCCATTGCAAACGTGTTTTTAAATAAGTTATTGCAAAACAAAATCAGAGAGAGCAGCAATACTTGATTAAGCATGGTTCCATAAGCCATCATAGGGGACAGTGGCAGAGCTCTGAAGCCCCATCTTGCCAAGTCCCAGCAGTCTACAACTGAAAAACACCAAGCAGAACGGAGGAGGAATGAGGGAGTTGGTACAAAGTATGAGAGGACACATTCTCTGTAGCTATGTTCTATGAAATTTACATGACACAGAATCAATAACTAGTGTTTCTCAGAGGTGATATACAGGATCTGGTGCCTAGAGGTCTCTGAACATGTATCTATTAAAAACATTTTATTATATATTGTTGCTTCTCTAGCTTTGCCTCATGGCCAAAAGTATGGTAAGTTGAGTAAGTCACAGCTTATCTAAGTAACACAACTCTTTTCTCTGTGAGGCACATCAAAGCTTCCTAGTGTTCAGGGAAACCAGAGAGCATTCAGCACTGTGCTAGTGTCAACAGTTCTAACAGCAAACCACCAAAAGAAAACATCAGAAAAGTTTGAAAACAGCAATAAATAAATTGTGAAAGGAATATTTGTATATAATAGAAGAGCTGAAACAATGATGAAGAGAGAGGCTTTGTTTGACCTTGACTGGGAATATGGTCTATTCAAGATAGTGCATTTTTGCAGCTCCACAAATAGGAGACCATGAAAGCACCTCAGGTATTTATTTTTGAGTTACAAACAAATTTTAGTGAGTAGGCAAATTTGTAAATATGGAGTTAGTAAATTAGGAGATTGCATTTAAGTGTATGTTGAATCTCACAGCACCTTCTCATATAATGTTATGTGGAAAATATCTCAAAATTATATCATTATTATGCAAGAAAAATATATTTTAGAATTGTATGATTCTCTTCAAGAAACAGGCTACTACAGGTGGACTTTTGGGAAGTTAACAGGAAAAGTTAATGCTGGCATTATTATTCCAGAGCAAAGACAACACAGAATACTGCATGAAAATCTAGCATTATTTCCAGGAAAATTAAAATGTCCCATCTGCTCAATATAAGCAGTGAGAGCCAGAATACAATAAATTAATGCCACTGATGTTCTGAGATAAAGGCATTTTAATCCAGGAATTTGTAATTAGCCAAATTATTCATCAAGGATGAAGTTAGAATAAATATCTGCATAAGTGAAAAGAAGGATAAACTCTACCTTCCACACAGTGTTTCTTGACAAGTTACTTGGATATACTTCCCAGAAAAACTTGGAACCAAGAAACTAAGTAATCTAGGAAGTGTGTGGGTCAGACCTGCTGCAGACTGATTAGGGCTACAACCTTCCAAATGAGTGGGACTATGAGGGCCTTAAAAATAGAGAAAAGTGGTGCTATTTTAAGACTGCAGAAGAATCAAAGCCCTCTACCAGAATTTGAGATTCTCTGGGGGCTGAGACAAAGAACTTCTCTGGTGGCCCATATTTATTTGGTTTTCAAACAAGGGAAGGGCTTAGAGTGGAAAGCGCAGGAAACTGAGCAAGACCTTGGGAGTCAGTTCAAGGACTTCTCCAAGTAATAACTTATGTTAATCTTTAGGCTGACCTTTACCACAAGAATGAGATGCCTACAGTTACAGTCTTTATCTAGGGAATTGGGAACGGAGCCAGGCCTCCTCAGTTGTGGCCTCCTCTTGTCCTTTGAGGAGTCACTGGCATTTAAGGCCACTACAGGCCTCTGCCGAGGCCAGTAACTCATAGAGGTTCACTTACTATGAATCTGCCGCCCTTCTCCACACAAGGGGCCTAGGTCTGGGACAGACTCACAAATAAATGTAGAAAGGCAATTGGTTAATTTTAAATCCTGCTCAAGGCCACTTTATAATGATCTCCATCACAGACCTGTATCTTTTCTAGTACATCTAGAATGCACTAGAAAAAGACCAGGAAAACAGGACCCTGGGAAGGATGGCATCAGTCAGGAAACAGGTTCAGGAGATCTGCTGTTGAAGGCAAATATTTAGAATTTGAGCTGCCCACAAATATAAGATGAAGAAAAAGTAAGAAAAGTAAGAAAATAACTTCACTGAAAACCTTGAAGCTGAGTGACAAAAATTCAACATCATCATGTCACAATACTAGCTTGTGCTATGAAAAATATATTGATGGAAGTGTAAGAATATCTACATATTTTCACCATATAGAGTCAAATTTTTGCCAATTTTTGAACAATGTATTTATGGTTACAAAATAAGAGATATATGCTTCCAACACATTTTATCCTAAAACTGTGGATTGCAGAAGTTGTTGGAAAAAAAGACAGAACTGTTTTGAATTTTACAGTTTATAGTATATGGTTCAGGAATAAAATGTAGTGGTGTTATTTAATTTTATCTGAAACTGCTAAGACTTTTAAGAGAAGGTATGAACGTGGCTGAAGTAAATTAACTAAAATTTCATTTACCATACAAGAAAGATATTAGAAAGGAAATAAAATAACATAGGAACCAATTACAGTCACCAAAGTAAAAACAGAAAAAATAAAGGAGAGTAACTTACTCTATCAAAGGAATGTTATATAACTTCTAAAATTATGAGTAACACAATGTATTTCAATAAAGTACTCTTCTAGATATTTCTAATAAAAAATCCAGAAAGAGAATTTATAGGTTGTATACCACTCTTTCTGTCAGAAAGACTAAAAAGTATGTTTGTGTGCATGTGTGCCCGAAATTCCATATAGACACATTATCTACCTCATGAGTGAAAAGCAAGTGCTTGAGGAACAGTAGCAAAAAGCTATTACTTTAAACCTTTTAAATTTTAAATTATGTGAATGCACAGCCTATTCTAAATGTAAATCCAACTTAAATAAAAATATACAATGTCTTCTATAGAGAACTAATAGAGATAGAGACCAAAAAAGTCTTACTTTCAATCATTAAATCTTCAACAGAACTTAATTTTTTAACTTCTATCTACATACTATACTCACAGTTTGAATTAAGGCTTTCCAACAGTTAGTTGGAAACTGGATCTTTATTCATTTTTTTCTAGTTAAAAGAACTCCTGTGGAACCTTTTTTGACTTCAGTCAACTTCTCTACAGAGCTGGTTCTCCTATGGGATTCCAGGAAGACCATTTACCCATCACTGTGACAGAAGCACACTTCGTTGTTTAGGTTTCTTCCCCTTTGAAACAGCAGCGTTAGGTTGTTTGCCATAGATAACATTTCTCCAGAAGGGTATCATGAATCCTCCTTCTGGTACCCTATCTCATCAGCAGTCTCTCTCCATTCTATGATTTTCCCATCTCACTGGTTTCAAACTTAAGCCCTGTATAAAAAGGCTCAGTTTGCTCTAACTTAAAAATAATCCACAGTCAGTCCTTATTTTCATTACTTCTCAACAGAGTACTCAATACATGAGGCTCCCTCCAGGATTCCCTCATCCTTTGCAATCTTGTCCCATCCACTGCCTCTGTGCTGCTGTTTGTGGTTTTCCTGCAGCTTAGAACATCTTCTCGCCCTTTCTCTGCCTGATCACTTCCATAAGCCCTTCATTGCTCAACTTAAGGACACCTTCAGGACACCAATCATCTATTTCAAGCTTCTCCCATGAAACTTCCACAGTTAAGACACTTATCCCTGCAGCCAGACTCACAGTGTTTGACGCGTGTAGCTTGGGTTAGATATGTGTGTTTTCTGATGAGATGGCGCCCCATAAAGCCAATACTTTCTCTTTCCTTTCTCAGTTCCAGACTGAAAATGTAAAAAGAGATATTGATCTTCACTATCGTTGCATTACTGGACTGGATCTAGGATAAACTGGATAGTAAGTAAATGTTTACTTAAAAGAAAGCAACTAGACAAAATGACAGCACTAGCCTTGACCCTTCTCCTGGACTCCAGTAATGCACTTTCCACCACCCTGGGAAATCATGGTGGAGAACTGACTTTGGAAGAGACTTCTTGTATTCAATCTCAGACCTACCTCTTCCTAGGTGGGTCATCTTGATAAATCACTTAATCTCTATGTGCCTCAGTTCCTTTATCTGTGAAGCAAGGATGATGATGACACCAACTTAAAGGTTTTATATGAGACTTAAATGAATTCATTGCTTACTAAAATCTTTGAAAAGAAAGTAGAAGTGGTAAGAAAAAACTAAGGAATGTAATTACTGAAACAGAGAAATGACCATCTGGGTAGTATGTTGCTAGTTTAAATTTTACATGAATTATCAAACCTACCAGTCTACCAGGTTAGCTCATAACCATTAGTGGTTTCTGTGATAACTTTTTTTTTTTTAAATCTGTGGTAACTTTAAAAGTTAAGGTCTTTACAGAGGGAATTGAGTTTAAATGAGGTCATTAGGGTGAGCCAGAGTCAAATTGGTGTCCCTGAAAGGCAGAAATCTGGAGGCATAGACATGCGGAGGGAAGAGGCTGTGCCTGAGACATAAAGAGAAGACCACCATCTATAAGCCAAAGAACCTACTGGTCTAGTCGGATTCTCTAAGTCATTTGCTGAACTCAAAAAGTCAAAGTTCCATATGTGTACATAACTGCTTTACTCTTTTTAGTGACCTGTATTCTGCTTCAAGATCCTAATACAAATTATATTATAGACTGTCAAAGAACTTCTAATATATTTTTAATCTGGAGGCCATAGTTTAGAAGTCAATGAAAGTACAGTAGCACGGTAAAGAAAAAAGTACTAATCAAGCAAAGTCACTAAATTTAAAAACACTATATGAAAGTGTGCTATGTCATCACTAGTTCTATTAAAATTAAAAAGGTGAAATAAAGTGAAAATGCATTTATAACCCTCTGCAAGGCAACCACAAGCATGTTGTAACAACCACCAGAAAGTTTTACCTGTATTTCATGAAGTTTGAGGGCTGCTAACCAAATTAACACTAAAATTAAAAATTTGAGTATGCAACATCATAAATGGTCATCATTGTGCAGAGTTCAAACACTTTTAATCACTTGTCTTGGTACTGAGTTCCCAGAGCAGAGGTAAATTTGCTGAATGCTTTTGTAATAGTCATCACTGTTAAGCAGTTATAGATGAATTCAAGTAAATATTTTCTTAGAAGTAAAATTTTAACTTGCAAAAAAAAATTTAAGGATCAATTGTGTTCTGATTTGCATCCAGATGTCTCCCCAAAGCCTCGTGTGGGTCCAGGGCTTTTTTAGAGGTGGTTGAATCTAGAGTGTGACATTGAGATTAAGTGTTCATAATTAGTAAATCAGTCCACTGATTGGTCTGGCAATGGTCTGGCTCTAGTTAAGGGTGGCAGTGCTGTACCTGTGCTAGGGTAGGTAGCCTGCATACAGTATAAGGGACAGAAGTAGTCATCTCCTCCCCTTGTTACATTTGGTGTCTTGTGGGTACCATCAACTGTTCTCCTCTGTGATGGCCCTCTGCCATGTGCCACCCTGCCCTTGGAGCCAGCCAATTATGGATGGAAAGCTCTACAAACTGTGAGCTGAATAAAGCTTTCCCCCTTTAACTCTGGGTATCCTATATTTTGTCTCAACAAGAGAAAAGTAACTAAGACAAACTAGCTGTACATTTGTAGATTAGATTTTGAACTTTCTAGATTCATTCAGGTCAGTAACAATTTAAACCCCCACAAGACTTCTTAAAATTGCCTGGCTACATCTCTAAATATATATTAAATACAAACTTTCACAGCAATTAACTGGACAGTATGGGGTAAATGAGATGAGCAGGAATTCCCAGCGCTGCCTCTATTAGTATTCAAGAGAGCTGCAGAGTTAATTCCCTCACTCTGCTCTTCAGATGCATCTCACTGGGGTCTGTTCTGAAGTAGAGTTTACACCCTACCTCCACCCCATGACAATGATTACTTACCTCACTAATGAAGGACTTGGCTGTGGCAGGATTCATAATCAGGATGGCTCGCCTAAGAGTGTCTCGATAGCGATTCAATTCCTCTATTCTCATGGTATCAAAGAGAGTAGTGATCATTTTATTGATGTTGTTTTCTACTTTTTGAAGTGCAACGTCCATTCCCTGCTGAGATACTTTGTCCAAAAATTCCTGTATTCCACGGATATCTAGGAACAGCAAAAGCCCATCAAAGTGTGAGTGATAACACAGAAGAGAAATAAAAACTACTGGAGTAGTTTTATTATTCAGTATTGCAGGTTGTCTAACATAAGTGGATATTTGATGGAACTGTAATATGTTTATGGTTTGGCAAGATATAATGTGCGCACATGAAAATGCAGAAAGGTACCTCTAAATTATTTCAATGATGAAAAATGTAGGGACTGGGTAGAGAAAGGAGGAAAGTGCTATCATTTCCCCAAAGCAAAATATGAAAGAAGAAAAGTCTATTCCCCTTTTTTCTTTACATTAGAAACATAATTATCACTAAGGAAAGATGCATATGAATCAAGATCAACATTTCACAAAATAAGTAATCTTATTAAATTGAAATTTATACTGTAAATAGAAACAGTGTTTTGAATTTTTTTTCAAAGAATCTCAGATCACTTAGACCGAAAACAAAACAGCTATGTGTCTATTTTATGAGTATCACATTATTAAGTCAGCTCTGAAAAACCTAGTAGGAGATAGTTTTCATTTTTAGGAATACAAAAAAATGTATCGTGTATGAAAAGCAACCTTCTAAATGTATTTCAGCATTTTAGAAACATTATATAATAGTTTTGAATATGATATGCCTTATATCTGCATGTGCATTCCCAAGTACGGAAAGTAAGAATAGTCCAGACTAAAGAAAGTGATCATGAATTTATACTTGAATGTGTATTTAAGTAGTATGTACTTACTATGTTACAAATATGTATTTCAGTGGATATTTACAGAAGGGATTTGAAATGATAAATGGAACAGAAAAAGTGTACCTGGCATAATATAATCTTAATATAGAAGATTCTTTGCCATTTTATAAACTATGATTTTCAAATTATACATCCATACCATAAAATGTTTATGGGAAAAAAGTGATTGGTGAAAGGAAAGAAATAAATGGCATTTAGAGAACTGCTATTGATGGTCTATATCTCAAAATCCTTAATTGTATGTGAGCACATGCATATAAAATTTATCTTTCTGGACAATAATTAATTTAAAAGCAATAAGCCCACAGAACAAGAAAACAAATGGTCATAAATTTAGAAACTGGAATTTACTCATAACAAAATTCTACATTTTTCAAGGTCTTGTGATTGCTTTTATTTTTAAAATACTACTGTGAATATTATATGTTCAGTTAGTGATCTTTACAGTAGACATCCTGCATCAATTCTGACTTATATTCCTTACTCGTAATTTGTTCTGTTTTGTTTCGAACTTTTTCTTTGACAAATAATCCCAGGGCATCATTACTGAACCAGGTTAAAAGCACAGAAGTCTCAGCCAGAATATGGCAAGAGAGAGAAGAACTGGAATAATAAAGACAGCATGTTCATTCGATATTCAAGCTTCATAAGACACCTAAGGAGGCAAGCCAGGGACGCCTGCATTAAACAAAGGGTTAACTGACGGCAGAGGATACACAAGGCAGAAACATAAAGTTAAGACTAGGAATACAACAAGCAAGAGGCCTCGGACGTGAGAATCAGCATCACTTGAGAAATGTATTAGGAATACAAAAGCCCAGGCCCCATCTGAGAAACAAAAATACATGCCTTTAGAAAATGTGCCACAGCATATATTTTGTTTTGAATGGTAAGTTTTTTATTTGAATTATTTAAATATGTGTCAATGTAAAGTCAACAAACCAAATACTGCACAGTAATATCTCGGTCTGTGAACTTCACATTGGGTGAGGACATTGGGTGAGCTGACCCTGGCCAGCTTTCTAGCACAAACACAACACGCCATCTCTCTGGCACTAACAGGAAGGCAAGCCGTCTTCCCCAGAAACATGAAAGGAATTAAGTTCATGAACTAAGGCACCACTGTATATGCTGAACAGATCTGAGGCGCTCAGAATGTAGTGTGCACAGGTGTGGTAGTGCACAATTGTAATCTCAGCTCTCAGGAGGCTGAGGCAAGAGGATCACTGCAAGTTTGAGGTCATCTTGGGCAACATAGTGAGTTCAAGGCCAACATAAGTTACTTAGTGAGACCATGCCTTCTTCAAGGACTAAAAGCTTGAGCATCCCAACTTGTCTGCAGTAGCTATCTGTTGTCTCTCTCTTCCCTTTTAACCTTCAAATAAATTGTCTTCTTTTATTTTAAACTCTCCTTCTTTGGTTTTTTTAAGATACTGGGCTTAGGATGGCCGGTAGCTGTGTGATTCACCTGAGCAGTGGTTTGCGGTCCCTTAGGTCCTTACGTGGGCACATGGCCCAGCTGCAATCCCTGCCTCTTGGAATCTGAGGTAGTCCATGAGTTGGGGGCTGAAGCTCACCGTGCCTGCAGGGACAGCTGGCGTATTTCCGGAAACTCTCAGGGAAACCTGAAGACCAGCACTGACACTGCATGGCTGACCCTGAAAGGCGTCCCTTGGAGTGCTCGCCTCAGGTGGTTACAAATACAGAGGCAGCCGGTTCCCCACTGGGGGCAGGTAGGCATCTGCCTATTGAGCTTCTGGGTCCTGATGAAATTAACTGCAATGAACTTTCTCAGGTTACAGGAAATGTACGCCAGCCCCTACAAAAGGGAGGTGCAGTCACTCCCTACTAAGCTCCTAAGGCTGAGGAAATCAAAAAACATGACCAACTTTTCCCCTCTAAAATCCCCCGTTTTGCTGAGTGTGGTGGTGCATATGCCTTAAATTCCAGCACTGAGGAGGCTGAGGCAAGAGCCCCACAGCAAGCTAAGGCCAGTTTGACTACAAAATGAGACTGTCTCAAAAAACCCGAAAAATAAACATGAATTTAAAAAAAATCCCGAGTATCCTTTAAACCCTGTATGACAGAGAGCTAGCTGGGTTAGAAACCTGAGTTCCAATGCGTCATCTTAGACACAGTCACTTGCGAGGCACGGCCACTGAACAGTTGAGCGATTGCTGCGCCCTGCTTTTATAATTAGTCCTAGGCTGAGAGGCCCTGCAGCTGCCCACTCAGGACGCAGAACCCACTCAGGAAATAGAGGAGCTTTTTTCTTATTTCCAGTAAAACTCTCCTAACTCCCTCTTTCGGTTGGTGGTGTCATTCCTGGAGGTTTATGGACCAATGAGCTTGGTACACAGGGTAACAGAACCAGGGGTTTACTTCAAGGCCTTTGAGCTGAGCTACAGTCCCCAGTTCTTTTTTTGTTTTTATTTTTATTTTGTAATCAATATTTTTTGAAACAGGGTCTCCCTATGTAGTCCAGGCTGGCCTTTCTAGGGGAAACTTAGAAGGACATACAGAAAAAACGCAGGACAAAGTACAAATGACTAACATTGTAAAGTCATCACATGCTTATCTGTGGTTGACAATTTTCAGGTCATCACATGCTTATCATGTACCACACGCATGGAAGAAATACACCCCACTGTAGTTCATGAATGTGTTACTCACATTTACTGAGCTGAACTTGTCCTCTTCCCAGAAAGAGTCTAAGACCCTGATTGGCCCAGTCGGCACCAATAACAAGACAGTTTACACCTGTCAGTATGGACGCATGCCATACTCATGAGGAATCTGGAGTGGAACGCCGACTACTTGGCTGCCATAGCTCTCCCTTCGCTTTCTCTGCATTTGCCACACTTTAAATAAATGTATGCTCTGCACTATACAAAAAAAAAAATGTAGCGTGACTAGAACATGAGACTAAATCACTTAAACTCAATGAAATCTTATGACTACAAAAATAAAACACCAGTAAAATTTCATATTTTAACTTTGAGAAAAACTTTGCTTCCCCCAAATATTCGCTGAATACTGAACACAATATTGAGTGAGATGTACAACAGTGAATATCCATTCTTGCCATCAGTCAGATGATATCCAACCAGCCAAACTCCTAAGTACAAATCATGCCAGGTGCTTGAAAGGAAGCAATTAAGGGTGCTCTCAAAGGTCAGGCACCAGGATCCACTGTAGTTAGAGCACCTGTAAGAGTTTTCTACAGAAAACTTGTGTTCAAACTGTGTTCCAAAGGATAAAACTTTACTCAGGGGAAGAGCTAGGGAGAGAATACAACGGCTCAGCAAAAACGCCTTAAGATTGGGCAGCGCTTGTGCTTGAGAAACCTAAATGAATTCAACGCGCTGTGCCTAGGCATAGCAGAACTGGGGGAAGCTGGAACGGAGAGCAAGGTCAGATTATTTAGACCAGTGTCAAATACAGAAAGAGGTCTTCATTTTATTTTACACATGGTTGTAATCTATTGTAAGTTTTAAGTGCAGGATCTGACATATGAAGAGAAAACTGCAGAGCGAGATGCAGTTTAAGTCTGAAAGTATGATATAAGTTGACCTTGTAAATTATTTCTTCTGAATTAAAACAGCAGTATATATTTTAACTTTTAGTTTTGGTTAGATATTAAGAAACATCTGTAGTGTTAATTGGTTAATGAACACCAAAGTGATATGATAAAGGTCACTGTTATTCCTCTGCTTCTTTGCTTTGGAAATTTGGCTATCACTTCCTAGATATTTATGTGGTTGTTGAATTTATTAGAAAGTTTTTCTGATGTGTGAATAGTCTTTAAGATTGTATATGGTGTTTAAGATTGATTTATCAAGGGTGCATGTATGTGTGTATAAACAAAATCCAAAGTAGTGTCTAACACATGATAGTCCTATTATTAATAATAGTACGCAACTCTTTAAGAGACTATTGCTAACTCTCATCAACAGGAGAGATTGCCTAACATTTACTGATAGCTAGTTCCTCGAAATAGAAAGCATAAGACACAAGGTAAACCTTGAGGATATAGGACTCAAGCAGTAATAATTGTGCTTATTTGAGAATGACATTACACACTTGTGGTGAGTAGCAACTAGTAAACATAATGGTAGAAGAACCTGAATCACTCTATTAGCTGCTTTGTGCAAAACGATCATTAAAAAAAGAGTAAGTCTTTGGTTTTGTTAGTTAAACATGATCATAATAAACCATCACTATTTTTCAGCTACATTATCAGAATACTGATTAATTGGCAGTCACCGAGCTTCGTTTCAAGACGTACAGAAATGAGAACACTGTGGCGCCTAGCCTCAAGGACCTGGTATGCCCATAGCAACTGTGACTTGGTGGTATTATTGATAATGAAAAGTTAAATTGCAGTTTCTGTAGCTTCCACCAAGTATTAATTGTACTGACCAGATAATTACATAACAGCAAGTGGTAGAAGATTCATTAAATGAGTTATTAAACATAAGATTGGGGGAGGCAAGGACTCCCCTAGGCACCATAAAGAAGCTTGTGGTAAGCAGAATAATGCCCTCTCCAAAATACTAACATCCTTACTTGGAGAACATTCTAGGTCACATAGCAAACAAGCATTAAAGCTGAAGATAATATTGTTATTGAAATGACTTTAAAATAGGACAAACATTCCCGCTGGGGTGGATACAGAATAATCACAGGACCTTTACAGTTGGGAGAATCAAAGGGAACGCGGATCCCCGCGCAATGGTTGGGACACAGAATATCTAGAGAGAGGTGATGTTGCTGGACTTGAAGACGGAGGGAGAGGATCATGTGTGAGGAAAAGGGGGGCCCTCTAGAAGGTGGGAAAGTGAAGAAGACGGGTTCTCCTCTGCAGTCATCAGGCAAGAGAGCAGCCTTGACAACACCCTGATTTCAGCCCACTGAGATGCCTGTCAGACTTCTGGGCTGTGTGCCATATCCACCTGTGCCCTTCAAGCCTCTAATGGCATGAACACTTACTATAGTGGCAACAGAAGCCAACAAAAAGCAATGTTTTCACTCTTGTGTCTATATTTTTCAAAATTTTGTCTACTGAATTTTATTAGAATAATCTGAAGAATTTTTTTGAAATATGAGTTAAACTTATATGGACTCAGAAATTCAGTATAAAGCCCATAATTTTTCCCTCCTGATTTTTTTTCCTCAGTCCTGGAAATTGAATGTAGGACCTTCACAGTGAACTACATTTTTGGTCCTTCTTTACTTTGAGAAAGGATTTCACTAAACTGATCTCATTAATTGGCTTGGATTGAGTCAAATATGCAACCCTGGCTCAGCCTCTGCTATGGCTTGTATCTAGATGTTCCCACAAAACCTTATATGCTCATAGGTGGGCTTTTTGGAGGTGACTGCAGCTAGCTTGTGTGAATATGGATTAAGGGCACAATAACTCAATTAGTCCACTTACTGGTTTACCACAGTTCTGAGCATGGCTGAGTGGATTTAGTGAAGGCATAGCCCAATCCCTTGCTGTGGGTGGCACTAACAAATGGGCTTGTAACCTGTGTGGGATGTAAAAGGAAAGGAAGGGCCACTGCTTTGCTCCATATTGCCTCCTGTCTGCCCTTCCATTGATTGATTGCTCCTCATCTGCAATGCCCCTCTGCCATGCTGCCTTGCCTGGGAGCCAGCCAATTTTGGACTGAAGCATCTATGAACTGTGAGCTAAAGTAAATCTTTCCTTCTTTAACCCAGGTTTCTCTTGTTAGACATCCTTACCATAATTTCTAATGAAAATAGCCACCTTGCATCTCAGTACTTGTACTAGGGGAATGCAGGAAGCAATCATTGTGTTCATGCTTTTGCTAGATAAACAAGGTGTATGCCCATGTGTCAAGGGATCAACACATATACTAACACTCTGTGCTACCATTTTCTGTACTTATAATTTGTTTTATTAAATGTTTCCTATACATTTTTCTTGTAGAATTAGCCCAATTAAGTACAATGTTGCATAAAAATCTGCTTTTACAACTTTAGGAAGAGATTGAAAGTGAGTCATCAGGTGACGATGACTGGGATCATGTGAGACCAAGATGTTAGCAAGATATGGCAGACAGAGGAGGACAGAATGAACACTGATTCAGATGAAAAAAACAGTCATGTAAAGCTTTGACTGGCCAAATGCTACAAAATAGTCATGTATACCTGAATGATCCAGTGTTAAGACTAGGTCAGAAAATGTTACTAGATTCTTGCCAGGCATGAAACCTATTGGATGGGACTCCAGCGCTGAAATTCAATGTTGGAAATTGCTCCTAATGGATAATATGCTATAAGGCATTATGAAATACACTAATAATGAAATACAAATAAAACATTCTATATGCACAAAGAGTGATACTCAAAAATATATTTATCATAATACTATACTATCTGAACTAAAAGCCTTCATAGCAGGACTTTAAAATTCTAGCCATTAGACTCTACAGGATTTATAGAGAAGTTCTAGATGTGGTGTTGAGACTTTTAGAACAATAATGACAGTCAAGAGATTTGGTTTCCTTCAAAATTACCTATGTTTTGATGACAAAAAGACTCATCAAGGAAGAAAAAGTTCTGTTCTGACAATTCTGTAATCTGTGCCAAATAAACCTTCCAAACATGATATAAAGTTATATGCCCTGGTAGAAGTAAATCCATTTTACATCTTGAATTTAGAAGTTTATCCTGGAATTCAGCGACTGAGTCTTTATTAGTTCAGTAAAACACCCATGATGCTGTGAATAGACACATTGCACCTATGTCAAAAGTAAGCAAAATGTCACATTTGACAGTTGGTTCACTAGTTAGCTGCTCAGGAGGCGGAGGCAGGAGGATTCTTTGAGTTCAAGGTCCACTTGTGTTATATTGTGAGTTCAGTATTAGCCTGGACTATATAGTCTCAAAACAACAACAAAAACCAAAAGATTGATAGTGAAATCTCAGCAGAAATAAAGCAAAAAATAATCAAATTTTGCAAGAAAAAGAAAGAGTAGATATTGTTGACTAGTTATGCAGAATCTATGACATCACTTGAAACACAAAGCACTGCCCAATGGTTATGTTTTATTTGATCCTAACCATATCAAAAATAAATACTTTCATAATTTACAGAGAAAAATACAAGCACAACATGTCATGGAAGAATTTTCTTAGAGGATTGGAACTGGAATGAATAAATGATCAGTTACAACAGAGGAAGAACAGTATGTATTGGTCCAAATAACTCTGCAAAGAATTCTGGGACAGAGTGGTGAACAGACAGCAGCATCATAAGAGGCTCCTAAGAAAGCAGGGAGACCAGCAAGGTGTCAAGTGTGTATCAACAAAAAACACAGGAGAACAAAACACATGCGTGGTTAGCATAAGTAAGACTTGTATAGGAAATGTCTGAAAATTGCTTTAGGTGTGATCATCAAAGTAAGGATTTTAATTATATTGTGATTGTAGTTCACATAGGAATTTATTTCTGTTGTTTTTTTTAGATTTAGTAAACAAACAGTTCACTTTGACAATATTGATGTTTATTCTACATGCTACATATTTAATACTTTATAATCCAGGTAAGTGTACATTGTACAACAAGAACCTCCTCACAA
The DNA here is from genome assembly GCA_004027455.1 of Hydrochoerus hydrochaeris. Taxonomy (NCBI): domain Eukaryota; kingdom Metazoa; phylum Chordata; class Mammalia; order Rodentia; family Hydrochaeridae; genus Hydrochoerus; species Hydrochoerus hydrochaeris. The sequence continues at coordinate 173,948 of PVLA01002340.1, read as the reverse complement.
AACAGGAAGATAAGAGAGGTGATAAACATGCCCTGCCAAAAAAGACAGGCAAGGGAGTCACATATGCCATCAGTAAGTGATACTTGTGTATGGAAAACACATGTGCTACTACTGTAAGTGGTATCTCTGTATAGAACATGCTATTTTCATGTGTGAAGACTGCTTTAGGTGTGATGATCGAAGCAAACTTTATTTTTGTGGTAGAGTTTCATTTGTGTTTTCACTGTAGGTCACATAGGAATTTGTTACTATTTTTTAGGTTTTGTAAGTGAACAGCTTACAGTTGATGTTGAAAACATTGATGTTTACTCTAGACACTCATTGCATGTTAAAAATTTAGTATTTTATTGACATTTTATTTTCCTATTAAATACACATTGCATAACATAATAAAACTCATAAAATTAAAATAATTCATAAATAGGAATACAACTAAAATTGGGTGTATGATACACCCACTTAACACTTCTTTCTTAGGAAATTTACTATGCCTCTCTGGGGGCCTTATGGATGTTGGGTGTTTTCTCCCAGTAATAAGAAGTAATTAAGAGGCTTCCATGGTGCTGGAATTCTAGGTGTGTGTCACTGTGCCCCGCTTGATGGTTCTTAAGAGAATAGGTTTGGAATCAGTTCTCCAAATTCTTAACTTTCTTTGTGTCACAGACTTGAGAAAATCATGAATGTTATGGATCCTCTCATTCTCTGGTAAATGTACATACTCAAGAAATTCTGTACAATTTTTTGATGATAGTTCCTCAGTGTAACCTATCTGATTCCCTTAAGCAAAGCTATCAAACAATCCAAAGTCACAATTTGTTTTTTCTTATACTGAGTTTTTCCTATCCAGAGTTACTGGAAGGTAAGGTATAGACATTCATGTGTTAAGTAGTAGTACAGAAAGTTCTCCTTAAGAAATAATTTAAATAAAAATATTAGGAAACAAATATATAAATACATTTCCTAATTTCTTTTAATTATTTCTAATTATTGTTCAAACTCTGGTAGCTTAGTGATGGAGATGAAGGGAGAGCTCCTGATTTTGAGGTGCTTCTGTTTAGAGGAGGAATAAACATTTAAGCAGGAGATCATGTTCTAATGCCAAAAAATAAAGGCAATGTAACAAAGAAATTAAAATATTGGTAAAGTAGTAATATATATATATACCCACATGTATCACATATACCTATATACACATATACATATATAACCTAAATACTGTCTTTTTTTGATAAAGGAAATGGAATGTGTGAAATAGTAAAACAATCAAGTGCACATTTCTACACAATGTTCATTTTTGTCAATCCTAGTAAAGAGTCCTGTTTTCACTTTTGTTCTTGTATTTTTCTCTATAAAAAAATTAAGAAAAAGAGACATCTTGAGAAACAAGAAAGACTGATCTATATAGCATCGCTATCCATCGTCCGTTTCTCTGATATGTGAACTGAGTTACGACGGGGGCAGTTTCTCACAATGGCGATCAACATGTAGTTCCTGATTGGAGCGTAATGATTCATTTTATTAAATCATGTAAAAGAATACCTTTATTATAACCTTTCAAGTCAGATTAATTTTAATCTTGCTACTAAAATGGTTCATATTAAAGATTGGGGGGAAAAAAAACTCCAGTCAATACTAGAAATTAATGTATGATGGCATTTCTAAACTGACCCTTAACCTAGAAAGAGGACATGGCAGAAACATGAGTCAGAAGGGTGTCACACATCTGATTCACATAGACTAGTTAGTAATCAACATTCACACAGATCACTTTCTGTATTTAAGTTTGGGTTACTATGCCTCTGTGGCTTGTTTTGAGGAAAATGTTAAGCAAAGCAAAACTCTTTGCCTTATGGAGTATATTACCCATGTGATGGTAACAGTTCCTATTTGAGTTGGAGGAATCTTGCATTACTTCTGATTTCTCAAATTACAGCTGTAATTTAAGTAAATGTACCAGCATTACCTGGAATATATCAAAATAGTAATTCACAGTCCAGTCATTTGACTCAAACATTACATTTAAAAAAAGAATATTAAAAGATAACTGTCTCCAGTTTTCAAGTATAATTTTTTTTCTCTATTCATCTCTTCTTCTGAACAGCTGGGGCACAGTTAATCACACTGGTTGGCAAATGCATGAAAGACCTTGGATAGAACAGGAAATTTCATCACCATATTCAGTCAATGTTGCTATTTATAAAATTATGATAGTACACCAAGCTTCAACATTTAGAACAAACTTTTCCTTCCTTCCTTCCTTCCTTCCTTCCTTCCTTCCTTCCTTCCTTCCTTCTTTCCTTCCTCCCTTCCTCCCTTCCTTCCTTCCTTCCTTCCTTCCTTCCTTCCTTCCTTCCTTCCTCCCCCTCTCCCTCTCTCCTCTCTCTCTCTCTCTCTCTCTCTCAGGATTACTTTTTGGAGAGTCACTACATACACATAACACAGCTTGTTTCTTTTTTTTTTAATCCCCTACCTTCCAACTCCATCCTTTCTCCTCTCCCCTTCCCTCTCCCTCAGAACCTTTTTTCCTTCTCATTCTTGTTGATATTGTTCATCTGAGTTCATGTTCACAGCATAGAATGACCACATTCACCGAGGTTGTTAGGACTTCATACCTGGTGCATCTTTACTTTACTTATTTCACCATCCCCCTCCCCCCTCCCCCCAAAATGACTGTAAAATCCATGTATTGCATATACATACTAATAAAATTGAAAAATATTTTTTAAAAGGAATATTTTTATTGTTGGATGCATCAGTTACAACATTGAGCTGAAGCAATTTTCCCAGCATTTGAACAGCAAAGGTTACTGAATAAATGACTTGTTTATTGAGCAAACAAAGCTTTTAACCATTGCATAACTTTTTAAAAATTGCATTGAGACAAATTCACGTTTCTTAAATATTTGGAGTTATTTAGGAAAAATGTTTTGACTTATACAGAATTTTTCACTTTTTATTTAAAATAAAGATAATTGTATGCTATGGTGACTTTTTAGATCATATAGTCCACCAGCATGATTGATCACTGTGATTTTATATTTGATAAGAATCTGTGATTTGAGCATTAGATCATAGTATTTCAGTATGAAAGTCATTCTTACTGTAATACTGATCGATATTTTAAAGGAAATGTTACTGATGAATAAATACAACAAAGTAGAATGTATAAATTTTATTTACTTGTCATGATATAGAATAATGCAATGGAAATAGTTCAATAAATTGCTTAATTAATTATATACTTATCGATATACATTGAAGTAAATGAGAGGACTGAAAGCTGGAAAGGAGCCAAATGAGTAACAAACAGCTTTAAGGCTGTTAAGAGAGAAAATCAATAATATCAAAGTCATCAGACATTTGAAAAACCCTTTTGATGTTTTGAAAAACGCTTTTGATGCAAAACATTTGCAATCAATTAAGAGGAATGTGTCCATTTTATAGGTCTTGATTAAACCTACATCATGACTATATGGAATAAATGTTGTGATTCTTAGTAATGTATTCACAAGGAGAGGAGGGTAATCCAGTCTTCTTTTCAAAAGGATCTTTTATGTGGCAATTGAGTTGAAGAAAAGGATCATAAAGTGGAAGATGGTGCATAAGTGCGTACCTTGAGTCAGGTCGCTACCTACTGATCCTGACTGTGGGATCATTACGTTGCTGTTCTCACCAAACAGAGGAACCCTCAGCTAATTCACTTTGGTGAATTCCTGAGGAGGGGTATGCGTGTGCGTGTGCGTGTGTGTGTGTGTGTGTGTGTGTGCGCGCGCATGACTACAAGAAGTATTTATTCCCACCTATAAAATTAGAGTTGGTCATTGCTATACTAACAGATTTTATTTTATCAATGTATTATCCACAGCTGAGACTCTGATTTTTAGAAATCTTTTTACCAATTACAATATTTACATATTATCAAAAAGCTTGTAAAAAGAAACTTCTGAAGCTATAGAAAAATGTCACAATAGCTAAGATCAGAAATAATTTCCACCTGATCAAAAAAGAAACAATTTCAAACTAAGTTTAAAAATGTTTTAATAGGCAATTTAAAATGTTGAATTTATTTATTTTTATTTAAAGAGAAAAAAACAGAAAAGGGATAGAAATATTACAGAATTTCAAGAAAAGAAGATAAACAGTAAGAAAAATGTTGAATTTTAATTGAAATATAGTTTCCATAATTTTTCTCCTATAAGAAAATTTTCCTTCAACCAGAAAGAGAGGGCATGTGTCCACATGTTCTCTGGCTCCTTACATTTCTGATCAGGATCACTAATGTACACAGGCCAGGCAGGGCCTGACAGCCCTCCATGTTCCTGACTGTATTATTGGGTTCAGGATTGGCAAAAGACCAAAACAAGGCATAAAGTCTGATATATGGATGTGAGTCTTAGTGTATCATATATAACATATAAAGACAAAAGAAAAGAAAGGTTCTATTTTTTAGTACAATAAACTGTAAGGATACGCTTGGAGTCATCATGGCATCCAATCTAGCCTGGGAATGAAGCCAACACTTGAAGTGGAAATAAGGATGTGGTAAAAAAAGTATCTAACTACTTTCAATAAATTTATGTCTCTGTGTTGTTACTGTAACAAACTATTTAGGTGCCTGGCATCTACTATCTTCCTAGTCTCCACAACTGAGCCAACCCAGTAGACTTCCCAGGATATCTTTCTGAGTATTCAGCTATGGTACCAATACTGTTCCAAGGCAAGGGAAAGTAAAGAACCATGGTCACCCATGTGGTGAAAGGTGACTTCATGGCGGGTACCACTCTGATAAATCAGTTCTGTTCTATTCTGCTGGCTCAGAAGTGCGATTTTTTCCTCACTAATGTTTTTCAGAATAGAATTCTCACGTTGAAGAAAGGTATCTGCTGTTTTTTTTTTTCCATTCTAATGACCACTACTGCTTCAGGATACAGAAAATGATGTGAATGAGCTGTTCAACTCTAGGAGATTTTGTTCTTCAATGGCATGTGGCTATAGCAAATATCGCTTATTCCAAAAATACTACCCTGTTTTTATAGTTCAATTTTTTGTCATTTCTAGGAAAAGGAAATTTTTTTATATTAAAGAAAAAATAAAATTTCAAAAAATAATAATTAGAAGGTAACTGGTTAATACACTGCATATTGTTATCTTAAATTAGTTACTCTAACTACAAGATATCTGCATTTAATTGTCTGACTAATATTAGCAAAACTATTCTTTTTAATGAACTAAGAGAAAGTATAACTATCTTAACATATATATATATTATATATATATATAATATATATAAAACTTTTTTCAGCTTCTCACACCAGAGATATAATAAGATGCTAACATATGTGAGTCTGATTTATTTAATTTATGAGTATGGTCTCTAGCTGCACCCATTTACCTATGAATGTCTCAAGTTTATCCTTGTTTATGGCTGAGCAGTACTCCATTGTATAAAAATAACACATCTTTTTTATCCATTCTGTGGGTTGATGGGAATTTGGGTTGTTTCTAACATTTAGTTATTACAAATTGTGCTGCTATAAACATGGGTGCATTTATCATGGTAATATGATGTTTTTAAAATCCTCTTAGAAGATATTGAGAAGTAGAATAGCTGAGTCAAATGGGAACTCTAACCCTAGCTTTCTGGGGAATCTCCATATTGATTTCCACAGTGGTTTCACCAGTCTGCATTCGCACAGTGTAGAATCCTTCCCCATAACCCCTCTACAATTCATTTTTGGTGGATTTCTCAATGAAAGCCTTTCTTTCTGGATGAGACAGAAACTCAAGTTATTTTAATTTGCATTTCTCAAATGACCAATATTGTTAAACACTTTTTCTTATGTTTATTTGCCATTTGTATTTTTTCATCTAAGAAGTGAGTATTCATCTTAGATGCCCATTTTTGGAGAGAGTCTTTGAATTTGGGGGTCTGTTTTTTTCAATTCTTTATATATTCTAGATATAATTGTCTGAGGGATAATTGGCTAAAACTTTTCCCACACTGTGGGCTATCTTTTTACTCTGTTTGTGACTTCCTTTGATGTGTAAAAAATTCTTAATAAGACAAGATCCCATCTGCTGATTCTTTGTAGTACTTTACACACAGTCTGGTTTTGTTCCTGAATTCTCTGCTTACACCTATGTATTCAAGATTTTTTTCTTACTTTCTCTTCCAATAGATACATAGTGTTTCTGTTTTAATATTTAGACCTTTGATCTATTTTGACTTTAGTTTTGTGCATGGCTACAGACATGGGTCTAGTTTTAGTCCTCAGAATGTGGAAAGCCAGTTTTTCAACACCATTTATTAAAGAGAGTATCTTCTAGTGAACATGTTTGGCCCCTTTGTCAAAGAAAAGGTGACTGAGTGTGCTTGGAGTTGTTTCCACATCTTTTAATCTGTTTTATTGATCATCAGGTCTGTGTTTTTTTTTTTCCTGAATACTGAGCTGATATTTTAACAGTAGCATTGTAGTACAATTTTGAGTCAGAGATTATGAAGCTCCCTGCCTTGCCTTTGTTGCCCAGGACTGTCTTTACTATGGTACATCTCTCTTCTGTTTCCAAATGAATTTTAAGAATGTTTTCTCTACTTCTGTGAGGTATGCTAACAGTATCTTGATTAGGATTACATTAAATCTGTATAACAATTTTAGGACAATGGCCATGTTTACTGTTGGTTCTTCCTATCCATGAGCAATAGACAGCTTTCTATTTTCTGATACCCTCATTGATCTTTTCTTTTTAGAGTACTATTGTTTTCAATATTCAGATCTTTTATTTCCTTTGTTAAATTGCTTATAAGAATTTCTTTTTCTTTCTTTCTTTTTTGTGAGATTGTAAAGGGTATGATTTCCCTAATTTCACTCAATGAATTTGTTGTTTTTATACAGGAATACTATTGAGTTTTGAGTGTTGACTTTGTATCCAGCTACACTACTGAATTTGCTTATTTAATCTACAACTCTTTTTTTTTTTTTGTATTGGGGATCAGACTCACAACCTTGAGCTTGCCATGCAGGCGCTTATGCCACTGAGCTAAATCCCCAGCCCATCTACAAGTCTTAGTGGAGTTTTTGGAGTCTTCTATTTAGAGTATCATGTCATCTGCAAATAATGATAATTTACCTTCTTCCTTTCCTGTCTCTATTCCTTTTATTTCTTTATCTTGTCTAAGTTCTCTGGATAATGTTTCCAGAACTATATTAAATAGGAGCAGTGATAGTGGGCATCTTTGTTTTGTTCCTGATTTTAGCAAGAAAACTTTAAGTTTGTGACAATTTAGTATAATGTTAGGTGTTGGTTTGTCATAGATGGCTTTTATTAGATTGAATTAAAGACCATCTATTCTAATTTTCTGTAAGGTTTTTGTTTTATCATGAAAAGGCATTGGGCTTTGTCAAATGCTTTTTCTTTATCTACTGAGATATAAAATAGTTTTTTGGGGCTGGGGGTTAGCTCAGTGGTGTAAGTGTCTGCGAGGCAAACGCGAAGTCGCAAGTTTGATCTCCAGTACCAAAAAAAAAAAAAAAAAGAATTTTTTGCTATATACCTAAATGTCATATAGTTTCTTCTGAAAGATTTCTGGATATATCTTTTAGTGTCAATCTACAATGAATCATAAATTAAATTTTGTCTCTGGTGAAAGATAAAAAACTGCTTTTTAAAATTTTTCTGTAAATATTCAGTTGGTTTAGCACTATTGCTTAGAAATAGCTCTGTGGAATATATACTCAATCTTTCAATACATTAATGTTGTATGGGTCACTCATTTTCAGGAAATCAATCTTACCTAATGTAGAAAATAACAACAGAAAATGACTATGTAGTAATTGATATGTGTGAATCATCACAAAGAAAATTAAAATAGCTGTTTTAAACAAACTCAACAAATTCCAAGAAAAAAAAAAAAAACAGAGATAGCTCAGGACTTAATCAGATGTATTTAACAAAGATATGGAAGAAATTTTTAAACAATCAAAGAAGGATACTTCAGGTAAAAAAAATGCACTGAGCAAAATGGAAATTGCAAAAAAAAATCGCTTTATGATTAGATCAAATAGAAGAATCAGTGAATGTGCAAGTAGCCTATTTTCTCAACAGCCAGAGGAGGAAAAAATAAAGAAGAATGAAGAACACCTATGAAAATTTGGAACAAAATTAATTAGACTAATATTGAGATAATGTGGTGTGCAGAGAGATTTGAGAATGCCAATGAGCAAAAATCTTATTCACAAAGATAGTATCAGCAAACGTCCCAGGTCTAAATAAGGATATAAATGATCAGATAAAGATGAAGGAACACTATTCATGTTCAATCCAGTGAAGTTTATTCCAAAATATTTGCTAGGAAAATTCTTAAAGGTTAAAGACAAATGGAAGATTCTCAAAGCAGCAAGACAAAAGAAAGAAACAATGCAGCAGGACATTCAAATTCATATGACAGCAAAATTTTCAGCAAAAATTTTACAACTTAAGAGGAACTGGGGTGAGATTTTTACAGTTGTAAGGGAAAAAACAGTCACCAAAGAATACTGTACTCATAAATGATAGTTTAGAAATGAAAGATAAAGACATTTCCAGACAACTAACAGCTTGGCGTATTTATCATCACCAGAACTGTCATACAAGAAATACTAAAGGGAGTTCTTAAAATTGAAAGAAAGAAAAGCAAATGAATAAGAAGAAAACACTGGAAAGTACACCAACGGATAAGAAAAATGAGCTTCACAGACAAAATAAAAATATTTTAAACTTTTAAACATTGTCTAGAAAACATTAAATTATTGTAAGAGCCAAAAATCAAGACAACTAGAGTAATAGCAATACCAAGGTTAATAAGAAAAGCAACACAGGAAGGTGTAAAATACTATGTAAAAATTCAAAATGTGAGGAAGAATTTAGCAGAAGATCATATTAGTATTTTTGTTTTCTTCCTGTTTTTGTTTCATTTCTTAGTTTTACAACTGATGTTAAGATTTCAAAATGTTTTACTATAATAAGAAGATATTTTTGTAAGCTTCATCCTAACCACATGCCAAAAATTTAAAATAGATATGCTAAAATATAACAAGTTAGGAATCAACAAATTGTACTGGGGAAAATCCCATAGTCACAGAGGAAAATTACAAAAGATGGAGAAAAAGAAACAAACAACAGAAGAATAAAAAAAAATAACAAAACCATACTTTTCTATAATTACCTTAAATGCAAATGAATTAAATCATCTAATTAACCAAATAGATGCAAAAGAACACACTATATGCTCCTTGTAAAATAAATCATATCTGAAATGAAGGTAAGATGTTCTATGCAAATAGAATCCAGAAGAAAAGAGATGTTGCCATACTTACACAAAATACAATAGATTTTAAATCAGAAGCAATTTTTTTTAAAAAAGTCATTAAATGATGTTAAAGGAATAATTCTGCAAGATGATATTGAAACACAAATATATAAAGCAAATGTTAATAGTTCAAAAAGAAGAGTTCTTATTATGCTCAGTTAATATATTTTCAACCTTTGCACAATAACATGTAAGTCTTAGAATCAGGGAAAAACATTTCATTCAATATTGTTTTTTTCACAATTATTTTGGCTACATAAGATATTTATACAATCTAATTATTTGAATTAATTTAACAATTCCTTGGAAAGACTCTAATGAGCAAAAATAATTCAAACATTTTAATTGAAATTGCATCACATATATAAATAAATGTGTAAGAACAGACATGTTGATAATATTCAATTTTTAAAAATATGAAGGTATTTCTCTTTATTATTTAGATCATGTTTAGATACTAAGGTACAAATTTTGCAATTTTCATTGTTAATGTATTGTAAAATTTTATAAATTTATTTCTAAGTATTTGATGCTTTTATGCTTTATTTCACTTTTTTGCTATTTATACAAAATATGATTTTATCTGTAAACTTTATAATTAAATTACAAGTTTATTTACATTTTTTGAAGATTCCTAAGCTCTTTCTAGATGCATATTGAGAAATAAAGATATATTTTATTCATGATATGATTTTACTTTAGCTAGTTTTGAATGTTTTTAATCATTGAATTTATTAATGCTCTTGAAAAATTAATAATTTTATATTTCATTAATTTCTCATATTTATTATGTTTTTCAATTTCTTTCAGTTCAACCATTATTTGTATTATTGTTCTTACACTTTGTGTTTAAATAGTGTTAAAGTTGGAAGTTTAGTTTTTTACTATTTAAACTTTTGCCTATAGTGTTAAGTTGGAAGTTTAGTTTTTTACTATTTAAACTTTTCTGTTTTTTCAAATAGAGGGCTACCTTGATTTTACTTATTTATTTGTATATTTATTCATTTGAAATTATTATGCTTAGGGTTAAGTGATTTGATTCATTCATCTAATATTGGAAAATTATCAGTCATTTTCCCTTCAAGTATTTTTTTATTTTCATATCCCTATTCCTTTTAAACACAAACATTAATTCAGTTTAATTTTACTATTAGAGGGATTGATGTCTTTCAAACATGTAGATGTAACTATAAGGAAGAAGGAAGTTTAGAATTCCTCACTGCTATTATCTGAGTCCTAAATTCTTTAGATGCTAATTAAATATAAAATAAATAATGACATTCATTTTTTGTTTTCTATTATTTTTTAATTCCACCTCTGTTAATTTCTCATGACCATTAGAGAATATGCTCTCATCATCTGCATGTTAAACTTTGATCTTGTCTCAGTTTTCAGGTCTTTTCAGTGGTTTCTATTTTTTTCTATTTTACTTTGGATCGATATCTATTTTAGTCTATTTCCTGTTGCTAACAACATGATACTACAGAGCAAATGACACAGGAAAGACTATTTATCTTAGATCACAGTTCTGGTCCAGAGTTTAGGACATGCATCTTGTGCTGTCTTTTTTGCTGGCATTCTCACGGTAGCACAGGGCATAGTCAGAGCAGGGTCTACACGTGTCTCTTCTGTCGCGCCTCCCTCACTGGACAGTCACTCACCCACCTATTATCTAATTCTATCACTTCTCACAGGCCTCATCTCTAAATACTGTGGTCAAGTTAAGTATTTATCATCTTATAACCCCATGCAGATTAGAGTTTAACATGTTTTGGGGTTGTCAAGCCACAGCACTATACCATTTCTTTCTTTCTTTTGCCTTTTCCCCCTCGAATCAAATGGACTATTTACAAGTTAGTATGATATTTGAAATTGTCAGATATCTTCTATAAAATCATCCTGTAATAGCTCTTACTATGCCTCTGTAAAATTCTTGTTTCTCAACACACATACATTTTAAGCTTTTTGAAAATAAAGAAGTTTTTACCTTCAGACAAAGAAAGTGAAAAGTAATTTGTAAGGAAAGTATGAGTCTTCCAATTTTAAAAAGAGATAAAAATGGACTTGAAATGTTTAAATGTATTATTTAAAAGTCCGCTTTTCCTTATTTCTAAGATACTATCCAGTTAATCAACTTTAATTTCACACATTTTTCAATGAATATTACCATCGTTTTTATTAAGGAAGTATGTTTTTCATTTGAAGACTAATTAGAAATATGATTTTTGTTTCAAAACCATGTTTAAAATTTTATTTATAAGGTAAAATCTTCCACTGATAAAGATATTGTAAATGATAAATTATATTTTAAGAAATTTTAAATTTAAGAATTAAATATTGATATAAAGATGCCAAGTTGCTAATACATTCTGATATGCTTTTGATTTTGAGTGTCTGTTAAGTTTTTTTAAAAAAGGGAGAGTAATGACATTTAATCTTACCAACCTCTTAGCTTCCTAATTTGAACCATAAAGAGGTCATGTAGGAGCAATGTTTAATGCACATAAATGCCAATGCTCCTGTTTGAATTTATTTTCTGAAATTTGCCTCTGGCAAATATGCAAACTCAGTGTGCATTAATCCTCCACGGGTGTGTGATGTTTCATGTGTGAGAGTGCCTGCTGGGAGGTGCTTGGGTGCTGAGAGCTTTGGTCTCCTGAGTAGACCAGTGCTGCTACACAGGGCCTTAACTGTATTTTTCCTTCTTGCCTTTCGAGGACACAGTGAGAAAGCCCTCATAGAACGCCAGATATTTGCCCCTGGATCTTGGCCTTCCTGGCCTCTGGATCTGAGAAATAAAACATTTCTGTTCTTCATAAATCATCCCATTTCAGGCACTCTGTTACCACAGCACAGATTCATATGAGTAGTTAAGACTAAAGTTTAAAATTGCTTTCCACAATAACCTGTGCCCAACTTTCAAATCATGACCATTAATTGAAACTATGTTTATAGTGTTGACTTTTGGGGTAATTAATAGTTTCTTATTATAAATAGAGACTTACCCTGGTTACATTAATAAAACTGTGTCAAAGCTATACAGGCGTATCGGGCTGAATATCACGTTAAAATTTTTAAAGAAGACTTTTGGCATTGATTTCCTGATTAAATTTACATAAATTTCTCTCGTAAAATTTCAAGACATCCTCAAAACACTTTACTTTACTTTTTATTAGACAGACCCAAGGCAGGTGAAATTAGAGTTTGAAACATACTGTACCACTTGACAAAACATGGTGAAAATCAGCTTTCCTCTTCAAGTCATGAAATAGAAATTCATTAACTACCATTTGTTCTAATCAATTTGTAAAGAATCAGAACAGAAAGCAAATAAACATCTTTTCTTCTCAAGCAAGTACCTCTCAGTGGAATAACATAAACACAATCACTTTCTAACACTTGAAAATATTTAGAGCTTTCTTTTCTGCAGCATTCATACAGATGTGTTCCCTTGAGTATCAAACAAATTTTAAAAAATACAAGAACCAGTGTGAGTTAAAATAGTGTATACCTCAAAGATAAAGAGCTTTATGTGGGCAAAAACCATGAGGCATTTGCTTAATGGTGCCATACAGTGGCTACTGTAAACAGAAAGTATCATGCTTAACAGTGCATTTCTCTGTCCCTATTCCCATATTCCTCCCTTCCCCTCTTTATTGAAATTAATATACAATAATCAATATACAATCTACAGTTTAGCTGCTCAATGTGGTGCCTTTGTGGTTGGGAAGCTAGCCCAACAACAATGGTTGGCCTTTGTACAAACTTAATATATTGCTGATTTTTTTTACATCAAGTACATAGTAGGTGTTAGTGTCTTATTTTCTTCCATTTTCTTATTTTATAAATGCTCAAAGAGGTTTCTTATAAGATCTGTGTGTAAAGAAATCTTAGTGGGGAAAACTCCTCTGCAATTTGCCTTTAGAATTTAGCATAAGTGTGTATGTCTCTGGAGGCAAGGTTTCCACCATGCAGACCATGTACTGTTGTTTGATAAATCAGAAGTTTCAGTCTCAATAGCTCTGAGTGAAGTAGTAACACATTTCTGTCAACACAATTTAGGAACATGGTCCCCACTAAGTTTTTTTTTTTTTTTTGTAGGTAGATTTATGATTCTCAGTACTTGCTGTGGATAGAGAATCTTTTCTGATCTTCATCCCCCTAAAAGAGGCCCAGAAGTTTACTGAGATTTTTGACATGAGAATTTGGGATTTTGGACCTACTGCTTCTTGAACTTTACTACTGAGCAAGTACTATGCCCATTTTGAATACATTTGTCAGCTTTCTATTAAACTCCTAGTAAAACTGAAAAGCTTTCACTTTGAGAAGAAACATCTTGCATTCAACAACTAACAAGATGTGAAGGACCAAATGAGCTTGGTTATTAAATGCAAATCAAATTCCAATAGCAACTTTGGAGGAAATTTTATTCTTGGTTTACCACCTGTGACAAAGTGTGGGCTCTAGTGGGTTTTAACTCACAGCGATGCCATTAAACAAATGGGAGTAGTCAGTGATGGTTTTCATAAAATTGATCTGAAACATGATCCTGTTCAGTGGGGCTTGAGTAATTCAAGCTCAATAACACTGTACAGCACTGAAAATGGACATGGTTACTATGCCACGTGGGTGGAACCCACAGCCACTCTCACATCTCTGTATAGTGCTCACCTGATGACCTTTACTATATAAATTCATTATAACTGCTGTTCTGTTGCCAGTAGCTTCATTGTTTGGTACGTTACTTAGAGAACTACAGAGTAGTTCATCAAAGACACCATTCTTTGGAGATGCAAAGTGAAAATACATCCCAGCTGTGTCTGGATTACACAGAGACTGATGTTCAAAATCCATTATTTGACTAGATCTATTGGATGCACTGATGTATTGATGCAGTACTATCCATACTGCCACTATTACAGCTGAGTCCATGATCACACTTGACATGACAATTTATACACATTAGTGGCTGGACACATAAGAGACTCTGTTGCTATAAAAAGATTGTCACTTTAGCTAGGCATGGTGGTGCAATTCCAGCACTCTGGAGACTGGAAGAGGATAACCATGAGTCTGAGGTGAGCCTAGGCTACATAAGCAAGTTCAAGGCCAATCTGGACAATATAGTGAGACTCTTTCTTTAAGAAAAGTTAAAAGGAAAATATAGTCACTTTACACAGTGTGTGTATCTCTTGTTAAAAGGCACCCCTCTTGTCTCCTGGTAGGAAAAGCCATACCACACAGGCATGGTCAATTTTCACTTCAAGTACACTGACTATTTTGGAACTCTGACTACCACGGCTAGGAATTGTTAATACTTTTTCAGGACATGATCAGCAGACTTGGGCATTACTGTCATACCCCTGAAACTAATCCATAGCATACTTTTAACTTACCGGACCATTTACAGTTTTGTAAAGGAACATAAAAGACACTCAATACTGGACTCATAGTTTTGTATACTTTTCCTTTGATAGACTCCTGAGTATTGAAATGGTCAAATATTGACTCAAAAAGATGTCCTTTGGTATATTTTTCACCCTTTCCTGGTCCACACATGTTTGCAAGCACTTTGTTTACTTACTGTGGATGTTTTATGAAAGGGATTCTATCATCTTGTTTGTTTTCTGGATAATGGTCAACCTGAAGGTGGTGTAGGATAACGCAGACCTGCTTTTAAAATTCCAACATCTATTTGGACCTTTCTTAGGTATAATGCTTCTTTCTTTTTCCATAGAGCAACCTGATATGCATCCTTGCCTAATGTTGGTCTGAAAGTTTAGACTTAATTCTGCATCAACTTCTTGAAATCTGTTACTGGATTGACATGATTCTGTTTCATAAAGGTAATGAGAACTTTTCCGAATCACAGTTTTTGAAGTCCCTATATAATGACATATGCTTGTCAAAGTGGGAGAGATGATTATTTTTTGTAACTTTAACAAAAATGTCATTGTATGTCTTGTGTGTAAACATGGTTGATGAAATATCTGAATGTAAGTAGGAAGCAATTAAGAAGGTGAAGATGTAGGCATCAGAATATAAATATATTTTTTTGAAGCTAGAAGGAGAGCTCCAACATTTGTCAGTGGAGCATTTGCACTCTCCTACGGAATGGAGGAAAACTGGACTTTGATGATCCTTCTTATTTCTAAATTATTTCTGAAGTTCCCTTCATAAAATAGCACACTCTAGAGTAGACCTCCCAAATTGGGATAAGTGCATTAAATTTAACTGACAGCTGGAGTGATTTTTCTTACCAGAAAGAACTACTCATTGTCTGGTCATGATTACTTTAATCTTTCCAATAAGTCCAGTGGGAAGAGCAGGGGGCACTCTACCCCGTGAAGAACATCCATCTATATATTTGATATCTTTTCTATCATGATTCTCATTCTTTGCATGAACTGGTGAGACTCATAGGGGACTAGAGACCTAGAACAAAAGCCAATACACAATGAGGTTTGTGGGTTATAATGTTCCTGATAAAATTGTTCAACTCTGCTACTGTAGCTCAAAGCAAACTAAAGACAACATGTAGATACATAAACATGATTGTGTTCCAATGAAACTTTATTTACAAAACCAGGTTTCAGGCTAAACAATATTTTGCTGGCTTCTGTAATAGCCAATTAGGATAGACTAGGCCATTTATGCTTAAGAAGTCTCCTCTAATTAAGAGCTGAGCTCAATTATTCTTAATATAACAGAATTCCTGACTTTACTAGCTGGCAAAAAGGCCACTTTGGTTTGTGTCCTGCATGAGAGACCTCAATAATTCTAGCTAACCTTTCCTACTGTACTCTAGAATACCATGTGTACTTCCAGAACTATAGCTACCTTGCATAAATATTACTGCCCTGCTGGAGCCATCTGGAGCCATGTACATTATGGGGTAGCCTTGAGAGTCATTTGAGTAATGAAGTAAATACCAGTATACAGTTATATAGTATTCTAATGAGGCTGCTCTTGTTTATGTGGGGAGATATAAGGACCAATATCTGTGAATCCTGTGTGCAGCTTTCCTTACTGTTCAGAATTCCTGAACATTTCCCCTGAATTTCACTAACTTGGTCAATGACAGTCCATAAGCTTCAGGGGTCATTCTCTTCCACTTCAACTCTTTGGCCAGGATAATTGTAGATAACAGACTTCCTCTCAGTGGGCAAAGGTAGAGTCTTTGAAGCCTCAAGTAAACTTCTGTACTTGGATGAATGCTTCTGGCCATGTTTATGGTTTATTCATAATTTGAGAGATCACCTGACATTAGAAGGTAAAATCTGATGGCTCTTGGGATTAATTTAGTTGGCCTAATCTGGGACCATGGCACTTCTGGCTGTGAGCAATCTGGCTCACTAAAGTCGTGCTGGTGGTGTCCTTAAATAAATATGGGAGAGAAAAAAATGAATGGTTTTGACCCCAGTCCCTGTCATTCACATTAATCAGAGGATTGGAGAACACATGGAGGTATTTACTAGTGGCCAACAATGTAGAAAGAGAATATTTCTGAGAGCCAATTCTCCATTAGTCTTTCATGTTATTGCACATTTTGAAACAGAAATGCTCCCTAGAGAAAAGGATACACCAATTCTCTCACCTCAGGGTTCCTCAGGTACCACAGAAGCTCACTACACATACAGGATCCACTAGAACTGCCTCACATTGCATTGTGAGCTTGAGGTCAAGAAAAGCTGCCATTAATAGGGGGCACAGTGCTTGCCATGCCAAGAAAGTTAATGTCCATTCTCTCTAATCTGGGACAAGGGTTATTTTGCAGGTACTCAATTATTTCTGCTACCGATGGGTCAGCTCATTTTGGCTCAATCATACTTTTCATACTTCCAATGACAACAAAATCTTCTAAACTGAGAGAGGCTTTTTTTTCTTGATATTATGCTGGAAATCTGTAGGCTTAAAGTCACTGTCTTTCTTTAATGATGAGGTTTCTATGCATTTAATTTGTGACTTTAGGTCATATTTCATAAATTGTCAAAAATTACCTTATTTCTCTACTAATATGTAAAAGTATGCTAGTGGTTAGCAGGAAGAGACCAACAGTGTTTAGATTTAGACCTCTTGGTTTATTGGAAGTTGCTTGAACTCCAATACCTCAGTCTTTTCAGTTATAATAACTATGATATCAAAAGGCTATTATGAGGATTAAGTGGAATTATATATATATGTAAATTACATAGAACAGATCCTAGATATCATAAATGCTTTATATAAGGTTAGCCCATGTGAATATATTCTTTACTGTGGAGGATATTAAATGGTATAATACAAATATTTATTGTAGTGCTTGGCAAATAAAGTACTTATAGATATTTTTAAAAGTTTAGTTGCTGCAAGACTTGATCACACTTTCTGTTGAAGTTTCACATATTTTATGCTTTTATGTTTTTCTTTTTTTTCTAACTTTAATAACTGATATCAAAGTTGAACCATAAAGACTTCTTTAATCACTACTGCCCAGATTAAACACTTTCTTCCTTACAAACCACGAGCATCCATTGTGTACCATTCACAACTTACCCCACTATTCTGTTCACTGCAAGACATAAATATTTCATCTCTTTTATTAACTGTAACCTTGGTAATTCTATGACTACAGCCTGTAAAACTCTTTATTTCATATTTTGCATTGCACTGAGCAAATGAACAAGAGCTCCTGAATGACACATTTTTAAAAGTTCAACCCTTCCAACCTCTTTCCAAGCCTTTTAAAAGTGGCTTGAATTGATCCATTCAACTAAAGTTTTCACTTTTCTTTCTTTTTTATCCTTTTCTCCATTTATCTAGATAAACAGATGTGAACTTTCTTTGTTAGGGAATGTAATGTAGATTTTTACACTGTGTCCTTAATCATAATTAAATGCTTCTGAGAAAAGTGTTTCTCTGATTAACAGGATATAGAAGCCTGACTCTTAAAAAATAAATTATACTTTTCTAAGCAAAATACACCTGCAATAGTATTTGGCCCCAGCAGGCTACCTGACTCTATCCACTGATGCTGTTTAATCCATTCATTAATGAAAGTAATTCCAGATAATCATGGTAAAAGTCAAGTACAATTCCAAGGTTTGAACTTAAAATGATGACACTGATGACTGGATATATAATATAGCCTTCTTCATGGTACAAGGTATTTATAGCTTGAAGTTTATTTTGGACACCAGCCTAGTTCTTTACTAGCAAGATTTATTGTATCAAAGAGAAATTTTCTTTCATTAAATAATAGTATTACTGGTAATAATTTTAATGATAGAAACGGTAATTTTTCATGAATTATTACATTGAGTAAGTCAAAATCAAGTTTATCATAAGACTTTTATTATTGCTAAAACAAACCCTGTATCTAGTAGAGGACTCAGAAATACATTGTGCAGTGATAGAATCTTATTTACTGAAAAGAAAATAAAGAAAGAAAGAATTAGGAATTTCCAAGCTGTGTGAATGATTCTATGATTCTGTGTTCAGCATACATCTTAAAAATATCAATGATAAAATTGTCTTCTGTTATAAGAATTTCTTCATTATAATCTTCATAGGACTTGGCAAAGGCTAACAAGAAGAAATTTCTCCTGTTTGAGGAATGTCTTTTCTCAAAAGCATTGATAATCAAAGGGTAAAATTTTCATTTTAATGCCAAGAAAAGGCCTTGATCCGAAATCCCTTTTTCTGTTCTCTATTTTATAGGACTCTTTTGATAGCACTAACGGAAAAATGTTTTCTCACCCTAAAGACTCAGAGTTTTAAAAATTCATTATTTCAACTTACTTTGGTCAGAAAGCATAAACATACTGCTTAATGTTGTACAGGCCACAGATAATCTGACTGGAGGAAAATTGGCAAAAATATCACGCTCAGTTTTTTGATTCTGGAGATAGAGTTTAATCTCCACTAAACCATCCTGTCAGAAAATTTTCATACTTCATGATTCCAAATGTCCCTTCCACTGATGACCTAATTATTTTCTGTATTGTTTTTGTTTATTTTATTCATTCTTAGTTTTTGTCCTATGAACCTTAAATAACACAAACAAAGGAGCAAAAATATGGGTTTCCAGTCTGGAAACAACAACAACAAAAAAGTGTTTCCAAAGAATGCTTCCAATTTGGCTGAAGTCTACTCATCAAGCTTAAGGGGACTCTTGCTGCCAAAACTTCAAGCAACTTTTGCTTATTTAGGCCTAAGTGTAACTGCCACTTGTTCCCCTCCTCTGGGGTCCATGGGAACTCTTATTTGTCGCTGTCCAGATTTCTGCTTTCCTGTTTGTTCTCAGTAGTATTGATGCTGCTTTCTTGTCTATCCTGTTTCATAATGCTGGGTTGATTATGCATGACTAGGAAGCACTGTTGTTTTAGATTTTTATTTTTTTAATGCTTATTTGCTAAGCTAAACAAGTTGCATCACAAAGAGTGAAATTCTCTCTGATTTCCTTTTAACAAAAGTGTGGAAACAAGATCTGTTCAGGCAGAAAAAAAAAAAGTTTTAGAGAAACCCCAAGATAACCTCCGAAGAAACACATTTCTAAATCTTTATTTCTGATGATGAAAGAATTAAAACTCTCAACAACAAAATTTCCCTAACCTACCCAGCATCACCAAGTCCTCATAGGCACTGTAGTGGCCCAGCCAGAAACACCATGGGATAAAGATCAGATAAATAGAGGGCCCTTTCATTTCTCCCAAGGAGCCCTAACACACCTTCTCTCAAACAGCTGATGTGTACAGACATCCTTAGCTAAAACTAATGGGGTTTCTGCCAGTGTGGAGTCAATGACCCTGTCAGTTTTTAACTGTGATGTACAAGTGTAGTTACAATGCAGGTGTTCCTGCAAGATGAATGAGGAGCAAGACGTCCTAAGAAATGCATTTTTGAGATGTCAGTATTCACTGAGATCCTTTTCTTTCCCATATCCATAACCCCTTATAAAACCCACAATCTCTAAAAATATACACAAAAATTCCATTTGACTCAGCTATTCCTCTTTGGGGTATCTTCCTGAAAGAATTAGAGTCATCATATTATAGCAATACATGCATACCTCTGTTATGGCGTTACAGTTATAATAGATAAAATTATAGAGGTGACCTACATGCTCACAAACAGATGAATAAAAGAAATATAAATACTACCTAGGAAGGAAGGATAAATTTGAGTCTTTTGCAGGAAAATGGATGGATGTTGGGACCATATAGTTAAGTGAAATAAATCAAACATGGATAAATATCACGTCTTCTCTTATCTGAGAAATACAAAATATAAATAATTTCAAGAGAAAAATAAAAGAGAGATGGTACGGAACAGGGAGGCAGGCTATGTGGAGATAAGAAGGGGATGTGGGGATGGGGAGGGGACAGGCTAGGTGGAAGGGAAGTAAAATGATCTACATGTGATATGTGAATGTAATCATTTCGTGCGACAAAGGTACAATTTAAAAAAAAGAGTTGGTTTCTCACCATGACTGCAGTCCCCACTGGAAAATCACTTGCTGTCTTGCAGTGAACTAAACCAGCAGCTTTCCTACATTCCCTGACTGAAAATTCTTCCGCCAGACCCCACACAACAGCTCTCAGGGCAGCGCTCTTCTTCGAGACCGTTTCCCTGAGTGGATCACATTCATCCTTATTCTACTTCTCCCCACAACTTATGAAAATAAAAGAGAAACAGTATTTGGGAGTCTTTGGAATCACTATGAAACAAGTCATTTCATAAAAAAACCAATGAAATAAATGCTATTTTTGCCCCCAAGCTTAATGTCACACAAGTAAATATACTGAAAAAAAGTGTTTCTCTTCAGGTTATGGTGCGTTTAGGAATAATGCTTTGTGTTTCATCTTGGAGGGTTAAAAAGCTCATGTTTATACCACCTTGTGTCTGATATTAGGTGATATTGGGTGAATCTTTTATTTCAAAATCTGACTTCAAAGGTATTTGATGCAAAGGAATTAATTTCATAGTGTTGGCAAAATGTTTGGTTGTTGTTCTTCTTGATTTTGTAAGGCCATGATGAAAAAACTATAAACGATGAGTAATCTTGAAACTTTTCATGATTTAATGAAGTTGCTTCTCATCCTAAAGTCAACTTATAAAACACACACTGATTATAAAAACTTACCATACTCACTGTCGTAGAATATAATGAATTTCTGCCAGGCGTATTCTGTGACTACTCTTAGGATCACATCGTTCAAGTAGACGGGAGGCCGAACGGAGAGTGTGTAATCCTCGTTCCTGCTGCTCCGAGTGAGTCCACAGCCACTCCTGGGGGTGCCAGCTGTTGAGCGCTGAATGAAGAGATGTGGGATATGCATGGCATCTGCCAGAGACTGGAGGGACCCAGCTGATGTGCAGCCGATGGAGCTGACTAAGGCCAAGATGCCTTGGTTCATAAGTTCACAGGCTGCAAGAGAGCACAGGAATATTCAGAAGTCAGTGAGATTTGTTTATTTCTCTTTTGGGAGAGCAGTGGATAAAAGTTTACAGGTCAGTTAATCAATGATGCACATTATTTTTTCAAGAAAAAAATTCTGTGTAAATCCACAAATTACAAAAAGCTGTGTGATTCAGTTCAAGAATTCTGTCATCATTAGCTATGTGACTGTGCAAGTCACTTAGCTTCTCCTGGTTTAGATTTGCCTTCTGCAAAGTGAGTAAAATAGCATGAAACTGTTGGCATTATGATGATTAGAGACCACAGAATTTCTGTTATTTGTTTTTCACATGACCTTCAATTAAAGGTTAATGAACTTTTGTACTTACCAATTCATAATCCAGAAAAAACAATTTTTCACTAAGTGTATAACACAGATTTTCAAAGAGTAGATAATATATAAACTGGTGATGGAATGAAGGGAAGATAAAGGGGTGGGGGAGGACATTTCTGGCCTCAGACAACAGAGCCTCCATTGTCTCTAATGGTTCAATGGCACTTTTTCTTTCTCAATAAACTGGATTTTCTTTGACTTAGAAAAATCAGTGTCAAGTAAAACACTACATTTCAGTAACTATCATACTCCATTCCTAGATGAATAATTTCTAGTTTGTATTACCTCAAATGATTTCAGTTTTAATTCTCCTATATTTGAAAATGCAATTTGAAGCATAGTTAAGACTATAGAAAATATAAATTATGATTAAAGATACACACAGCATATATTGAAAAAATAGTTAATAGTGATATCTCAGAATGCCACCATTTGGAGCTAAGAGGATGAAATATATACAGAAGTAAATTCAGAATGGATCAATGCAAAACTATACCTATTTAAGAAGCTTATGTTTTATAATAGATTCATATTTTGTTCTAAAGTTTAGATTTTCTAGTGTAACATTCTCAGCTTTAAGATGATAGCATAGATTTTTTTTACATAATTATTTAAAAAAGGAAATTTATATGGCAATCCCTTCCATGTAATTAATTAGCTTATTAATGAAGACTGATTTAAAGTGTGAGTTGAGAAATACTACACTAATGACGAGAATATAAACATCACATGCATTTATTAATTGTAAGTCAACCACTACACACAAAGTAAATTAGTAATCAATAAATTTTTTTTCAAGCACTTCCTCATGAGATTATATTGATTTCAAATATATGTTAACAATAGCTTCAAGGATGAATTTTTTTAGATCATAACAAATTGAGGTGAAATTTTAGAAAAAGTTACAAATTCTATTGATGTCCATTTATCAAGAGCAATATAAGTTTATGTTTATAACTGCAATAAATTTATACAATGCTCCTGGTTAAAGTTTGCTTCATTGTTGTGGTAAATAAAACCATTGCTTATTTATAAAAGCAAATAAAAATTAATGTTTAAAATGCACTTTGCTTGAAAGCTTGATTCATTTGGCATTTAAAATAAAAATAAGAATTCACCGAAGTGTACAAAGTTAAAATCAATCTTTAGATTCCAATAATTACAAATCATAAAGTAAATACAACATTTTATATACCTGAATTAAAGTTATAAATTTAGAAATTTTAAACAAAAAGTTCAGTTTCATTTTACATAAAACTTTATAGGAAAATTGTTCCTTTCAATCTTTAGATTTAAAAAGATGAACTCAAAAGTGAAAAGTTGTATATTAATCATGGAGAGCACACAAATTTTTTTCTAGCATATAATCTTATTTTTTCCAAATATTACCATAGCTTATTTCATTTGTGGTCAGTAGCATTCTGAAAGTAATGGAAGATTCCAGAAATAACTCATAAATTTTAAATTGCATGCTACGTTGAAAGCAGTGAAATTTCACACCATCCTGTTCCATTGCACCCAGGTGGTGAATCCTTGTGACCCACATGGGCTACTTGCTGGTCATTTAGCAGGCCTGTCAGTGACTGCACAGCCTTTCAAGTTGTCACAGAGTGCACATAAGGTCAGTGGTGTCCTAACACTGTCAAAGTGCCTACATCAGTCAGCTCCATTTATCTCACTCAGCAGACACTGTATCATGTCACAATATCACAAAAATAGTAAGAACTGTACAGTGGGATATTCTGTTATTTGCCCATATTCACATAACATTTATTACAACATACTGTCATTCTTTCTACTTTATTACAATTTTAATTTCATCGTTTGCATATTTTATAAACTTTAAAATAGGTATGTATGCAGTGGAAAGAACAGTACATGCAGACTTCCATACTATCTACAGTTTCTGGCGTGCACAGAGGTCTTGAAATGTATTCCTAGCGGGTGATGGAGCTACTGTGCTGCCCATTATTTCCTGTTGATAAGAATATAAACTAAACAAATAATAACACTGGTTATTTTTATGTGAGCAAATACCTTATTTTTAGATTCCTCTTTGATATTACCTATCCTGTTACACATATTAGCAAGGAGAATTGAAATTTTTCTGTAAAATAAAGATACAAATAATGAAAAATTACAACCAGAAGACATGCAACATTAGATCTAAGTGGTCACTTAGAGATTATGTAGCCAAGAATGGAAATTGAGTTTAACTGTTATGGCAAGTATTACTTGTCAATTTGTTACCTTGGATCTCTACTCTGAGGAAGATGCTGTGACTCAATAAGGAAAATACCAGCACTGTCTTACTGAGTTTCTCTTAAGAAGAGACTGGGAAAACACAAGTCTGCAAATAATGACATGCTGCTGAGATGTATTATAAAGCTGCTCACAGTTTGCAAGAAATTATACCACTCTCCTTATAGCGGGAGGGGTGGAAGAGTCGGGTCTTGAACCTCTGCCCCCAAATCCTTTTCACCATAGTGACCAAGAAATCAAGAATCTTTCTTTTGCAACCTCAATATTTTGCATTCCAGAAAATAAAAATAAAATAAATGAAAATTAAAAAAGAGGTCTCCATGGGGAAAATACTATTAGATTTCATGAAAAACATGGTAGTCCCACTAAAGAGGCAACAAAGAGCTCACATATCTAACATATACTGGAGGAAGTTGACCCAAAACATGGTCTCAGTAGGAAACATGTAAGAATGGGTCTACACAGCAACCTATTGCTTCCCCTTTTCAGCCATAATTGCTGCCAGTTATGCCCTATTTTACCATTACTAAGTGTTAACTGAAGCATGGAAGATATTTGCGGATTTGCTCTTATTCTCAGTCCTCCCTGAGTCCCTGGTGAAAGTTAGTATAAGAAAGACCACAGATCATGACAGCTGAAGAGAAAATAAATAACTACAGTAGGCAAAATTTAGTGATTATTAAAAGACTGTATCAGGGTGATGAAGTTTTAATTCCATAAATTGCATACTTCAGTGCATTACATCGTGTGAGAATTGAACTAGAAAGTGTTTGGTGTTTGAATGTGTTGCTACTACTATTTTAACTGAACGAATCCAAGCAAAGGATTTCTCCACGGCATATTTCTTTCCCACCATTATTTTAAGTTCTGAGATTTATTTATATTATGTATGCATTCATACAAACAGACCACACTGAACACATTGCTGATTTTGTGACTCCAGCTGTTTAAGATTCTAACATTATCAAACATGTCTGGGGTCTGCCTTCATACTTATTGCCAGAAACACACCTTTTTATGTAACATTAGCAATTAGAAACTTTTTACCTTTTTTGTTTATTTGGTAATTATGGAAAAAAACTTAGCTGTGTAAGTGTACAAGTTTAAGTTAAATGATGTTCATGTACATATTTTAAAATTTCTTTTTTTCATTAACCAAAATGAGATTAAATATAAAATCTATAAAAAGTTTATAAATGGAATGATTATCTGTTATTGAATGAGAATTCAGTAAAATATTTTAGCATATCACCATTCTTCCTGAATATAAATATTACTTGTGATATTCTTTCTGGTATTTTATAATGACCAATTTGCCTTCAGATAAGTTCTTCCAAAGCTTTCAATTAACATGCCGTTGGCACATTCCATTTATGTATTTTAATATATCCCCACCGCTGATGTGCTGGGCACTGATCTTTTTGGCACATGGAGCCTGGATCGCATGTGTTGGACCACAGGGATGCAATGATCATGAATAAGTTAGTCCTGCTATGATGACAGTGGGTTCTGTGTAGACGGGTGGATTGGTCTCCTGCTGCTGCCTTCTTGCCCTTTCACTTCCTTTCCACCATGGCATGCTAGGGTAAGAAAGTGCTCTTCCAAGGCCAACACCTTGATTTGGACTTTCCAGTCACCAGAATTGTGAGAAGTAGATTTCTGCTCTTTGTGAAGTACCCATTCTCAAGTATTCAGGTAAAACAACACAAACAGATTAAGACAGTAAGAAAGATTGAATATTATACTCCCTTCTTGTAGTACCTATACCCAACATTTTCCAGATACCAAATACATATATAATTTCCAACTGGCTTTTCATTGAAATCATATAAATCATTTAAGGTCTTTATTAGTTTATTTGGTAACTGTTTCTTATTATCTGTAGATATTATTTTTCTGACTATAGTAACAATACTGTATTAAAAATTCCACATTGTTTCAAGAGGAAGAACTAACAATTATAAATATATATGTACCAAATACAGGAACACCCAACTATATAAGACAGATACTAATGGACATGAAAAACCAAATACACAAGAACATAATTATAACAGGAGATGTAAACAGCCCATTGTCACAAAGTGATAGATCAACTAGACAAAAAGTCAGCAAAGACATAACAGAACTGAATCATACCTGTGAGCAATTGGACTTAATAGATATCTACAGAGTGTTCCACCCAACCACATCAGAATACACATTCTTCTCAGCTGCACATGGGACATTCTCCAAAATAGACCATATATTATCCCATAAAACATTCTTAAGTAAATGTAAAGGTATTGAAATCATACCATGTATAATATCTGACCATAGTGCACTGAAATTGGAAATTAATGGCAAAAGAAATTGTAAAACCCGCATAAATACATGGAAATTAAATAACAGACTTTTGAACAACCAGTGGGCTACAGATGAAATAAAAGAAGAAATAAAACAATATCTACAATTCAATGAAAATATAGAAAAAGCATACTGTAATCTGTGGGATGCAATGAAAGCAGTCTTAAGAGGGAAATATATAGCAATAAACTGTTATATCAAGAAAACAGAACGAACACAAATAAATAACCTAATGCTCTATCTCAAGCGTCTAGAAAAAGAAGAGAAAGCTAAACCCAAAGCTCATAGAAGAGAGGAAATTGTAAAGATTAGAACAGAAATCAATGCAATTGAATCTAAAAAAAAATACAAAGAATTAATGAATCAAAAAGCCGGTTTTTTGAGAGAATAAACAAAATTGACATACCCCTAGCTAACCTTATCAAGAGAAAGAAAGAAAAAACCCAAATTCATGCAATAAGAACTGAAAAGGGAGAAATTACTACAGATCCCATGGAAATTCAAAAGATCATGCATACCTACTTTGAAAATCTCTACTCACATAGAGTGGAAAACACAGAGGAAATGGACAGATTTCTAGAAACATATGAACTACCAAAGCACAACCAAGAAGATACAGCAATTTTGAACAACCCAATATCAGCTATTGAAATTGAAAATGTAATTAAAAACTTACCAACAAAGAAAAGCCCAGGTCTGGATGGATTCACAGCTGAATTCTACAAGAAATTTAGAGATTTGATGCCAGTACTTCTTAAACTCTTCAATGAAATTGAGAAAAAAGCAATCCTCCCTAAATCATTCCTGGAGGCAAGTATTGCTCTGATACCAAAACCAGAGAAAGACCCAACCAAAAAAGAGAACTATAGGCCAATCTCACTAATGAACATTGATGCAAAGATTCTCAACAAAATACTGGCAAATAGAATGCAGCAAATCACCAAGAAGATTATACATCATGACCAAGTGGGGTTCATTCCAGGAATGCAGGGATGGTTTAACATATGCAAATCAATCAATGTAATACACCACATCAACAGAGCCAAAAACAAAAACCACATGGTCATCTCAGTAGATGCAAAAAAAGCTTTTGACAAAGTTCAACACATGTTCATGATAAAAACCCTTCAGAAACTTGGAATACATGGCATCTACCTCAACCTTATAAAGGCCATCTATGACAAACCAATAGCCAACATTATACTAAATGGACCAAAACTGAAAGCTTTCACTTTAAAATGAGGAACAAGACAAGGATGTTCACTCTCACCACTCCTTTTCAATATAGTTCTGGAAACACTAGCCAGGGCAATCAGACAAGAGAGAGAAATAAAAGGAGTAAAGATAGCAAAGGAAGAAGTTAAATTATCACTATTTGCAGATGACATGATACTTTATATAGAAGACCCAAAAAACTCCATTAAAAGACTGCTAGAGGTAATAAACAAGTTCAGCAGTGTAGCTGGATACAAAGTCAATGCTCAAAAATCAGTAGCATTCTTGTACACAAACAAAAAACTCACTGAGAGAGAAATTATGGAAATATCGCCCTTTACAATAACATCTAAAAAAAATGAAATACTTAGGAATCAACCTAACTAAAAATGTAAAAGACCTATATGTTGAAAATTATACTACACTGAAAAAGGAAATTGAAGAGGATATTAGAAAATGAAAGGACATTCCTTGCTCTTGGTTAGGAAGAACCAACATTGTGAAAATGGTTATACTCCCAAAACTGTTATACAGATTTAATGCAATCCCAATCAAAATACCATTGACATACCTCACAGATCTAGAGAAAACACTCCTAAAATTCATTTGGAAACAGAAGAAACCTAGAATAGCAAAGGAAATTCTAGGCAACAAAAGCAAGGCAGGCGGCATCTCAATTCCTGACTTGAAACAGTACTATAAAGCCATAGTGATCAAATCAGCTTGGTACTGGGAAAGAAATAGACCTGAGGATCAGTGGAACAGATTAGAAGATGCAAGCACAACTACAAAGACACTCAGCCACCTGATATTTGACAAAGGGGCTAAATATGTCCACTGGAAGAAGGATAGTCTCTTTAATAAATGGTGTTGGAAAAAATTGGCTCTCTACATGCCAAAGACTGAAACTAGATCCAAGCCTCTCACCATGCACAAAACTAAAGTCTAAATGGATCAAAGACCTCAATATTAAAACAGAAACACTAAATCTACTGGAAGACAAGGTAGGTAGAAGTCTTGGAGACATAGGGGTAGGCAAAGAATTCATGAACAGAACGCAAACTGCATGGGAAACACTTCAAAGAATCAACAAATGAGATCTCATATTATTGAAAAGTTTCTGCACTTCAAAGGAAATCACCAACAGAGTAAAAAGAAAACCCACAGAGTGGGAAGGAATTTTAGCCAGCAATCCCTCAGACAAAGGACTTGTGTCGAGAACATATAAAGAATTGAAAAACATCAAGCCCCCCAAATTCAAAGACCCTCTCCAAAAATGGGCATCTGAGATGAACACACAGTTCTCAGAGAAAGATATACAAATGGCAAATAAATACATGAAGAAATGTTCATCATCACTGGTCATTCGAGAAATGCAAATTAAAACAGCATTGAGATTCCACCTCACTCTGGAAAGAATAGCTGCCATCAAGAAATCAACTGATAACAAATGTTGGCAAGGCTGCGGGGAAAAAGGAACACTGCTCCACTGTTGGTGGGACTATAGACTGGTGCAACCATTATGGAAAGCCACATGGAGAATTCTCAGAAGACTAGGATTGGAAGCCCTGTTCAATCCAGCTATCCCCCTCCTGGGTATTTTCTTTAAAGAACTGAAAAGTTCATATCACAGTAATACATGTGCACCCATTTTCATAGCTGCCCAATTTGTGATAGCTAAATCCTGGAAACAACCAAGATGCCCATCAACTGCAGAGTGGATGAAAAAGATGTGGCATTTTTATAAAATGGAATATTACTCAGCTATAAAAAAGGATGACTTTGAGGCATTCATAGGCAAATGGAGTCAACTTGAGACTATCCTCATTAGTGAAATAAATAAGAAACATATTTATAAATATCATGTTGGGTCTCTAGTGCAAAAAGTAAATAAGAACTACAAGAGTAATAAAACCAAAATGTGTAATTGCTATTGTAAAAAAGAGAGGAAAAGAAAGTGCTCTAAGGGATACAACCCCTGTATTTTTGAGTGGGTATAATAGATGACCGTATTGCTGAATCTTTGTTGGATCTTTGAGCAGAGTTGTTTGTAGTCTGACTGTTTGAATATTTACTATCTACCCTTTAACTTTGTAACTTGAACAACTACATCCAGGATGGCAGTACATAATTTATAAATTACTGCTTCTTAATGGGGCTTTTTCTCATTCTCCTTTTTCTTTCTTTCTTTTAGAATTCTGTATTGTTGCTACCTTTTTTTCTGTTTAAAAAAATTTTAAAAATGTATAATTGTAAAAAAAGAGGAAATAGGAAGTGGTATAAAAAATACAGCTATATGTATGTTTAGGTGTGTGGGATTGATGACCATATTTCTAGGTTCTTGTTGGATTGTTGAACAGATCTGTTTGCACTCTCACTGCTTTAGTGTCCACTTTGTGTGCTTTAATCCTGTAACTTGCATAACTGTTTCTAAGAGAACAATATGTAATGTATCAACTAGTGATTTCTTACTGTTTATCTTCTTTTCTTGAAATTCTGTAATATTTCTACCTTTTTCCTGTTATTTTTTCTCTTTTAAAAAATTTCCACTTTGTAAAAAAAAAGATCTTAAAAATTTTTGGATTAATTCCCACATGTAAATACCTGGTCTCTCAAAAAATTTAGGTGTCCTCAAAACACTATTTTTTTGTTTTTGACTGTTGTTCCAAAAGCAGATAAAAATTTTACTTAAAACATATTTCAGGATCTGGGGCAGCCTCGAATCACTTGCTGCCCCTCCCTTAATCTCTGGACCTGGGATGGCCACAGATACTTGGCTGCCCCTCCCTGTTGACCCCTGGACCTTGGATGGCAGTGGATTAATCTCGCTGAGCTGACGGGAGACTCATCTACACAAAGAACCTCAGCAGGCTTGCATCAATGTGGTGAGCTTGTCCTAACATGGAGGACCCCAGTGGGTAAGCAGGAGCAGCAGCACAGTCCCCTCCAGCTGTAGGATCCTGGCGAGCCTGGCAAGAGTGCGGGTGAGTCCTTCCTCCATACAGACAACATCAGCTGGGTTGAGAAGAGTGCTGATAGGCCTCCCCAACCCTTAGAGAATCAACAGGGCTTACGAGACACTAAGTGACATAGTAGAGTCCTAGCTGAGGCAAACACTATAGCCAGGTAGATCTGGTGGCCTGGAACAACCTGAAGCCATAGTAACATCAGAAACTAAGGGTTGACTTACATCAATGAATATAGGACTCACCTAAGAGGCCCAACATCAACCACACAGTAGAACTGTAAGACCTGTACTACACACTGTTGAGACTAGTAAGATTGAAATACCA
This sequence comes from Hydrochoerus hydrochaeris, assembly GCA_004027455.1. NCBI lineage: Eukaryota > Metazoa > Chordata > Mammalia > Rodentia > Hydrochaeridae > Hydrochoerus > Hydrochoerus hydrochaeris. The sequence continues at coordinate 142,713 of PVLA01002340.1, read as the reverse complement.
AATAATAGCCCCAAAAGTGAAAATGACAAAATGAAAAAGCAAAATGCAATCTTTAACACGTAGTCCATCAGGAACAAATACAGAAAACAATGAAATACAGGACACTGAAATTTGTGAAAAGATAGCAAGTGAAATAAAGAAACAAATCCATGAGGCTATAGAGAAAATCAGATTAGAAATAATCTCTCACATGAAGACAGAAGTGACAACCTTAATAAAGAAGGTGCTCAGCATAGCTAGAGAATATATAGATAAAAAAGTACAGGAGCATGAGAAAATGATGGAAACCTTAAATAAGCAATATAGAAAAGAAGGAGAATGAATGAAAAAAATTCAAAGAGATATCCAAGAAACAAAAATTCTATTGAAAGCTGGTGAAACTAATTGAATGATGCTGAGGATAAAATTTCAGAGCTTGAGGACAGGATTGCAACCAGTGATCATGACAGGAAAGAACTTTTAAAAACAACAAGGGAATATGAAATGATAATTTAACAGCTCCAAGATGATGCAAAAAGAAACAATATCAGATTAATAGGCATCAATGAAGAGGCAGAGGTCAATGCAAAAGACATAGTAAAACTATTTGCAGAAGTAATAGCAGAAAATTTCCCAAACATGGGGAAAGAATCTGATGTATGTATAAATGAGGCATATAGAACACAAACAGTCATAACCAAAATAAATCTACACCCAGACATATAATAATTAAGGTTGCAGATATACAGCATAAAAACTGAGTACTAAAAGCTGTTAGAGAAAAGACACAACTTACTGATCAAGGAAAGCCTATTAGCATCACGGCAGACTTTTCAGAACAAACCCTCAAGTTAAGGCAAATTTGGAGTGAGGTATTTCAAGCCCTGAAGGAAAACAACTTTCAATCCAGACTGATGTACACTGCAAAACTTTCTTTGAAATTTAATGGTGAAATAAGATACTTCCATGACAAGGAATAACAAGAAATTCATGTCCACCAAATGAAGTCTAGAAAGAGTATTGTAAGACACACTAAATACAGATAAAAATGACTAAAATTCTCAGAACAATAAAAGAAAGAAACCACTAGTCAGGGCAAGCAATTAAACAAGGGGGAAAAGCACAAAACCAACAACAGGAAAATAACATGAGTTGAACCAGTACATATCAATTATATCCATCAATGTAAGTAGTCTCATTTCAACTATTGAAAGAAATAGGTTGAAAAAATGGATCAAGGAACAAGATTGAACAATATGCTGTATATAAGAAACACATCTGACTCAAAAGGAAAATCACAGACTAACAGACAAAGGATGGAAAACAATATTCCATGTCACAGGAACCCATAACAAAGCAGGGGTAGTTATTCTGTTTACAAGCAATATGAACTTCAAGCCAAAAGTGATCAAAAGAGATAAAGAAGGTCACTGCATACTTCTCAGGAATATAATTCAAGAGGAAGAGCTAACAATCATAAACATGTATGCACCAAATATAGGAGCACCAAACTATATAAGATAAATACTACTAGACATTAAAAACCAATTAGCAACAACACAATTGTAATAGGGAACCTTAATATCCCATTGTCACAAAGATATAGATCAACTGGACAAAAATTTGGCAAAGAAATTACAGAACTGAATCAAATCTGTGAACAAATGGAGTTAGTAGATGTTTACAGAGTGTTCCACTCAACCACATCAGAATATACATTCTTCTCAGCTGCATGTAGAATATGCTAAAAAATAGACCATATATTAGCCTATAGAACACTCTTAAGTAAATGTAAAGGGACTGAAATTGTCCCATGCATATTATCTGAACATAGTGCACTGAAATTGGTAATTACTGGCAAAATAAATTGCAAAATCTGCATAAATACATGGAATGATCTTGAACAATCAACAGCTTACAATCAATGGGTTACATGTGAAATTAAAGAAGAAATTAAGCAATACCTACAATTCAGTGGAAATGCAGATACAACATAGTGAAACCTATAGGACACAGTGAAAGCAGTCCTACGAGGGAAACAAATAGCAATAAATTTTCACATCAAGAAAACAGAATGTGCACAAATAAAAAACCTAATGGTCCATTTCGAGCTTCTAGCAAAAGAAGAGCAAGTAAAACCCAAAGTTCATAGAAGAGAGGAAATTAAAAAAATCACAGAAATTAATGCAATTGAGATTAAGAAAGCACTACAAAGAAGTAATGAATCAAAGAGCTGGTTTTTTGAGAAAATAAACAAAATTGATAAACCTCTAGCCAACGTTATCAAGAAAAAAAAAAACTCAAGTTCATGCAATACAGACTGAAAAGAGAGAAATTACTATAGATTCCATTGAAATTCAAAAGATCATGAATACCTACTTTGAAAATCTTTACTCACAGAGACTGAAAAACACAGAGGGAATGGACAGATTTCTAGAAATGTGTGAATTGCCAAAGCTGACTTGAGAAGATATAACAATTTTGAATAACTCAATATCAGCTACTGAAATTAAAAACCTGATTAAAAATTTACAAATAAAGAAAAGCCCAGGTACCAAGGATTCATGGTTGAATTCTACAAGAAATTTAGAGATGATTTAATGCCAATACTCCTCAAACTCTTCAATGAAATTGAAAGGGAAGCAATCCTCCCTAACTCACTCCTGGAGGCAAGCATTACTCTGATACCAAAACCAGAGAAAGACTCAAGCAAAAATTACTATAACCAATCTCCCTAATGCACGTTGATGCAAAGATTCTCAATGAAATACTGGCCAATAGAATGCAACAAACCATCAAGAAGATTATACATCATTACCAAGTGGGGTCTAACCCAGGAATGCTAGGATGGTTTAACATATGCAAATCAATAAATTTAATACACCTCATCAACAAAGCTAAAGACAAAAATCACATGATCATCTCAATAGATGCAGAAAAAGTTTTTGATAAAGTCCATCACTTGTTCATTATAAAAACCCTACAGAAACTTGGAATAGATGGTATCTACCTCAATCTCATAAAGGCCATCTATGACAAACCAGCATCCAACAGTATACTAAATGGACAAAAACTAAAAACTTTCACTCTAAAAACAAGAATAAGATAAGGATGTCCACTATCACCACTCCTATTCAATATAGTTCTGGAAACATTAGCCAGAGCAATCAGACAGTATAGAAATAAAAGGAATAAGGATAGGAAAGGAATAAGTTAAATTATCACTATTTGCAGATGACATGATACTCTACATAGAAGACCCCAAAAACTCCATCAAAAGACTACTAGGGTTAATTAAACAAATTCAGCAGTGTAGCTGGATACAAAGTCAACACTCAAAAATCAATAGCATTCCTGTACACAAACAACAAACTCACCGAGAGAGAAATTATGGAAAAAACATCTTTCACAATAGGTTCCAAAAAAAAAAAGAAATATTTAGGCATTAACCTAACAAAGAATGTAAAGTACTTATATGCTTAAAATTATAATACTCTAAAAAGAGGATATTAGAAAATAGATATTCCTTGCTCTTGGTTAGGAAGAACCAACATTTTGAAAATGGCCATACTGCCAAAACTGTTATACAGATCTAAAGCAACCTCAATCAAGATGCCATTGACATACCTTACACATCCAGTGAAAACATTCCTAAAATTCATTTGAAAACAGAAGAAACCTAGAATAGCAAAGGCATTTCTGGTCAACATAATCAAGCAAGAGGCATCTCACTCCATGACTTGAAATTATACTACAAAGCTACAGTAATAAAATCAGCATGGTACTGGCAAAAAAATAAACCTGTGGATCAATGGAATAGGTTAGAAGATGCAAACACTACTACAAGACACTCAGCCACATTATATTTGACTAACATGTTCACTGGAAGAAAGATAGGCTCTTTAATAAATGGTCCTGGAAAAACTAACTTTCCAAATGCCGAAGACTGAAACTAGACCCATGCCTATCACCATGCACTAAACTAAAGTGTAAATGGATGAAAGATCTAAATATTAAAACAGAAACACTAAATCTGCTGGAAGACAAGGTAGGTAGAAGTCTTGGAGACATAGGGGTAGGCAAAGAGTTCATGAACAAAACACAAACCACACGGGAAGTACTTCAAAGAATCAACAACTGGGATCTCATATTACTAAAAAGTTTCTGCACGTCAAAAGAAATCAACAACAGAGTGAAAAGCAAACCCACAGAGTGGGAAAGAATTTTAGTCAACAGTCCCTCAGACAAAGCACTTGTATTCATAGAACATATAAAGAACTGAAAAACATCAAGCCCCCCAAATTCAAAGACCCTCTCCAAAATATGCATTTGTCAGATTAAAATATACAAATGGCAAATAAATTCATGAAGAAATGTTCACCATCACTGGTCATTGGAGAAATGCTAATGAAAACAGCATAGAGATTCCATCTCACTCCAGACAGAAGGGCTGCCATCAAGAAATCAACCTATAAAAAACGTTGACGGGGCTTTTGGGAAAAAGGAACACTTCTCCACTGCTGGTGGAGTGTAGACTGATGCAGCCAATGGAGATTCCTCAAAAAACTAGAATTCTTCCATTCAATCCAGCTATTCCCCTCCTGGGCATTTTCCCAGAAAAACTGAAAATATCATGTCAGAGTGATATATGTACACTCATGTTTATAGCAGCACAATTTGTAAAAGTTAAATCTTGGAAACAACCAAAATGCCCAACAACTGCAGAATGGATGAAAAATACATGGTATTTTTATATAATGCAATATCACTCAGCTATAAAAAGGATGATCTTGAGGCTTTTATAGGTAAATGGAGGCAACTTGAGACTACACTCATAAGTGAAATAAATCAGATTTATATTTGTAAATATCATATTGCATCTCTAGTGTAAAAAATAAATAATAATAATAATACCAAACTGAAAGTGTAATATAATCCAAAATATACAATAAATATTATAATAATGAAAAGGAAAGAAAGTGCTTAAAAGAAAAGAACAACTTTTTGGTATACACATATAACTATGTATGTTTAAGTGTGCAAGATAGATAAACATACTGCTAATTCTTAGTTCATCAAAAAGAATAGTTTGTGCTATCATTGTTTGATTGTCCATTTTTTATGCTTTGATTTTGTAATGAGCAACTACTTCTAAGATAACAATGTTTCATATATTAACTAGGTTTGATTTCTTTACTGTTATTTTTCAAGTTCTTTAATATTTCAACCCTTTTTCTGTTTTGCTTTTTAAAAATAAAAAAAAATTTAAAAACCTATTGCAGTCCTTGACAAGGCATGATGAAAATCAGTTTCCTTTTCAAATCATGAAGTAAAAATGAATCAACAAACATTTGTTCTAATAAATTTTAAAAGAATCATAATGGAAAGAGTATATTGAAGAACTTGCATATGCATTTTAGTATCATCCTTTATCTTTTAATTATGTATTAAGTATCTAACTTTAGTCTTATGTTAAATGTTTTACAATTTATGTAGCTTTTCAGAAAATTAGAAATTATTATGGATCAAGATTGTCATCTAATGTTTTGCTTATAATAACTTTAGAAGGACCTTCAGCTAGCCAACAGACTTACCAAATGATCAGTTTATCTGAAATGAGAGCCTCCTATTCATAGACCTGACCGTGACCTGTTGAGACACATAATAACTAGAGTTTTGGAAACTACGTAAGTGCCGAATGTTATATTTAATAAAACTTTATAATCACAGGTAGAAAAGAGTGAAGATTAAAGGTAATTGTGACAAGAATGATATCCAAGACCATATTATATCTTTATTTTGGAAACATTGCTCATCATTTTATAGAAATTCTGGGTATTAAAATTACTGTTCTTAAAGGGTAGGGAAAAAAGATTCTGAAAATTTTCACCATAAAGAAATGACTAAATGTTTGAGGAGGTAGATATGTCTAAGCAATAAGCACTATGCAATACATATATGTATTAAAACATTACAGGGTAACACATTTTATATAATTTTTATGTCTTATGCATCAGTTAAAATAAATTTCAAAAAGAATAAACACAGCTTTTTATAATAGAGAACTTTTTATAATTAAAGGTGATGCTTCCAAAATTAATGGCAGAATATTTTGTTTCATTAAGTTTTGTCCTGTAGACATATGCATAAGATAGCTGTACAAGAGTACAGTGAATAAACTAGGCATGGTGATGCACGCCCATAACCCCAGCACTCTGGAAGGCTGGCTGAAGCCAGAGTGTTGCAAGTTCTCATCCAAACTGGGCAATTCAGGCCCTGCTTCTAGATGAAAAAATAAAAAAGGGTCAGGAACAGATCTCAGTGGTAGAGTACCATGGGGTTAGATCCCCAGAATTGAAAATAAAGACAAAGAGATACAGAGAACAATGTGTTTGTTTTTGTGTAAGAGGAAGAGAGCATGAGAAGAACTAATAGTTTACACTGCTTTCTCCATTAGTATCATCTATCCAAAACACCACAGAGAAAATTCAGAAGGCATTTTCACGTGTATCCCCCCTGTTATTCCTTTCCTTTCCATGTCATTTAGATTAATGTGCACTGTAAATTCCACCTTCTGTGTCAGAACTATTGTCTTCTGCAAATATCCAAGGCTAATTCCTTCATTCAGCTGAACTATTCCTACGACAATTAACAAAACTCCCAAAGTTCATACGATTTCACAGCTGACTTGCTTAATCTTTCTCTAATCATCCACATTGTAAACAAGAATGTTTTCTTTTAATTTCATTAAATCATTCCCATATTTTGAAGATCATCAACAAAAGGCCAAACCACTGAACTATTATCTCCTGTCAGAGTCTAAAGAAAAAGGACAGCCCAGTGCAGTGTGGAATCCTAGACAAAATGTGGGGACAGAACAAAAAACTTACTAGCAATGTAGTTATTGAATTTTGAACAATATATGAAGTTCCAATAAAAATACTATGCCAATACTGTTCTTGATAATTTTTCTAGGCCCATGTAAGGAGTTAATATTAGGGAAGTTGTTTGAGGAATAAAAGGTAATTTCGGGGGGAAATCTATAACTACTTCAAAATCCAAAATGGATAAAACAGCTAAAGGCTGAAGACTTCTGCAAGAGAAGCCCAAATTGTAACCAGAAGATACAAATCTTTAATTATCTGTGTCTAATATATTCTTTTTGCTCACTTCTATCTTCCATACCTTGTTACTACATCTTCCTTTTATTACATACTTTAGGACTATCATGATATTTATACTCTAGATTATTCCTTCAGCAGCCTATGTGTCTATGTGAAGAGAGGTTTCTGACATATTAACAATATGGTGTGTTCAAATTCAAAACAAAGTTCTTTCATAAGATCTTCATTAATTTAGTCTTTTTGAGGTTCCCTTAGCAAAATTTTTAATATTCAGTGTGTAGATTTTCCATTTCCTGTTTTGAATTTATTCATAATTACTTTATGTTTAATATTCTATTGTGAATAGCACTTTTAAATTCCAATATTTTATTGCCAGCATATAGAAAAAAGATCAATTTTGGCATCTCGCTCTTGAAACATAAGCCTTGCTAAACTTCTAGTTTCCACTTTTGTAGAGTCTGAAGACATTTTTATATAGACAATTATATTGTCACTAAATAGAAGCTATTTCTTTCTTACTTTCTGATTGGCATGACATTTCATTCTTTTTTATGTCTCATTGCATGGGCAGGTAACATCACCACAAAATTGAGTAGATACAGTAACAACATCCATCCTTATCTTTTACTTGATCTTAGGAAGAAAGCATGCAATATTTGACAATTAAATGAAAACTTGTAACTTTTTCAACTATGCTGTAATTTGCTAAGGAATACAGTTGCTGGAAGTGTTTTAAATAAAAATGGATGCTAATTCTTTCATGATAAAAAAAACTTGAAAAAATAGATATAGAAGGATCTTACCTTAATTTGTTACAAACAATTTATGATGAATCTCCTGCCTACATATTAAATGGGTAAAAAATAAAAGCATTCCCTTTAATATTAGTAGCAAGACAATGGTGTCCACTATCACAACTCTTGTTCAATACAGTATTTCAAACATTATCAAGAAAAATTAGGCAAGAAAATAAATAAAAAAGATATGCATATGAAAAGAAATAGTCAGATTACCATTATTTTCAGGTAACATTATCTACACAAAAGATAAATCCAGCAAAAGACTCTTAGCATTAACAACCAAATTCAATAAGGTAGAAGAATATAAATCAACTCATAAAAATCAATAACATTTCTATATACTATGAAAGAATTCATAGACAAAGAAATTGGGGGAAAACATCATTTATAGAAGCACCAAGAAAAATTAAACATTTAGGAATGAAATGAAATGAAATGAAATGAAAGGTCTCTACAATGACAACTCTGAAAAAGTAAATTGAAGAGGACATCAACCATGGCAAGATATCTCCTGTTCCTCGTTAGGCACAATCAATGTAGTCAAAATGGTCATACTTCCAAAATTGATACACAGATTTAACATAATCACAAGCAAAATTCCAACAGCACTTTTCACACAAGTAGAGAAAACAATCCTACAAATCATGTGGAGCCAGAAGAGATCAAGAATAGCAAAAGCAACTCTGGCTTAAAAGAGTAAAGCCGGAGACATCATAAACACCAGACTTAAAGTTATATTACAAAGCCAATGGTGACAAAAAAACAGTACAATACTGGCACAAAAATGGATGTGGCGATCAATGGAACGGAACAGAGGACTCAAAAACAACTCCTAATCACATTCAGTATTTGATCTTTGATAAAGGGGTTAAAAACACACAATGGAGGAAAGTCAATGTCTTTAATAAATGGTGTTAAGAAAACTGCTTATCCACATCCAGGGGACTGAACCTAGACCCATCTCTCTCACCATGTACTAAACTAAAATCAAAATGAGTCAAACAAATAAATATTGAACCAGAAACACTTAAACTGCTGGAAGACAAGATGGGTAAAACTTTTCAAATCGCAGATAAAGGAAACAAAGTTCTGAACAGAACCCCAGTTGCACAGGAAACAGCTGTGGAAATCAACAAATAGGATCATGTTAAACTAAAAAGCCTCTGAAAAGCAAAAGAAACAATCAACAGACTAAAAAGCCAACCTAGACAATGGGGTTTCTTAGAAGTAGAACTCATATCTAGAATATATAAAGAAGTAAAAAATGTTAGACCCTCAAAATTTAAGAAAAAGGGCAAACAGAATGAGTAGCTCCTTCATAAAAGAAGTCCAAATGGGCAATAAGTACAAGAAGAAATGTTTGACAACACTGGTTATTAGAGAAACGCAAATTAAAGCAACACTGACATTCCCCATCTTAGCCTATAAATAGTGGTAATCATCACGAAATCAAGCAATAACAAATGCTGGAACGGCTTCAGGGGGAAAGCAGCCCTTCAGACTACAAACCAGTACAACCACAATGGAAATCCATGTGGAGATTTCTCAAAAAACCTAAAATTAGAAATTCCATTCGGCCTAGTTATTCCTCTTCTAGCCATCTTCCCCCAGTGAGTCACAGACATCATATTACAGTGATACATGCACACCCACGTCCACCGCAGCACAACGGATAAAGAAAATGTGGCACTGACACATCGCGGAGCACTTCTCTGTCATAAAGAAGGATAAACCTTGTAGTTTGTAGGAAGGTGAATGCACACTGAGACTATAGTGTTAAGTGAAAGACATCAGACCCACAAGGCTAAATACGAAAGCATTTTGTTTATATGAGAAAGTTGTAGTAAAAAGAAAGAGCAAAATAAAAGGTAGATAATATGAAGTAGGGAAATAGATCTTTCTCAGTGGGAAGGGAACCAGGAGATGGAGGAAGGTAGGAAGGGATGAAGGATTAAAAAAAAAAAGAGTAGAGATGTGTTGTATGTATAAACCAACCCCACAGAAGGAAAGTCAACACTGTGCTGTAAGCATGCACATAAGGAGGATCCCAGGGTGGGGGCGGAAAAAGGAAGGGGAAAGAAGTGAAAAAAAGGACCTGATACATAGTGTGTCATGTACCAACTTAGTATATGTAGCAATGCACGTATACTAATAAGTTCCTCAGGGAAACTTCCTTTGCATGCTTACAGGGCCTGCATAAGCTCCTGCCTGGTCAGGGCGCTGATCCAGCCTCCTATAATTGTTGGAGTGCTCCGCCAATTTGGATTTGGCCAAAATCCATCATCTTCATCTTCATCAGCTTCATCTTCGTGAAGCCACTTTTCTATCTTCTACACCTGAAATGCTATTTACCCAGACAGATCTCCATCTTCCCCGCCATTAGGCTTCTGTTTCTGCAGCCTCTCTGCAGCATCTCTGTCTCCTGAACTTCCAGATCTTTTCCTTCATAGCTACCAACTGAATTGCATGTTTGCTTGTTTGTTTTGAGACGGGAACTCTTTGTGGAGCCCAGCCTACCCTTGAACTCACAACGATCCGCCTGCCATAGTCTTCAGAGTGCTGGGGTTACAGGCATGTGCCACCATCCCCAGCTTCTCACCTGACTGTCTGCTACCTATTTATTGTTTTCTTTGTGTTTACTGTCTCTTTCAACTTAACATAACACACACAACAGTGTGAGCTCTGTCTGTTTTCATAGTGCTTTATTCTCAAAACCTAGATAGAGGCTGACCTATCGTGGGCACTCAGTGAATGTAAGGTCAGTGAGAGGGTACTAAACAAAGCACAGTCAGGGTCTCGGCTGCAAGTGTGCACGGTGTGAGGTGGGTTAGTCCTATGTCTATCTTTTTGGCCTTATTGGCTCAATTTCATATCACTCAATGGCTTCTTTCTTACAGAAATGGCCTAATCTTGCTGATAAAGGAGATTCCTAAATGGAGTCGACAACAGTAAGAGGAGCAAAATGAGAAGACTGTCCTTTGTAGCAAAAGCGTTGCTTAGCATTCCCTGTGCAGACTATTTGAGAAACTGATATTCTTTGTAACAGGATTAGCATGCATAAGTTCCATGAAAATAGATTTGCCTTTTTGTTTAAATTCAGATATTCCAGGCTTATAGAATACTTCAGTAAATATTTCTTTGAGGGTCAATGCAACATATGTAATATATTAAAACATGCAATTCAGTGTTAGAAACTGTGCTTCATGGGCCAGGGATTTAGCTCAGTGGCTGAAGCGTATGCCTGGCAAGTGCAAGGTCATGAGTTCAATCCCTGGTACCTAAATAAATACATAGAAACTGCTCCTTGGAAGGTTTCGCAGGAGCAATACATCAAGTAGTCTGTTCCTGTTATTAGGCTGTAAACATTCATTTTAAAAATGCCTACAATTTTATTTCATTAAGTGATTTTTCAATGATTTATGTTTTAAATGACTTTAAACTGGGCAGAGCAATTTGTTTCAGATTAAAATGAACTAAAATGGTGATTTGCTCTATTAATTTTATAGCAACCTATCAAATCTCATATGATTGATTGTTCAAACAGTATTTTCTTTTCAATTCATTGCAAGACAATTTTAATTTTTGTTTGACCTTTGACTTAATGAATAACTTTTTGGATGGGATTAAAAGCTAGATCAGTTACCATTCATGGACCAATCCCCACTATCACAATTTGATGATAATCACATTTTACATAGCATAATATGCACTTGGGGATTATTCCCTGGTGGGAAGCAATCTGTTGCCATCCAAAGTTTGTTATCATATTTTAATTTTACTAATAACATTTTTTAAGGTAGTAGCAGAAGCATTTTTTCTATTTCTGTGGGGGGAAACTGTCAACATACTTATAGAGCTATGTTACAGTGCATAAGATCAGACATTATTACATAGTTAACTTGGCCCCAGCTAGCAGCAATGATGAAGTGAAACGAGATAATTCCTCAAAAGTGTAACATAAAATCTGTGACAACTTTTTCAAAAGGCAGTTTTTCACTGAGTCATGTGGGCTCCTTTCTCTTGCATGATTTTTTTAAAGCAGCATTTCACACACCATTGTAAAGGTCTGTAGTTAAATCTCTGACACTAATGTTCTTTGTGTGTCATTCACTTAAACATACACAGATGGTGTTTCTGCAAAGGGAAAGTATAAAGTCAAAATATTAGGCTCATCTGATGATCTCCATGGCTACCGATATTAGCATGAAAAGCCCTCTTTTATTGCTACCATGACCCATGAATTGTTGCTTTCAGAGAAAAGCGCAGGTAAATGTATCAGCTCTGTAATTCAGAGACCTAGGGATCAGCCAAGAATCTAGGCTTAGTTCACTTGCCAATAAGGGCTGCACCTAAGGAAAACGCCACTGACTCTCTTTTTGAGTTTCAGTTTCTTTGTGCATTAAAGGTGATTAGACTTGATGGTTTTAAGGAGACAGAATAATGTTTTTGTCTTCCCCTCTTCTTTTTGTTTCTATTACTAATAACCTTCCCCTGATCCACACATCCTAAGTTGGTTACATTTTGGTCTGAAAACTTTTTTATTTCTTTAAATCACCAGAGGTTTTACCCACCTCTGGTTTCTTATGAGAAAATATTTTTAAAACATATTGTTATTTTCCTGTTTCTGTGTTGATCTGGGACATCACTGGAAAATCAGTACATTCTTGTAACTTGTAATGAAGACAGTAGAATTGATTTTATTTGTAAAATGTTTTTTAAAAATACCTTGGCATCTTAGACAATTTGATGTTTTTCCCTGATGGATACAAATATAAGTCTTTCTCAGAAATACTATTTACAATGAAGCTATTTTCTTCTAAATGTGCATCTGTATTATTAAACATTCATACCTTATCAATGTTAACAACTCTCTCTCCCCATTCCAACTATCCCAAGAAGAAAAGGAAAAGCTCTAACATTATATCTTATTCCATTTTTAAAGACAGGACAGACCACTTTGGGAAAGAAACTAGCTTTCATGTGGGTATATATCAAGGAAGCAATCTCTAGAAATACCAGCCCTCACGATGACTTGCTCTTTCCTATGTTGTTCCATGAGACATTGTCACGTTTTATCATTGATAAAACCGACTGTGTCATACCACCCTGGACTCTTCCCACAGAGGATAACTATAGAAATCACTCTGATAGTAACTGGATTTCCCAACTGTAGCGAAATACTTCATACACACTATACTAACATAGTTACATTTCTCACAACTTTGGAAATTTCATTTCAAAACTTTTTAAAATCTATTTTTACGCCTCAAATGCCTAGGAACTAAGCAGTGATCATTAATTTTCTATTCCCTTCATAAGACTTTTGCTTGTTATAAAGTAAAACATTTATCTAAATGTACTTTTTCAATAGTACAGTCAGACTTTACTATAATTTGTATTAACATCAAGATTCTACTCTTTTAAATGAAGGTTCTTGAAATATATTTTGACTCCAATAATTTCTAAAGTTCAAAATCACTTGGAGAGTAAAATCTGTATCCAGTCAGTCAATCAATTATTAAGGGCAACCCCAAAGGATGCAAAATAGTAAGCTATAAGATTCTTACAGTTGTACTGAGGCGTGGTTATCCAATATTAATAAAGCATTGATAATATATTTATTCAAGAGAAAACACATAAATATTGGATTCAAATAGGCATCCATTGTTATGTAATTTGAACTAATTCAATATGAATTAGTAGCATTTTTGCTGAAGAAGCACATTGAGTTAAATTACTTCAAAAGACTATCATTTAAAATCATTCTTATTGGCACAGCCTCCATATTTAATAATATTTCATTCATAAAAATAAGGTACAATTTGATTTTGATAACTTAGGTGAAAGAAAAGGCACTCTGAACTAAGGAGAAAAGGTCTAAGCAATGAACTCTTTCTTTAGGAAAGACAGTTTTAGAAAACCAGACTACCATCAGTTAACCCTACTCCTGTCCTTAAATTTATCTAAAAAGGGCAACCATATGCACCATAGGATGAATAAACATAACACTCCCAACTCCTACCTTGACATTTAACCCCCCAAAATGAACATATTAAGAGGCAGGGCCTTTGGGAAATCATGACATTAAAAAGACAGGACTTTATTATCTAATGGGGTGAGGGCAATGGAGTTAATGTCCTTATAAATGAAGTGTGGTGGAGTTTCCCTAACCATCTACTGTGTAGATGGAAAAAGCCTCCTAGGGAATGGGCCTTCACTGGACATCAGATCTGCTGGCACTCTGATCTGGGACTTTCCACCTTCCAGAACCATAAGCAATAAGTTTCTATTGCTTACAAAGTGCCCAGTGTGGGGTATTTTGTGAGAGAAACCTAAATGGGCTAAGATAATCAGTAAATTCACCAAAAGAGAACTGATGAAAATATAATTTGAAATGCTGAATACTGTGTCTAGGCTCCTGGGCAACCTTGCTGTTAATACTTTAATGGGCGGTGCACTAATTAAAGAAGGGTCTGTTGGTATCAACCTAATGGGAAGATTTCATAGAGTCCTGGGAATTATAACTGACACAGCTATGCAATCATTTATGGGTCCAGCAGTGAGCACTGATGATTAATACTTTTGCCAGACACATGTTTATCCAAGCTTAGTGATTACAATCTCTCTTATCCTGTTAAAACAATGGCCTGTTTACTGAGTAAAGGTTTTGTTGCAGTGAGATGAATCAAACGTCAAGCTGTCATGTTGCTTTTTTCCCCTACAGCTCAGTGTTGCTCCATGCTGATTGGAACATGTAACACAAAGCAGGAGGAAGAACAAAACCATCCAGTGATGTTATGGTAAAATAAAATGTGACCTTGTTCGATGCATATGCTCTAAAACTAGAATGCCTTGGCTTTAATTATGCTTTGTATGCTGTTTACCAGTATGATTTAGGAACCTTTCTAAGTCTCTCTGGATCTTATTTTATTCATCAATAAAATGTAAATCATATGAATACATACACATCACTGAAGATTCCAATAAGAACTGACTGAATAAATACATCTCAGGGAAGTGCCTGATATACAGTGAGTGCTCAGTGAATGTCAGCCATCATTTTTAAATTCAAATTTTTAAAAGAATGGGGTATAGGAAGACCAAGAGCTCAAGGTAGTTTTCCAAAATGCACCTGCATCTAGCTACCATGGCAGTTATAACTAAGGATCGCACATTTCCTTTGGCTCTTAGATGAATACAGTCACGGAACCAGCTAATCAGAGTGATCGATTTAAAAGATTTTCTCATTGTGAATAAGGAAACTTGTACAAACTGTGACACTGAAATGCCTTGCTAAGATAGGGAGACTGCATTAAAAGAAACCAATGCCAATGACCCATGGACTTACTGGCTTTTTGAAATCAAATTTAAATATGACCTTCTCTTAAGCACGATATCTCCAGTATGTAATTTTAAAATGAAGTTGAACTTCTGTCATAAATCCTAGAACTTATTTGGGTTTTGTACTTGAAGTGGAAGATAGAAATAAAATTGATTAATATTATCACAACCTTTTTTCGTTTTAAGATGTTTAATGCATTTTCTTCCCAAATTTCCATTTTACTTTACATCTTTTTAAAAAAATGAGATAATGTTTGTATTAGTTGTTCACCATTCTTAAAATGTTAAATTGGTTTTGGAGAACATCATTTCATTTATAATACAAGGAACAGAATGTTTTGCCAAATTGATATTGGCAACAAGTAGCGAAATCAACATGGAATGCGTTTGTTGCTCAATAGACTCATTACGGAAAATTTTAAGACAATGATAATCACATAAAAACAAACAGCTAAATCATTAAAATGAAACATCTTTAAGATACATGTTTGATAGGTTCTGTTTGCCTGGGCCTTAGCTATCTGTAACATGACACCTGCCCAATTTGGTAAGGACCCAGAAAAACAACTTATTTCTCCAACAGTAACTTCTATGTTCTCCTTCTCATTCCAGAGATAAACCTCCTGCTCCCTTTTTGCATGTGCACTGAGCCCTCTCCAACCCCACACCTCCACAATCACCCAAACCTGCACCCCAGCCTCTAGTAAATCTTTCTGTCTCCTGTTTTACAAAGGCAGATGTTCGTTCAAATCAGCTGTTAATATGTCATTTTGCCCACTTCCCAAACTCTGCCCCTAGCCACAACTGATAAAAGTAGTTCCACTTTCTTGTTCTCACTGAGAGCTGCTGCACCCCTATAAAACTCTCCCATACCCTCATTAAAGGCCTCTTCTTTCTTTGTCTCCCTCTTATCTCTGCTGCACAGGTTTAGATTGAATGCCAAAAATAATCAATGCTAAAGTTTTTTTAAAATAACACCAGATTTCAAAATGTGGTAGAAATTTATTGAGAATGATACCAATTTCATTCCTTTCAAGTTTTAGACATAAGGAACAAAAATTTTGGTTCAAAGAAAAAGACCTTGAAGGTTGGGCAAATCTCATCTTCATTGAGAAATTTACAGGTCGTGTGCTTCCCACTTTGATCAAACTAGTGCAGGGTCACTCACTCTGTCCTCATGTTTGCCTATTAGCCAAGGAGATTGGGCAAAGGAAGAAAAGCTAGAAAGGCATTTGAATGCATAGTGAGATATACAAGATTCCACAGGACTTGCAGCTTTGAATTTAGTGCTTCTGGCACAGAGCACATGGTTACTGATATGAAATGAGCTGATTTCTAAAATTATAATTCTGCAGTTATAATTTATAAATTATAAAGTTAGTTTATATTTTCACAGCTTAAAGCATAATAGTGGCATCTTATTAATGCAAAGTAGAAAAATAAAAATGCACAAAGGAGAGAATTACATTGAAAAATTTTATTATTAAATTCATTCTTTATAAACAACGATGCAAAAATATGACTATGCTAGATAATATGTATTTAAATATAATAGTGATAGCACATCTTAATGCTCTATAGTATCTATTACTGGATTTAACATATCAAACATATGATGCATATAGTAAATATTATAATTAAAAACATATATTACGATGTATTGCTGAGGTTATTTACCTTGATATTGGACCTTGAGAGAACAGCTCCAATCATGTCAACCTCATGTATTTAGAAACAATAATACTGGGTTGCGAGTAGAACATATTTTTGCACTTAAAAGTTTTAAGGGGGATTGGAAGCCCAAATAATATTTACAAGTCTCAGTTTACCTTTCTGCAAAATGGAGTTAGTAGTGTTTAGAGGCTAGTTTAGATACAGTAAAATATGAAAGATGCAAGCTACTATTACTGTTATTAGTCATTATCCTAGAAAAGCAAACAATATATAAAAATTAAAATTTGTTTACTCCCCCATTTTTTATTAGAAAAATGAACACTAGCACCTGTAATTTTTGCAGTGTATGGGGAACAATTATCCTTGTCCTAAGCATCAGTTAAGATCATGTCTTATGTTTTACTTTAAAAATTTGAACATATTAATGTTTAGGCTAAGTGGGAGGAAAATGAGTTTTTTCACCAGAAGTTAGGAGAAATTAATTACAGATTTGCTGCTCTGAAGAAATTATCTTAATGTTTACTATGAGGTTGATAATCACAAAGTATGTATCTTCTGCACATAATTCTCTAGGCTATGTCCATTAAGGATGCTAAAACAGAATCCTTGGTTTATAGTATTAATTATAATATGTGAGTGAAGACATATATGCATCCTGATGTCAATGCCTTTTCAATACAGGCAAGATAAGATCATCAGAATTCCAAATTGAAAATGTGCCCCACCTCATGAATTTTATGTTGCTGTTTTTCCATTTTTTTCTGTCACACAACAAACCTTTTTATTAGTAAAGGAGTCCCTGAAAGCCAGACCATCAGCCCCGCTGGAGTAGACCCTTGCTGAGGGCTGCAGTCCTCTCGCTGCAGTCACAGTGGTGCTTATTCACTTGAATACTAATGTCTTTGGCACAAGTGCTTATTTTGTATTAGGGCAAACTCTTCCAGCAACCTGCTTCCTTCATAGATTTATGGAATTTTAATTTACATTCTTAAAGAGAGGGGTCAACAAGACAATGTTAAAACCAAAACCAACTACTCTATTACGATGCAGAACTGATAGGAAAACTGCCTTGTTTTCTGAATAAAGCAACTACTTTTATGGAGCCATGGCCAAGTTTGTCCACTTTGCAAGAGTTCAAACCACTGAACTAACCTTGAAACTACCTAAAGATGAATTTAACAAAATACAAAATGGGAAAAAAAACCCTCTCTTTCGAGGTCTGAAGTACCTTTGACAGATTTTAGCTGCATTTCTTCCAAGTGCAACAAAATGGATTATAACAAAAAAAATTGAGAGTAATTAAGAGTCAAAAATAATGTGTGATTTTTTTAGTCTCAATGTTATATTCACATTGTCAGAGGAAATATAATGTGGTCTCTGATAAATGTATCAACTGATCTTCAGTTCTAGTCAGAAGTGACTCTATGTGTGTATGTGTGTGTGTGTGTGTGTGTGTTTTGTATGGACCAAAGTACAACTCCACTTGTATTTGATAGACTAATTCTTCTTGTACTCCCTTCATGTTTCATTTTGTAATTTTGAAAATATAAAGTAAAAACAAATGTTAATAAACACCCATATTTCCATCAGTAATTGAACATATTATCAAATGACTTATATATTCCCAAATTACATATAGGGCATATTTTTAATTTAAGTGTACATTATTCTGATATTATATTAATAGGAAGACTTTAGACAAAATACTCTTTAAAATAGTATTTGTTAGACTTGATGATAGTCTTTTGGAAGATCAGAAGTAAGAAGTAAACTGTAGCTACCTCAGTCTCTTACATGGTACTCCCTAATAAACATTGTAAAGGTATTGCCTAGCTGAGAGACCTTACGAAAGGAGTTTATATCTAAGAACATTTTTACAGGTTGTACTTAGGTCTAACTAGACTGCTTAACATAGGTATGCAGTATTTACAAGTAAACCTTGTAGGTATGCAGTATTTACAAATGAACCTTGTATTCACAGGTTCCTAGGATGCAGCTAATTGGAGAAGGAAGCTTATCAAAATCTGTCCAGTATGGTAACTAAGTAGCCACACATATCATGAGTACCTAGCTCAGTAAAATATGTCTGTTGAAAACCATATTGTGTAGAATTAAAGATGCCTTATTACTACCTGCCGTCTCTAGTTCATTCTCAGCACCAGTGGCCCTGTGCAATTACAATTATCATTGGTTAACGTGAATGTCATGCCACTTCATTACATAATTATGCTTGTCTATAGAGGCTGACACCAGCTTTTAAAGTGAATGGCCTTGGAGGTAAATGTCTGTCAATCCAAATATGTGAATTTTTGAACAAGTAATGCAGGGTAGCATTCCTTTCTATTCAAACACCTCGGTTTGTAGGGAGGCAGCAGGCAGTCAGAGAGGTACTATATGCACCGGTGGAAAGAACTGATGAATGATTAGAGAAACATTGATTTCCCTACAGTTTGAGGATTCCGATGTTTATCTTCTGGATAAAGCAAATGGGGTCAACATAACTATGACAATTTACACTGACTCAGCTCCAAACTGACGAGGCCCAGGGGATCGAGGCGGCTGCTAACCTCATTAAGTGGGGAGTCGAAATGCTGTCAAATTGTGTACACGGGGAGGTTTACAAATAAACAGCAGGACTCATGCCAAAGCAAGCTCTCTCCATCAAAACATCTTGCTGTGCTTTGACTAAGCATAGACTTTATACTGATCTTAATTTAAACAATAAGCAGGGGGAAAGAATTTCTGAATGAAGAATAAATATTTTTAAAAAGTTGGTTGTGGACATCTTGAATTCTATATGAAAAATATTAAAGATAGTACTGATCTAGGTAATGTGAGAAAAAGATATAAGCTATATATGTATCACATTTGTACATTCAGATGATCTTGTCTTATCCAATGATGATGAGGTTATAGCTTAGAAAGATATTTCTAAGGATTGTTTTGAAACATTATATTTGAATAATAGAATAACAAAAATTGGAGAGTTTCAGTAACAGAAGTGTTTCATTCTTTTATTGTTTTATGTAAGAGAGAATATGTGTTTAAAGAGCTGGGAATTTAGCTCAGTGACCTAAGCACCTGCCTGGCAAGCCTGAGGTCATCAGTTCAATCCCCAATACCACCAAAAAAAAAAAAAAACCCAGGTTGTAGCTGGGGCACTATACCCCACATTAAGGGACCTACATACTTTGAGCTGTCCACATATCTGCTCTAACACAGCATAAACCCTAATAGCAATTTAGCTAGAAAAAAGAGCATATAAAAATGGAACCCTAAAAAAATGCCAGATTAAATCCCAAAATGATAAAAAAGATCCAACACAAGAATAAACCCAGAAGCTACAAATGGCAAAAAGCATATGTGTTTAAGTAATTTTTCTCAGAAAATCTTAAACAACTCTTTGCCATGTTCATAGTACTAAAAACATGTTATTTCTAACACATCTCATAATATTAAAGTATCCAAATGAATTGTCTTAAAAATGAAAATAACTTGATTTAACAGTTACTCCAGTAGTTTTATCCAAGGGCAATTTTTCATCCCAGGGGACATTTGATAATGCCTGAAGATATTTTTTAATACCAAAGCTAAAGGTGAAGGAGGTACTGGTCACTGGTTAGTGGTTACAGATGCTATTAAACACTTTACAGTACAAGGTGTTTAATTAACAACTAACAATATCCAAAAGACTGTCATGGAGAATTTAGGAAGTTTTGTCTTAGTGTGAAATAAGACATCTCACTTTTCCAAACAATTCCATTTTCATCCTAATCATTAGTAAAAGTTGAAAAAAATCCTTAAAACCTTTACTTTTCCAGCCTGGAATATTAACATGCTATGCTCATTTGCCTTAATTATATTTCTGCATTTTGACCTGCACATCAAATGTTATCAAATAGAAGAGTGTTCCTTGCATTAATCTGATTGATGTATTTACATTATATTTAGTTGCTCCTCAGGAAGTGCAAATTACTTAGAGCTCCTAGTGCTTCCAGAGATAGAATATACTTTGTGGTGAAATCCTGCAAGCTGACATCTTTTCACTGTGTTCCAGCGCAGTGCAAATGATTATACAGTGCCAGGACAGTCTGAATACATTGTCTTTTTGCTGCAATGAGTACCACTAACACTCTGTTATCAAAGCGAACAGGACATGCAATCACTTTCATATTTAGGGATTTTAATATTATGGACTTGCATTAAATTCTCTGGGAAAAGAAGAGCATTTATTTGGAAGGAGTCAAATGAAAGATATTTTAAGTTAGGATATTTTCTATTTAATTATTAAGTTTTATTTTTTAAATAATTCAATTACAAAGGATAGTGTTGAAAATTTTAAAGAAACTTTAAGAACTTTAAAGAGATTTGGTGTGTACTAGGAAAGAAAACTGTTGTCACAGAGCACTTGTGGGATTTGGTAGACTCTTCTATTTCCTGAAGCACAGCAAGAATTCTACAGTATGATTTAAGAAACAATGACACACACACATACCAAAGACATTATTGATTACCAATTCCAACAGAATTCAAGATTTACTTTTAAAAATCAAGTTTATTGACTATCAGTAATGGAATTATTTGAAATAGAAATAAAACCAAATAATGACAAACATGTACAGACACTCCTCGACTTTAGAGGAAAAAGTGCAGGAAAATAGGGTTAAACAGAAAGAAAAGTTAAGACATCCTCATAGAAGCAAGTGCTAAGAAAAGTGTAAGAACTGTAGTTATTCTGAAGATACATATGACCCCAGTGATTTATTCACAATATTGATGATCAAATACTCTAAAATTGGCTTCCAATATTAAAAATGTGTTAATTTTTCTTCTGTTAATAATGCCTGAGAAGAGATCCACTGAATTAACCTAGTTCTTGTTAGCTTCCTATTCTAGTTATTCATGTTACTAAATTATAAGCTTCACAGAGGTTTTCAAACTTTGAGAACATTTTAACTCAATGCAATGTTTCCATGCTTCACAACTAGGAGTGTTCACAGACACAGTCTTAGCCAGTGAAAATGAGAAATCTTCTGCGAGCTTAGTGACCCTGTTCGGAGAAATCAGGCACATGTAGACAGTGTCTCCGCTTTTCTTCTCCCACCCTACTCCGGCCCACCTGATCTCAGTCCTGCATTGCAGCAAGGTCATATGACAAGGTGAGTCCTTGCTGCAATGCTGGGGAACCTTTTCTGTTTCATAGAAGCAAATTCTGGAATGGAGTTTAGTGGAAAATGACTACCCCAGCCAGTAACAGTTTCTTAGTTGCCCAGGTGAAATAGTTTCCTATGGCAGTTCTGGTTACTTTTGTCTCCTAGAAGCAGCTGGTCACTGTAATGCACAGCTGGTTACTATGATACGTGTGTCATATAAACAAATCAAAGACAGCCAAATACTCTACCTCTGTACTCCCTCTTGCAGTCCCATAAAAACCTCTCTCCCTGAGCCTTTGGGGCCCAGTCCTTTGGGAATTATCTAAATCTGTGCCCCTTGACATAAAATGAATTTCCAAAACCTGACTGTTGTTTCGGTGTTTCTGGCTGCCACTGCAGTGTCTTTAGACCTTTTGTTCTATATAGTACATGCCCTTATTTTTTATGTTACTATAAGTCATGATGTTTCTTGCTGTCAAATGATTTACTAACTGAAACAGGGACAGGGAAATATGTGTTTATTAAATACAAATATTTTTATATTAAGATGCAGTAATTAATAGTGAACAAATATTCTAAGAAATCTCCCTCTAAACACATATGTACTTTATTGATTCAGTAATCTTTGCACATTGCTTTGGTCTCTTCTAAAGTTACTCTTCAGTTACTCTGAGCTGCCTCTTTTTAATTATTACCTGTTTTTATATATATTACTAATTTTAGCACCAACATTTCATAAAACTGAAAAACGTTTTTACTTAAAATTTATCAAATCATGTCCAGTATTTTATTTTATTTTATTTATTTATTTGGTACTGAGGATTGAACTCACGACCTTGCGCTTGCCAGGCAGGCGCTTAAGCCACTGAGCTAAAGTCCCATGTCCAGTATATTAAACTCAGACAAAGTTTCTTTTTTGGCAATCCTGGCAACAGATACTTTGTTTTATCTAGAAGAAATTAAAAGAAGTTGGCGTGATTCTGCTTATCATATACTATAAAGTATTTCAATTTAAGTCACTGAAAAATGTAAGATTCAGTAGTTAGGCAATAGATAGCGAACTTGAGAGTAACACATTCTATCTTTTCTTCACTATATCCACATTTGACTCTGGGAAAGTAATTTACCGATAGTTTGAGGTCAGTGAGATGTACACACCATGAACAAATGTAGTTTTTACAGGACTGAAAATGTCTTATCTCCATCCTGCTATGCTTTTATGTGTTCCTGTGCTGTTATTTAAAATGGATGTAGTCAGTAGTCATAAAAGTTCGTTTTACTGTCAGCTTAAACTAATGAGCTTATACTCAAAGCAATTGCGTGAAAACTATCAATGCTGAGCTCTACAATCCAATTTTCTCCCCTTTTTACTATCTTTTTCCTTATTTTTTGTTACTTTTGAGCTACTTACACGGTCTTCACTCTGCCTTATAAACTGTATTCTCATCATGAGTAACACTGATGGCTCATGGTTCCTACTTCTTCAGCTCATCCTATAAGAGTTTCTGTAAATAAATGAATCCCTAGTAATCAATAATTAAATAAGGATAAGTGCTGTAAGTATAACTGGAAACAGGTAGTTAGAAACTGAAGTAGTATAATGTAGGTTCCTGTTTTCATTGTTTAGTTTGAAAGTTCAGGTGATTCTGTTTAGAATATTTTGTTTCAGTTGCAGTGGAGTTCTCAGATATGTTACTCTTCCATTTGACTTTTTTTTTGTTTTCTCAGCATTAAGGTGCAATTCATATTCATTCATTTATATTCTTATTTCAATTGAGTTCTGGCTGATTTTGACCTCTGCATCATCTCCTTTGAGAACAAGAGGTTTATATTATAACCAAGTAATTGATCAGCCGGTCTCCTTTTGCAGACCTAATAAAGTCATAAACAAATCCTTATGGTCAGCTGCCTCTACTCTGCTAACAGAAAACAGTCCATGTGCAAATCTGACCTCCACAAACCAACATCTATGGTTGAATATATGTCGCCTTAATGTTCCAAAATACTTTCCTTTTTCAGTTTGGGGGAGGCTTGATATACTCCATTTTGCATAATGGTCCATCTGTAGCAATTCTACATCCCTGCAGGTTTCCAAACTACTCCGAGAGATAAAGATGTCACTCCATCACATATAAACCTGGGTGGGACTTTAACGAGTGCAGAAGACAACAGCATCTTTCAGGCAGGAAAGAGTTCAGAAAAGCAGCGTGGTATAAATTAAGAGTGTGAATCTGGAGAGCAGCGGAGGGTGAGGGGCTCTTTCACAGTCCTGTCTGAAAACGGTTTATACTACAAATAAGGGACTGGGACAGCCTGCAGCTAAACACCAGCGAGAGACTGTAAACTATGCACACGCCATTGGTCTTCTTTAACAAATGAAATAATAATAATAATAATAAAAACCTTAAACCTATTATTCAAATATTCTAAGTCTATGCCTGTGGTTTGCTTACTCCCTGAGACAAATATAACACTAGAAATCAGTTTATTTCATAAAATTATTTGAAACTTAAAGTGAATCATTAAAGACAGTCAGGTCATTTTAGGTCAAATGTATCTTTTTGTCTGTGGGAAGAGTGTAAGCATTTCTTGAGCTATCGAATTTGGTGTCACTTTTTGAAGGTTTTTATTTTGGCTTTAATGTTTACCCATCTGTGAGTGTGGGACCTGGTAATGGAGCAGCAGCAGTGTTGCTAGAGACAGGGTAGAAGCTCGTGCAGTGAATATATGAGAACACCAGGCAACTCCTGAGGTCCACATGCCCTAGCTCTACTTTACAGAAATAGGAGATAAAGAAAAACAAAGTAATAACATTACACCCTAACTATCTTACACATAGATAAAGGATAGAAGTATGTATTAAAAGCCATTATCATACCACCCAGAAAAGGTCCTATTAAAGTATCTTAGCTGCAAGGCTGGTAGGAGAGCATTAGTAGGGAAAATTTCCCAAGGTAGTAAGAATCCATACTATCTATGTTCATTTTATTTTGCAATTGTCTAGGGAATTTTTAAGAAATGATTGAGTGTCAACCATCCTTTTCAGGTAAAGATTTGAAGCTATTTCAAAAAATCCATCCTGTACAATATAAAAGAAAAAAAATTGAAAATAAAGTAAAATTATCCTTGGGGCCCTGTTGTGGTAACAATTAGATCTTCTCCTACATGATCAAACTGGTATAACTGCTAGTGACCAGCTAGAAGATTTTTGAAACTTCCAAAAGAAACTTCACATTGGCAGAGTGTGGTAAGATGGACGGATATAACATTGTGTTACCTGGTCCTGGAGGAATAGCGGAGGGAAGCAAGCATCCATCCTTTTCACCTCTCTTTAGTTTCCCTCATTTCTCTCCAGAGAAAGATTGCTCTCTAACTCATAGTCAGTTAAGGTGGTGCAGCAGGTTAGACTTCTGATGCCTCGGATACTTGAAGTCAAGGCATTGATCTTAAATTTTGTTTTGGATAAATCACCTTGAGGTTCTCTTTAGTTACACAAATATAGAACAGTTATCTTCTTTATTTTTTTTAAAGAGTAACCTTTTCTTTAATGTGTATGCCCTGCTACTCACTGTGGAGTTCCATATTCAGTTATTCACTTACTAGTTTTCAGTGGACCTTCACTCTAACATGTCTATGCCCCTAACGAGGAGAAAAGGAGGTGTCCAGAGAATTTAGCCTGAACAGTTGGTAACCACCAGCATCCCCACCAAATGCACACAGTATCATGAGCAACCACTGAACCAGACTTTAAAAAATGTGCCACGTGGAACCAGTGAGAACAAAATGTTTGCCAAGTTTGCTTGGGATTTACCAGGGAGAGCACTGACGGAACAGCAAAGCACACTGAGGGAGCAAAGAGGCTGCCTGTAAAATGATGAGAGAAGAAAAACTGGACTTATGAGGGAAAGAAAATTTTGTGTGTGTGGGGTGCAAATCAATTGTTGACCACATAACTATTTGTTAGTTGAGGCAGATTTTATGGTTTTAAGGAAGCATATTAGGCTGTAAACACATAGGAATGCTGTTTCTGTATCTTACTTCAACTAGGAATCTTTTCGCCAAGCTCTGCATTTAATTCCAAATTTATCGAGTCAAAACAACAACAACAACAACAACAACAACAACACAATCTTCTTTGAAAGTCATTCCTTTTGGAAGAAAATTCTAATTTCTTCCCTGTCAATAACTTGCTCCGTGATCTTAGAGAAGTCTCTGAACTCTCTGTGCTTCTCGGTCCTCAGCTGGAAAACTGAGAGAATCAAAACGACCTGTCTTGCACAGCTGATGAAGAGAGCAACTGATAAAAAAGGAGCCTGCGCTGGCAAGAGGCGGTGCGGGAGGGAAGAAGCAGACCTGCCTCGGCAAAGGGGGACGAGGAGAGGAGAGATCAGACACCTTCCCATCCCTGTGACAACTGGCATATGGTCTACCCACGTGTCCCAAACTTAATTTCAGACTCTCTGCCAGCAAAAGCAAATGCCTTTATTTCTTATTAATCACGAATATGTTTCACTGCCAAGGTAATGATCACAGAGAACAAAACCAGCAGCAGCAGACCTGAGCTATTTTTTTGTTATTGATACAGACTCACGGATGAGTTTTAGTAAATGATTCCTAACAGTTGGGTTCTAATCAGACTATCATCACCTCTAATGGCCATTACACATGCCAGATTAAGATACCTAAATGTTGTGTCAGTCCGTTTAAAACTACATTAGTGGTGAATAAGAGTGATGTGGAACACTATTTCCCCTGACGTGTTTACTCACAGCTGAAAATTCCTCACTGGGATGACCTTTATATTCAACATTTAAAAAGTTTTACAATGCATTTTCCTGGCAGCTTAGAACAAGAGCTAATTCTTTCTCAGGTGAAAATAAAATTAAAAGGCTGCAATGCCTATTGGAGAAGTGAAGACAAGGATAACTACAGCAATAATAGACAAAATAATTATGTTAATTGTTTATTTGTTTGGGGAGGAAGGCATTCACTATTTATAGTATTCAGATGTGGTTTAATCATGCTGTCTGCATTCCTGTAGTTTGATTCTGGATAGTACTATCCTGTCTAAAACAAAAAGCAATCTCTTACTAATGTAATGTAATAGCTGAATTTATCAAATGCCATTTGACTTAAATACCTAAAAAACGAACGTTTTTAGTAAAACTACTATGAAATATCTTTAGTTGTTTTTTACAAATTGTTGTTAAACACATGCACACATAAACTATGCATGCATGTATATGTGCGCAAGAACACACACACACACACACACACACACACACACACACACACACACAGATACACACAGAGACACACACACCAGGTATTATTCTTTGTCTGGTCAAGGACTGACTTCATGGTTTCCATGGCAACCCAGTTTGCTCAGTGCTCTCATTCAGCAGCTGCTGATTACAGTTTGAATTTTATTTGCATTCGTGATTAAGGAGTATAAGAGACTGAGGTAACATTTTTTTAAAAGAAAAGCAGTAAGAGGATAAAAGACATTTCAATCAATGATTCTCTGCAGCTTTAATTAAAAATAAAAGAATAAGAGGAGATACCAGGATTTTAGAAACTTTTATTTAATGGTTGACTGAGTGTGGCAACAATATTAAACGAAGATGCCACAATCCTCCTGAACTTCAGCAATTTGCAAGCTTCAGACTATTAGCTACCAAGAGCACGCAGACATATTTTGTTTTCTAGTAATGGTCTCTGCTTTCAGGACATGCATATTTTTAGGATTAGATTAAGATAAAAGTAGTTGGAAATGTTTAATGCAGTATAATTTGTTCACATCATGCACTGCACTTTTGGAAAATATCTTCTTTGATATCGAATGCCATTTCTCTCTGGTCTTTAATGTTCACAGAAATTTATTCTACCTACTGCAATATAAGAAGAAAAAGGACAGTAATTATAGGTGATCCATGAAGTCTAAATAGAAAGACAAGAAATCATTGGGAACATGAAACTTTGCTGAGTTAGACTGCACAATTTAAAAATACTACCTTTGGACATGTGTGTGTCCAATTAGTCAAGAAAATGTAACAGAACTATGATAATTATATATTTTTATACTCATTAGCACAAAATATTAGAAGGAAAATAATGGTAAGATTTAAATTCTATAAGTATTTTTCAATATCATGGTTTCCTTGATATAATTACAAAAGACAAATATTTTCTTTTCTGGGATATAGTCATAAATACATATTTAATTATTTTATTATTGTGAAGAAATTTATCTTTGCAAAAATTTTTGTGGTCCAAAGGTTGATGACTGCATTCATAGTTTTTAGAAAATAATTTCAAATTTTCATAGGTTAATTTTATAGTGATAACTCATTTCAATGAAATGACTTGAATTATAGCTAATGTTAGAGAAAGGAAAACAAGAAAATCAAAATCAAAATACTTTGTTATCACTTTGGACAGAACTAAAAACACATGCATATATCTAGAGAGTTTGATATTTAATTGTGTTTCTGAGGACTTTGTATTTTGTTATCCAAATAAGAATGTTGATAGTTCATAATATCATAGTTTCTCATTCTCTGAAATTCCCTGTATTTTCAAGTTTTTCACTTTAAAAAAAAACCTTCCTTTTAAGACAGAATAATATTATAAAATGTCAGACTTTAGTTCAGCATTTAAAGGGAAACATCACTCTACAATTACTCTATGGAATCCTTAATTCCCACTATTTTAATAATTTATTGCTGTTATAGATGGTGTTCTGTTTAACTTGTTCTTCTAATGCAGGGATCTTCACATAGATATATTTTGCTGTAGAATTTAGAGCCGGCTCTGAAGTTTGAAGAAGCAAGTATATTAAGGACCTTTAAAAACTTCAGGGTCTTCTTTAACATTTCTCTCAATAACTTTAGGTTTTCCCTATCATACAAGGTTCTCCTGAATCAAAACATTTTACCTCTTTCTTTCTTAGCTATATTCAGATAAAACTATGTTCCAGAGAAGGAAATATCAACGTTTCTTAGAATACAACCCATGACTATTCTTTGTAAGGATAAAGTTTAAATCTCCTTCAAGAAAAAAAATAAAAATCAAGGATTTGCTTTTTCTTTCCTACCTTGTAATTTGTAATTCATTTCTCTTATATACTTCTCGGAAATGTTTTCATCTGTGAAAGAGGTTATCTTTCTGCAGTACATCAAACAACTGTGATTTCAGAGCTGGTGGCTTGCCACAGACAGGAATGCGTTCCAAATGTCCCGTGGGGAAAGTATGGTCTCCAGGCCAGACCCAAAGCACAGGGAAAACTAAATCAACAGAAGCAGCATCTATACGCTACAAAGCAGATATAAGTGCTGAATGCAAGAGGAGGAACAAAACCTTCTCCCTAGGACATGAAATGATAATAAGTGCTTTTATTTATGAGTCAAACATTAAAAAACAAAAACAGAGACTGGCGGGCACCCAGGTGCAGAATTTTACCATGGGCTCCTGGCCAGCTATCAGTGGAACACATGTGACTCACTAAAACATGGCCCTGGGCACCAACATCCTGAGGGGACATGTGACATAATCAGTAAAAACCCCTTCCTGGAAAACTGACCCTCATAACCTATTACCCTAAGTAACCTCAGTAGAGTTGGCGACTTTGATTTCCAATTTAAAAAACTGCATTCCATTTCTCACCCTGGAGTTTTGACTCACAGACCATCATCTTCGAGCAGTGGTGTACAGTTGTTGGTCTCAGAACACATAGTTTAAAAAGAAAAATAATTTCTGGATGACCCAGAATAAAAACAAAAGCAGAATACTTTCTGGGGTAATCCATTAGGTGTGCTGTTATCACAAATCAATGATGGACAAAATGATTTCTATGGTCATCTAGATAAATTGACTAAGATTTGGTCATCTGGGAAGAAGTAAATACTTTCCTGTAACACTGAAATAATACTAAATATTGTTTTATATGATCAAATTTATGACTATAAGTCTAAATTATGCGTGACATTCTGATTGGTGAAGTGGATGGTCCAAAATCACTATAGTCCACATTATATGAGCAACTAAACATCTTTTCATTTAAAAACTATTTCTTTGAAAGCTCCACATGTACAGAAAAATATGGGACAATATTGTAAAGTCCCCAAATATTTTGCATTCATTTCCCACTACTGTTACCTTATATTTTTGTGATAAATTTGTTAAAGAACAATTTTGACTCACTAAGTAGAATCCAGACATCTCCATAGGTTTTACTTAATGTCCCTTTTCTGTACCAAGATGTCAAATAGTTTGCCACATCACACTTAGATTGCATGAGTTTTGGTGCTCCTGTTGGCTTGGACACTTTCTGGACATTATTTTTGATAGCTTTGGCAGTTTTTAGGGGTACTGTTCCCATATTTCTTGTAGGATGTCTCATTATGGGTATCTGACTGGAGTTTTCTCAGGAAAAGGACTATTGGGCTTGTAGGTCACTGAAGGAACCACACACATGAAGTACCATTTCCATCACATGACATATTCATTTCAAGTGTAGATATGACCAGTGTGACTTAGGATTGTTAATGCCCACTTGGATGGCTGGGTTGAGACACTGGGAAGTTACCTGACTGTCCCCACCTAACTGTAATAAATTAGACTTTGGGAGGTGCCCCGCGGTCCCTGTGCTGCATGCAGGATGGTAGGGTATCTACGTGCATTATTTAAGATTTTCCTATTTGGGAAGTTTGTCTCTTCCCTCTCATTTATTTATTTATTCAAGTAGTCATCTCACTGTAACAGATGGGGAAAGATCAGTTTGTATTCCTGGGTATTAATTTTATATTTAAGCAACTAAATTTTTATAGATTCCATCGTAAGACTTAAGGCAGATAGGCTAAGCTAAAAATGACGGAGGGTAAAAATGCTTGCATAGCTCACTCTATTCAAAACGAATCTGACTCAGAAGCCAGGCTTGATGAGACACTGACATACGGAGATAGGAGCCTGTTTCCTGAGAGGAAGTGGGGAGACAATTAGAGCACTGATCTTACTGAATAGTTTAGTAAAAGATTAATAAAAGATGATTTATGCAAATGCTCTTTAAGACACCGGAGGAGATTTTAAACATAATTTACATGTTTTTTTAAATGTTTCAGTGAGTTGGCTGTAAACTTTATAAACTTTTTGTATACACAGAGCTAGGTGACTAAGGTAGTGATAAGAGCTTCATTTGTTGGAATTCATATTTTTGTCTTTGTGTCTTTCACCATTTTTCTCTCTCTCTACATTGCCCTTTAGATAAAAAGAATATGAACTTTAAAAGAGATTCAGTGGGGAATCATGGCATTTTTATTACAGCAGCCAGATGCCTGAAGAATGACTGTCAGAGATTATTATTGGTTATCATTGGTCATGGCTTAAATGCGCAAAAGATGTAATATCATGAGGGAAAGAAAGACAGTAACATGCATGACACTGCAAATATTATAGGAGCACTTGACAGTTATAAGAAAATATTTTTACTTGAAGTTTGCAAAAATGATTGTTTATCACACAGATTCAAATATACAAGTGTGCAGTGTTTTTGCTACTCACACTGCATTATTTCTATAAGACTCTCAAGCACTCTACACATTTGCTTATTTTCTCACCACTTATATCAATTAGAACATTTTTTAAAAAAAACTGGATTAAGTCTGTTCTACAGAAGTAATCTTTGATTTTATAGGTATCACACAGTATTTTAAAAATCAGTATATTATGTAGTTCCCAGGTCTACTTGGCTAAGGAAAGGTCTGTTTGTCATCTACAGTTCATTTTAATGGTTTTCATTTCTTCAGAAACTCTGTATGAATGCCTGTAGATTGAAAGTGAAAAACCCATAGGGTAAGAAAATAATTTCAGATTTTAAATTGACAAGCAGAAGCAAGTCATGTAGAAAGGTAGCCTAATCTACAAGGTTAGAATGAAAAAGGCCTAGAACTGTGTGTATTTCATAGTGGGAGATTACATGATAAGGTAAAGCTAATAAACTGAATGAACTGTTGTGATACAATGTGAGAGTCAAATCGTGGAACTGGGAGAAGTTAGACAACATAGGAGCAGATGTATCAGGATGCCAGGAAGCTGTAGAAGCAAAAAAATAAAAAATAAAAATAAAAAAATAAAAAAAGAAGAAGAAGACAAAGAGGGAGCGTGGGCAAAGCTCTGGAAGTCTGGAATACCATTGTCACTTTATTCTTTTATGTATATCTGTGGACTGTGTGGAGGGCTTCAGAATTATCAGGTATCTATAAGCACACAGCAGTAAAATTAGACACACTCAGTATCTGCATTCTGTCAGGTTTTCTTAGGTGTATGGAGTTCTTCATGAGGAGCAGCATTACAGAAAAATCACTACTGTATTAAATATAAGAAAGTGCATTTGCTTAAATGGTCTGTTTGCTATCCATACCAGTATTGCTTTAATTAAAATTGTTTTCTGAGACTCTCAAATATATAATTGGTTCCCAAAGATACACACTGCACACACTAACATTCAGACCAGCAATGTCCAAAGCATGCCCAAGACTGACACAAGGTTATCATCTCCACGATTATTACCTGATACACTTACCTGATTACTAATGAGTTTTATAAGGCTGACCAAGTGACCATCAGAGAGAAAGTCTGTGCATGAAACAGTCAGTGGGGTTAATTCAGCAGCACTCCTAAGGATGCTTAAGCAACAACAGCAATAAAACCTTCGATTTTTCTTTCACTTCTGGCATCAATATAGATGATGCAAAGCCACGGTCATGGCAGATCACTGTGTAGCCATTGGAATATATACTATCCATAACGTCTACTCTACACACTTTTGAAAGGTTTCTATGTTTGAAAGAGGCCCTGACAGACTTCTTTTCCACAGCCAGAGGATAACGATGACCTCTGACTAAATGATTTTTGGAGAGAGATGATATTTTCTTTACTAGAAGGATTTTACATGATGTACAGTTCATTCCTTTCAAATATAATGGACAAGTTGCTTGATGCAAGTTTCCATTTTTGAGAATGTACAGTGAAAAATAACAGATAAATGGAAGAGCTCAAGTTCACGCACCTTCTATAAACTCTGCAAGGCTTTTTCCATGCCAAAGTGAAAGGCTCATTTTTGAAGTCAAATCTCAGTTTTAGGGATATTAAGGAGATCCCTATGGCTTTCTGAAGTTATCCAAATAAGTCTGGAAATTAAGAAGAATATTCCTTGCATCCCAACTCTTTCTTCATTAGTTTTTCATGCAGTTTTCTTCCTCAATAAGCTCTCACTGAAGGGTAGAGATAGCAGCCTTTCCTACCTTGCACTTGCACTGAGCTGTGATGGGTAGATTCCAACTACATCTCTGGCTTTTAATCACATCACTCTTCTTTTTAAGCATCATCTTTAAGAAGATATACTATTCCCTCTGTTCTTCTACATGAGCCTTTTAGGTGTTCTGTGAACCTGTTATTACTGTTTCTGAAGTGAGCATGCCTCTACCTCATATTTGGGAGTTTAATCTGTGGTGACTTGTGCTTTCAGAGCAGGTCCAAGCACCATATGTAAAACATATGCTATCACCACAGGCTAATGTGTTCTTTCTTCTCTCTCACCTTTACACCTTCTTGCAATTTTACAGCATCTGTGTCTGTCTCTCTCCCTAAAGAACTGTAAGTTTACTGAGGCCCACAGTACTCTTTTTTAACCTATATATTAACTGTACCTAAAACATGGTAAAAGTTCAGTAAAGACCAACTTTTTACAATCATTTAAAGCTGTTTCATAAATTGCTGTTTGATTTTTTAATGACCTTGAAAGCCTCCAACAAACACCTGATTACTAATCCATAACTCATTTTCTGTAAACTGATATAAAGTAACCTCTGTCAGTCTGCTTCACTCCATTACTCTAGCTAACCTTGTTCATTAACAGAGTTAGATCTTACCTGGCAACGAGAAAGGAACTGTCTATTGAAATAGGTGTTTACTATTATATAATTAGAAACCCAGAACCATTGCTTCTTTTCTCATTGTTTCAAAATATAACTCCCCCACTCCCAGTGTGCAGCTGAAATAGACGCCCTCATAATCCCAGGACTGTGTCATGGTAACAGTAACCGCGGACCCTTTGGAGCCCACCTGCTCTTTCTGCAGGAGCCGCTGCTGGGCCCATCACCTCGTGCGGCCTGAGGGTGGATGTGAAGTTACACATGATCTTCAGGGAGCGTAACTGGTTTGTTCACTCAAGAGCTTAGCGGGGTAAAATATTTGCCAGGAATGTGAACTACACTATTTCCTGATGACAAAATTCTAGAAGCCACTTCAAATAACATGGTGCTCATGTAGGCAACATATTTTCCCAATAATCTTTGTTTAAAGATGAAAAAGTATAGAAATGATTTAGGTAAAATTGAGAAAAAAGTTATAGGCACAAGAAATTTCATAAATTTCGCTTCTATCTGAGGAATCTGTATTGCTAAATTTATTTTTTTTGGTACCGGGAATCAAACCCAGGACCTTGTGTTTGCCAGACAGGTGCTGCTCTCCCAAGCTACATCCCTGGCCTTAAATTGTTTTCAAATGATCTTTTCTGTGCTATTAATATTCTTAAATTCTCAAATATAAGTTCTTACACTTTCCTGAATATATTTTTCTCCCTTCTGTCTCACTATACTTTTTTGGTGCATATTTTTATTAAGGGTATTACAGAATATCATTTTTAAGTTTCAAATTAAAGTTATAATAATTACCATTTTGCTAAGAAAAAAGAATTTCAACATCTGCTAACTTGTTTATATACCATATCTGTATTTTTCACTTTAACTATAAAAATCATTTTAGAAATATGTTTTAGACTTAAGCTTGTATAAGGAGAGTCTCAGAATGAAGACTCCATCCCAAAGTTCCAAACAGAAGTTAAAGCTCCTTTCAGCACAAATCTTTGTGGTTTTGTTTGCTTTTTTTTTTGTCTTTTTGAGACAAGGTCTGGCTATATGGTTCAGGCTGGCCTTGAATGCTGTACCCCAGACTGGCCTCCAACTCAGAGTGATCCTCTTGTCTCAGCCTCTTGAATGCTGGGATTACAGGTATGTGCAACCTCCACCACAACTCTTAACACAGCAGAATACTGTAAACAGCAGTACAGATATTGGCTCAAATATTTCATTATTGATTATGTGAAAGATATTCTTTCTTATAAGCTGTGAGAACAACAGCACTTATGGCAAAATGTACTAAAGCAGACTTAAGCCACATTTTCCTATTATTTAAAATATGAGTTACTTACTATGCAGTAAAACTTTGGATTGCAACTTGTACTGTGAGTGCTCTGCCAGATGAGCAAAAATTTCTAATAAATTTTAACTTGAAAAACAAATGATGTTTTGTAAAACGAGTAGTACATAGAACCTAATACCACATGATCACAGTTCAGCCAGTGATTCATCCCTTCCCTTCCCTCCTGTCTCCTCTCTTTTCCCTTCCTCTCCTCTCCCTTTCCCTCCCCTCCTTTCCTTTCCCCTCCTCCACTCTGGGATTCTGGGTGATCATCTCCCAACAGAAAAAGGTTATGGGAGGGATCTGGTCTGCAAAAAAGCAGGACACAAAGGCAGAGGAATTCCTCATTTCAAATGAGATTACAGAGATGTGTAAAATGTGGGACACAGTACAACATACTGTAGAAAGGCACCCTCCATAGCAGTGTAAACCATGATTGTGTTTAATGTAAAATTCTCCAAAAGAGGCAAAGCAACTGTCAGTGGATATTTCCATATTAAAGTTGCATGAAATGAAAAAGATTCCACTGAGCCAATAGATAATACTGATTCTATTAGTAAAAGTTGTACTACACAAAAATTTTCCTCTCTCTTGTCTGTCTCAGACCAACCAACCATGGAAGTTTTCAAAGATAACTATAGATTATATATATATGTATATATATATACATATATATACATATATATATAATTTGTGTTGTAATCATTTTTACAAGAATATTTTCAGTTTGTAAAAACAAATCATCTGAGTTTTCATTATTCCACATGGGGAAATTTGCTTTGATATACAAGTGATTTGCATTGCAAGCATGTTTCTTGAAAGACTTATGCTCACAAACCAAGGTATTACTGTAGTTTGTACATAATGACTGGCATCCAAAAGATTTCTTCTGAGAAAGTTTCCTATATCTAAGTTAAGCTAGAATCAATAGATTAAAGAATGGGGATGTAGCTCTGTGGGTAGAGAGAACATGTTTGACATTCATGAAGTCCAGGATTTAATACCCAAACTGAAAGAGAAAAAGAGAGATGTAGGAGGGGGAAGGAGATCAACTGGTCAAAAATCTGCAGAAGCTTCTGCTACTAATATGTGCAAGAATTATGTCAGCCAAAAGAGCAGGAATTTTGTCATTTTGAGAAATGTTGATAGTAAGAATCATGAAAAAAAGGCCTAAGCAGTGCCTGCAAGTTAGTCAAAGCACCAGAATTATGCTTTGATCTATAAATCAATGTCTGATACAGTTGAATACCCTTGATTCTAAAACTAAATAAGATACTCTCATTATGCTAAGAAAAATCAGGTTGATATGTTTCACTACCATGAGTTCATCAAGGTATCATCAAACTCTTGATTTCCTTCATTAATAATATCTCATTTATATATTCAAAGATTGAAAATTATCTAATATTTCAAACTTCTACATTATATTATGAGAAGCCTGCTTTGTGATCTTAATATTGCAATCTCTTTCTTTAATCTATATTTTAGTTTCATTTTTCACATTATCTCTTATGCTTCTGATCTATAGATAACTTATGCTGAAAATACTAATAAATTTAACCAGAAAAATATATGACACACAAAGATCAGACATACCATCTCTTGTACCCATATCAACCTCAAAAATTATTTAGAGCTTCATAACAAATGCAATAAAACTTTGTAGATGAAGATAAACTATTGAACTCAATAAAGAAAATTTGTGTATATAATTACATGTAATATTCTAAATACTCTTACTGCAATAATTCTCTGAATTCTTTTTGCTAAAATTCACAAATCTACTCATTGAGATAAGAAAAAAACACATAAGCTGAAGTTATTTTTAGCATAAAATTTGAGCTACTTCCATTCTGATGGGTCTCATTCTAACTGTTCCTGCTGATTATAAGTGTGCTCCCTCTATGTAATTGTGGTGTGGTGAGGAGCTCAGAGAGAACACTAGCTCTGAGATACGATTCTATTGGAATCTTACTAAACTTCAAGCCCCAAATCATGTCTCAAAATTTCTGCTACCATCTTGGTTCCTAATTAGCTTTCAACCTAAAATTATTTGTGCCACCCAGAACTCCTTAGATTTATTAGTTACTGTTTTCATTGTTAGTGGTATTTTCTTTATGTCCTGTATAAACTACATGAAGAGTGCTTGTGCATTCACTTCGATAGCTCTTTCTTCTTTCGCCAGAAGGTACATGTTTAAAACAACTGTGAGCCAGGGATTTAGCTCGGTGGTACAAGCATCTGCTTGACAAGCGCGAGGTTGTTTGATCCCTGCTACAACAAATAAGTAAAGAAAGAAATAAATAAAACAACTGTGAAATCTAGAGTTGGCAGAGAAGTTAGATGTCAGTGAACTCTATCTTCTCTTTACATCAATAGACAAATTAAATTGCAGAGAAAACTGGTGCTAAGTGCTTACATAAGTACTTATATTTAAATTGCAAAAACATCATTTTATTTAAGTGGCTACCTATGTTCATTTTATCAACTTTGTGAAAAATTAAAAAAATGCTCAAGTTATGTCATAACTAGACCAGTAACTTGGCTCAAGTTCAGCAATCTGGAGAAGCAGGATTTAGTGCCTGCCTACTGTGAACTGTTTTTTTATTGTTGTCTTTAGTTAATTCAATCAGTGAATTATAATCTGTATTATCAAATGTTGCACTAAAACAAAGGACAAATAGTTTATTTCCTTATGCAAATAAGAGCCATGTCCTTTTCAGTTTTATACCATGATACAGTATGTTTTCACGTTCAGATTATGAAAGTGTAAGTAGTCATACCCGTACAGAACCATAGAATGTGGAAGTTGTGGTCAATGAACAGTAGTCCAACTGGGAAGCTTCCCCAAAGCAAAGTAAAATATCACTGTAGCATGGGTAGTGACTGGGTTGTTACTGTCAGTGGCATGTTTATTACTATTCTGAGTTTTTAATCCCCTAATGTGACAGTATCACAGCCTGGTTTTAGAAAAATACACACAAGGTGTATGTACTTATAACTGCAAAAATACAGTACAGACTGATTGTCTTGCCCAATTTGCTGGTATCTATCATTTGTAAACTAGTATTGTTGCTTTTTATTGTTTTTTGCTTGTTTTTCTTCTGTCTA
This sequence comes from Hydrochoerus hydrochaeris, assembly GCA_004027455.1. Lineage (NCBI taxonomy): Eukaryota > Metazoa > Chordata > Mammalia > Rodentia > Hydrochaeridae > Hydrochoerus > Hydrochoerus hydrochaeris. Next base: position 104,274 of record PVLA01002340.1, on the reverse strand, counting down.
GTTGTGCTCCTTGTTAAACATCACTGGAAAGGTGTCATCTTGCTGTATTTTTTATCCTCTATGTGGTTTTCTTCCATGGGCTGGCCTGGATCACTCCTTACATAGCAGCAACTGAGTAGACAACTTGACTGCTTTAGTTACTTTCTTGTTGCTGAAACCAAATATCTGACACACACAGTTAAATGAGAGAATGTTTATTTTGGCTCATAGTTTGTAGAGGTTTCAGTCCATAGTTGGCTGATTCCAAGGCAGGAAAGGATGGCCGCGGGGTATGGTGGAGGAGCAACAGTCCATGGCAAGGTAGGCAGAAGGCAGCAGGACTTCTTTCTTCTTGCCCTCGTTCCTCCATCCAGGCTCCAAGCCTATTTATTGGTTGGTACCAGTCATACTCAGGGTTGGTCTTCCCTTTTCAGTACGTTCATCATTGACACCCAGAACTATGGTAAATCAGTGAATGGACTAATTCAGTATCAAACACCCATTATTCATTCACTCCCAAAAATCCTATGAGCCTTTAGGGGGACATCTAAATAAATGTAAGCCATAACATGAACATTTCTCAAGACCAGCTAAAAGGTGACCAAAAGACTTTCCCTCTGTGAAGCCAAGGTATGTTGTGTGTGTCATAATTACAGTACTGTGGGTGTGACTGTTTTTTTCTATGAGTAATAGCAGTAATACTAAAGAGAGAGAGGGCTGGGCATATACACTCCAAAAAATGTTTGTTGAGCTAATATAAAAACAAATGAATGAATAGAAGCCATATAATTCTTAGACTTCTCTCTACCTCTTTTTCTCTTTCTCACGCATGGCAGTGACAACTCCAACTGGGGTCTGTGCAACCAGATCAGACATTGTTTCAACTGGGATAGCTTAAGACTTCGTAAAATTTTTTTCCTGTACTAGGGATCAAATCCAAAACCTTCATGGAGAATTAAATCCCCAGTCCCTTTGAAAAAATATTTTTCAAAAATTCTGAAACAAACTTGTTAAACTGCCTGGACTGGGCTAGAATTTGGAACATTCTTGCCTCAACCTCCCAGAATTCTGAAACTATAACGTCTATCTCAACCTGTTAATATTTTTAGTTAATAGCCAAGGTACCTATATTATCACTTTAAATTAATTCTAGCGAATAATTTAACAATCCTTGTTGGAAATAATTTAACAGTTTTCAAAATTAGATCTTGTCTTTAGCCTCATAGTTATTGGAAGTCTCTAGGAATGGGAATGTCATGCCTGGTTAGACTGCCTTCAGATCAGAGGACAGGGTGAGGTAGGATGGGGGTTGGCCAAACTGAAAAGACCAACAGTTTGATTTAGGATTAGTGTTTAATTTAAACAGCAGTACTATCTTAGATCACGCAGGAGTGCCACGATGCCTACATCAAGGAGCTCCAGTACAAATTCTGAGCATTCATGCTCAAATGGCATTTCCTGGTTGCTAATCAATGCAGAGGATCTCACATGGGTGCCAAGAAAGTGACACTGACCCAAATGAAGATCTATGGGAGAACTCATGTTTGACATCATCAGCATATTTCCTAGGCACTTCTCCCCCTGGTGGATTTTACTCTATCATTTCCCTGTGACAAGTCGTAACCAGGAATGTAATGGCTAATGGCTATCACTAACTTCTTCGACTGCCTCTAGCCAAACAGAAAATGAGAAGTGTTGTGGGGAACACCTTGCATTTGCAGATGGTATCAGAAGTGAGGCTGTTTTGTGTGGACTGTGCTCCCTCTAACTCTACAGCTGGCTGAAACACTCCCTGGGATGATGCATGGCAGTCACTGTGAATTGGATACAGGTATTTGGGTGGAAATATTTCAATGCCAGAAACTTTCTTTTTCATTTTTCATTTGACACACATGTTCTAGGGATTTGTTCATCCCAGTTAACAGGAATTTCTCCCATCTCATTGAAATCATGCTTTCTTTATTTCTTTATTGAGTTGTCAGGGCACCAGAAACCTCAGAAATCCCCCCCACACACATTCCTTGAGATCTATCCCTTCACAGTACTTGGACTCTTGATTTATGGGCAGATTGAGATTCCCAGGCTCTTCTGGCAAATTTCCACTCTGAAGTATTTTTATAATGATGTGAATAGTCCAAAAATATTTGTAGATTTTAAAAAGTCAGCTTTATATGCCACAAAGTGAGTACAACCTTAGTCTAATCAAAGCCAAGTACTTAGAAAATGTCTATGATGTCATTCAGCAAGAACCAGTGTTGAGAGTTGAAATGTAAGTATTGTGGACGCTAAATTATATCTGAAAATGAGTCACATAAAACATTCAGAATTTTTTAAGCCGTTATAATGCCATGATTGGCAATGCTTACAATGAGGAATTCCGCATCCTCTCTCCCATGTCTCTAAAGTATCAATCTGGTTTAAAGTAAACTTGTTTTGTTTCTCTTATCTCCTCTCTTCTCCTTCTCTTTCTCCTCCCTCTCTCTTCCCCTTTCTCTCTGTATTTCTTCCTTCTCTTTATGTTGCCAAGTTTGCTTTCATAACGTTTCATTCAGTCTTCATCTAAAAGCTGTGTCTGTAAATGCTGTGGGCTTTGAAAGGTGAAGCTTTTGTTCTCTAGACTGTCACCTCTAACAGAAGGGCCTGCATGTGTTTACCTCATCATCCACACCTCCTTCAGGTGAAGAAATACTTTCCAATGAGAAGAAAGGACGTAGGGGAGGGAGCCCGAGTAAATAAATTGGAGTAAGGAAGAAGAAGAGAACAAAGTATAGTTGTGAATTACGATAAATTCATGATCAAATGCCTTAAAATAGTTATGTATTTTTATAAGATTGGCTCTAAAAAAACCCTTGGTACATAGCTTAAAATGATCTGAGAAAAAGGGGAGAGAGAGAGAGAGAGAAGGAGAGAGACAGAGAGAGACAGAGAGACAGAGAGAGACTGGAAACTGCCTTTCAATGGTAAAGGTACTACATATGTATTACTAAATGTCTCCCCAGTTTGTGTTTGATTTAAAGATGAAAATGCTCTGCACATTTCTCCAGCTGTGTTCTTTCCACAGAGCAGGACCTGCAGTACAGAGCAGCTGCTCCCTCACAAGCAGTTTTACTTGCATCACTAAGAAGGAGCAGCCTGGCCCATGAATAAAACATGCTCCTTTGTGCAGTACCTTCCCAGGACACACCTCCACCTCAACTGTTCCCTTCTCCTCTCTCTCTTTTATTTTTTTTTTTATAGGAAAAGGTAAAACAAAATTTCATAAAAAGATAATAGAAGAGTAACAATAGTTACTACACTGCCTATTTACTTTTAAAGTAGTTACTCAGAATAAAAGATATGGGCATAAAATTTCTACAATGGATATTAGCACAAAACCTTCCTTTTCTATGAACTATTACTAATAGTATAACTAACTTGCATTTACTTTTCTTTTTTTTTAGATCAGCAGAAGGAGCTAATGAGGCAATTAAAAAATATTTCCAATAATTTACTCTTTGTCACACAAATAATCTGAGATAATACAATTTCATTAAATATTTGGACACAATGACAATATTTTAATTATCTTTATTCTAATAACAGTTTTCATTAATCCTACTTTTTCACTTTGAAACATAAGTATTGTACCTTTAAAAATATAATTTATGTCAAGTATAAAAAATACTGTATAGCTACTTTATATGTCTTCATTTAAGATACAGAGAAAAAAATTTACAACAAGCAGCTTAGTACTAACAAGTTCATTATGTATTGATTATGTGCAATACAATATTAATACATAGTGTCTTTAAAATTGAATGGGCATGCATATTATTGCCAGACCTTACGTTCTGAAATGTTAGGTCAATACGTCTTCAAATTCAAAGCCATATGTGTTAATAAATCTATATAAATGTATGTTTATAAAAGATGTAACTAAAAAAGGGTAGGTTTTTATTAGAGAAAAAAATTTGCTCCTAAATTATTTATATTTTGTGCTTTTCATGTAACAGAAACCATGCAATATTTAACCTTTTGTGTTGATTTATTACAGTCTCAACATTTGTTCATTTTCCTATGACTGAAAATAAAAGATAGATGGTAGCAAATAGGCAGATGGCTTTCTAGAGTGGAGAGGGTAGGAAGGGGAGGAGAAGGTTAAAAAGGATTAAGTGGTGCTGTTTATTTGTACAGATATCCCACGATGAATGCATTTTGTATGCATCACACACATAAACAAATATAAAAGGAAGAAAAAAAATTTACAAAGAAAAAAGTCTTTGAAAATAGTAAACCTTGAATTGAGCATTGAAGTTTAACAAACCACAGTTTCCTTTTATTTACTCTTTCTTAGTTTAAAACTTCTGAGTTGATGCTTCTTTGGAAAGTGTAAAATTTATTTGCTGTATGTCTGATTTTAATCATCTCTAAATGCTTCTCTCTCCACCTAAGGAGAACTCACGATGTGATATTTATAAAGATTAATAACACAAGGTTAATCAAAAGTTTGAGAAATTCTCCTCATCTAAGACAATATTGTCATGACATAAGATCATTAGCTCAATATTCTCTGGCTCTAATTGTATTTAGGTGCATGACAGTTTCCTTAAGCAATAGCTTCATAATGTTTCTGAATTGCAGAAACTGAAATCATTCTTTAAAAAAAAAATGAACTAAATAATTTACATTGTTATTACACTCTTTAAGTAGAAGCAGAGAGCAGGGCCAACTACTTAATTTTTTCAAAGCTAGGGGAAAAAATGAAAATGCAGATCCCTTTGCTCAGAAACTATTGAATATTTCCAGATGGTGACAGTGCAGGCTCAGGGAGACTCCACAGATCACATACACCTGAAGCCACCTGAGCAGCAAAAGGAAGGAGAAAACAGTGGAGAGGCGTGGCCATGTCATGCAGTTCTCTCATAGACGGCGATTAAGAATTGATGTGGCTGTTTGAATGTGTGTTGCATTCATGAACTGTATTATGGAACTCTGAAGCATTTAATTGATGTATGAAGTGGTATCTCAAGGTTTCCATAAGAATGTCACAGTTGTCTGGTGGTGGTCCAGTTACTTGGCTATTCAGGTTGAAACATTTGAGAAGAGAAGAGAATGTATCTATCATTTCTAGAAAAAATGGGAGAACATCTGAACTGAGAAACAAGGTACAGTTCCATATGGAAATGAAAAAATAGATATAATAAAAGAAAGTAATAAGCATGAGATAAAATTAAGATTATTCTTAAAATACAAAACACATCCTCTGTGATTCTTTACACATGTTCATTTTATACAAGGCCCTATTCCATGTGTTTGGGTACTATCACAAACAAAAGAAATTCACCTCAGGTAAGAGATCGGCAATGAACAAATAAATTGCAAATAACTATTTTCCCAGAGATAGGAGTATTATAGAGAACCATGAAGTGTGGAAGAAAGAAAATAGTTCTAGAGTTGGCTTGTAAATTGCTCTTCCACTTAAGAGTGAAAGATGCTATCACTTATAGAATTTGTTGAACCAGAGTCCCAAACAAACAAACAAAGAGCAGTTATATGGGAGCAAAACAAATAGAATAGAAAGTTCAAAAGTTCTGAGGAAGGAGTGTACCTGGATTTCTGTAGAAGCAACTAAGAGGCTTCTACAGCTGGAATATTAGTGTCAAAAGCTGTTAGCTGTGTTGGTGCTCACCTGTAATCACAGAACTCTGGGAGCTGAGGCAGGATTACACATTTAAAGTCAATCTGTGTAATGGGAAATTTAGCAAGAGCTTGTCTCAAGGAAAAAAAAATACAGAGAGTTGGGTATGTGTAGTTCAGCATGAAGGCTATGGGTTCAATCTTCAGTGCTGGGAGACAGTGAGGGTGTGGAGGGGGCAGATTGGGAGACAAGATCAGAAAATGAATGGTGGCAAGTAGTTTATGGCCTTGTAGGCATTTGAAACTTTTACTTCTCCTGAGAGTGGGAAAAGAAGAAACCAGAAGACTTGGGGCAGATGAGGGAGAACACTAACACATTCGAAGAGGCATTTCCCCAGTTGTTATGTTCTTGAGTAGATGGTAGGAAGAGAAGGATGAGAGAAAACACAGTTAAGAGACCAGCACTTTGAACCAAGAAGTGAATTGGGGTCTTGGATTAGAGAATTATTAATAGGTGTGTGGAGAAACAATCCAGTTTCAGGAAAGAATTTTGAAGTATCAAGTTTTTTCCTGTGGCATGTGAAATCTAAAGAATCTAAGATGATTTTGAGGATTTTTACCTGAGTACACAGTAGCACATAGTTACCTTGAGGTTGACACATATCACATATTCAGTTTAGGACTTGAAGGCTTAGATTTAAAATAGGCATGTCAAGATTCAGGGTAGGCATTTAAATATGTCAGTAAAGAATTTTGGGGACACGGGTGAGACTGGCATTGTATATTTAAAGATTCATCAATCTACTAGGGGTGAGTGAAAAATATGGTGAAAGCTTAAATTTTTAAAAACCTATTACAGTAATAACCGCGTAATGGGATAAGTGTGTCTTATCCCATTACGTGGGGGGAATGAATGGCATTGTGTTTTTTTACCATAATGAAATTTTTAAACATTTACTGTATTTTCTGCCTCACCTTCATTGATCAACTGTGCACAGCAATTTATGTCAAATGAAGGCATTAGTTTCTTTCTGTTAACTTTTTTCACCAGTTCCAGCACCATGTGATGTATGAATCTTCCCTAAAGTCAAAATGATCATGAAAGATGGATGTTATGGATAGATTTAGGATACGTGGGCCACCACAACAGTATAATTAATGACACTTTTGTAGGAAAACTTCTAGAATTGTTTAGGAAGTGGCAACTATCACAGGGTAAGGAATATTTGCAGGGATTAATGGTGATGTGTCTTTGACTGTAATTTTTCATTAGTACATGTTTGCAGTCCACAATGATCACACTTCTCAAGGGGAGCTGGTGCACATCCTTAACACATCTTAATTCTTTTCTCATCATCTCCTCCCCTCTCTCCAACCTCTCTCCATCTCTGGTCCCCTTCTCATAATAATTTTTTAAAATGTTAACATTCAGTGCAATTTTTAGTCATACCTTGTATGTAAAGCTGTGAGACTGAAGTTTGTACACAAGTAGATTCAGGTAGAGAACACTCCTCTACTGAGATGTCAAGGAATTGAGGAAGGACAGGCAAAGCTAGTTGAAAAGGAGACCAGTTAGAGAACACCTGACAGAGAGAGACACTGGTGCTAATTTAAAAGGGTCAGGAGTTGGGTTCTTGCAGTAGTTAACCTGCTTGACTATACTTTTTTTCTTAAGGATAGAAGGAAAAATGGGTATCCTTAAGAAAGAAGGATAATCAAGCAGGTAAAATACTGCAGGGAATTCAGATGAGGATTGCAAATTGCCCACTGGACTCAATAGCATAGACAGACACTAGTAATGGAAGGGTTAGCTGTGGTGGTGGAGTGTAATGGAATTGTGACCGAAGTGAGTTTGTAAGGTGGCAGGAGAAGCAAAAATGGAAAGATCTAGTGTAGCTGGAATGAACAATAAGATCAGAGTGGTATCTGCCAGAGGTATGAGGTGAAGGAGACATTTGAGGGGTGCTTATATTTCAAAATTCATCTTCAGTGTTGGAGACTATGGAAACTTGGTGGGAGTTTCTTTTTCTTTAGATTTCATAGTTTTTTTATTGAGTAGATCACAAGTAATAAAAATTGCCTAATTATTGTATCATAATATTGAGACATAACTAAACCAGCTTTAATGTTTTCCCCAGGGGACTAAACATTAAGAGTAGTTTGTTCGTTTTTTCCTTTTCTTAAAGAATTTACAGAAAAAAGCTAAGATTGTAAGTGTGTTCTCTGCCCCTTTCCGATGTTAATTTCCTGTAGCTTCCTACTAGTTTTACACCCTGAGAATGTACCCAAGAGCCATCTATCCTTTTTTAAAAAAAATATTATTATAATCATCAAGAAAGACAAGGAAGCTATCTCCCAGTCTTTGAGAGAAGAGGGGAACTAACTCTGTTAGTACTATGTTCAGCAAGCACAAATGGCCTAATCACATGTTGCACCTGCCACAAATTGTACATCAGTGTTTTTTCTCTTGTTCACCCTCAAACTTGTTTCAGTGGAATTGAATTTGATTTCTGCCTCCCAAATGGGTAATTAATGTTGACTCCTCTTGTATGATGAAGCCTTTCTCACCTGTGAAATCTATCTCATGCAACTTTTCTTTTATATTTCCCCTGCATTCAGACCTCAGCCATTGCTAATCACTTTTCTAGAGAAAAATGAGATGTAAACACCCAAACTCTGCATCTCCTGTTTCCTTCCACATCCTCCACCAAAAGTGATGGCTCCATTTGCACCAGACATCACTTAGTCTCCAACCCGAGAAATGATCAGAGATAGACATTCTCTCATTGTCCATAGTTCACATCCCATTCATTCATCAAATGCAGCTGACTGTTTTAAAATGATTAGCAATTCAGATTCTCTCTTCATATCCATAGTATCACAGTAGCCCAAGTTTCTACAGTTTGTCTTATAAAACCTGGTTCACCACTTCACTCCTTAGAGGGGCCCTAGGTCATCCCCTCCGGAAGCACTCTCTCTCCCCTCTCCAAGCCCCACCCCAGCAGTGGCACTGCTGACCCATGGATCTCCTGAGCTCTCCACTGCCCAGTGCCTGTCTTAAGTCCCTTCAAAGACCAAGCCTGAACTTTGGTTCACTACAGTTCACTACAGTTTTAGCTCCAAGTACCTCGCCTAACAGCCTAGCACACCGCACTCTGTCCTGACCCCAGCGCATTACTTTGTGTATATTCGTGTATTAGTTAATGTACCCTGTTTCCTCACTGCACTATGATACTTCAGAGCTCATGATCTTTGTCAAATTTATTCAGTGTTTTCATGCCTTAAATAGTACTTAACGAATTATAAGTACTGAATGGATATTTGTAAAACAAATAATTTAAAGAGCAGCCAGATTTGATTTGCTTTCTAAATAGAAAATATTGTCCAGGAATATTTCCCAGTCTGAATTAGATAGTATACTGGCAAGTGGTTTTCAAAGTGAGGGATTTAGACAAATGCACTATATGTATCAATATTATCATTTTAATGTAATTAAAAGATTATAAATTTGAATTACAACTTATTTTTATTATTAAGTAGGCATCAGACTCTGATTAATCTCTATACTTACAATATGCCATGGAAAAATAAAAACTGTTTAAGATTTTAGATTGATGCATTAAATATTTCTTTTAATGAAATACAATCTCTCTATATATTTAAATATGATTAACTTCCATAAAAAGATAGGAAAATGATTATTAAGCTATGGACTGTGTTGCAAAAGCCAGTATATATTTTAAAATTTACCCATCTTCTCATCTCTAAAGATAATGGCAAATGAGTGTGTTTGAAATAACCAATACTTGCACTGTAAAAATGCAACATGGGAAGGGAGAGTAATAGAATGTGTCCATGGATATGATACACAGAGCTCGTGCTACTGTGTAGTGTACAAATATTGCTATTCAATTTGTGACTCATGATAAATATTGTTCATGTTGATTTTTTCAGCAAAGTAAAAAAATTGCATTACATTATCTCAACTTTCTCTCCGGTGCTTACAGTTTGAATGTTAGAATTACTAGTAATGAAATAAAATATGAAAAATGAGGTGCTTAACTACTATATATCAGTGAAATAAACCAAAATGTCGAGCACATTGACCCTGAGAATTTATGGAACTCTTCTATTAGCTGATGAATAGTGAGTAATGTCATCCCATATAAATAGTAGCAAATGGAAACAAATAAATCAACATTGCAAGAAACACTGCTTCCACAAACACAGGTCCAAAAAACTAAAAAAAAAAAAAAAAGACTTTACTTGTAAAATTGGAAAAATTGCACTGGTTGCATTCAACACTCGATTTTTTAATGCATATTCAAAAGAAAATTCTCTTTTTCTATTAGTAACTGTTTTGCGGTACATAATGATTACATTTATTGTGGGGAGTTGGTATATGTACACCAACACATCTCAATTCCTTTTTTATCCTCTTTCTCTGCCTCCCTCAAAAGTCCCTCCAACTAAAGTTCCCTCTCCTGTTTGTAAATTTCAATCTCTATTTTCTTGTCAATTTTTTCTTCCTCCCTCCACCTTTTTTCCCCTTTCTGTTTTTTTTTCCTTTTTTCTTTTTTCCCTTCGATTCTGAGTAACATCTGTACAAATGTTCTTTCTGTCACAATCTGTATATTTTTGGTGTTACCTAATAAAAGTGATAAGGTTTCAAGTCATTTCTTTGTATTTTCAAACGACAGGCAAAATGTGCACTATGCATATATCAAATTAAAACTAATGCTATTTACATTTGGCCTTGATGAGTAATGCCCAGTATACAATTCCAGAATGAAGTTTCTTATATTACCTTTTAAAGCAGTATGTCAAAATTGGACGTAGCATTTAATAATCATTCTTAAAGTTATGCATTCATGAACATGCTCCATTCAGCATTAAAGGCTTAGGGTGTAGTTCAGCAAGAGCAAATAATGACAGAAGGGAAATAGTTAAAGAATTATAAGGCTGGAAAATGCAAGCACACTCATAAATACATTGCAATTCTATTATGACATATTCTTCTACATCATTCTACTGTTGTACAATGAAAGCAAATCTCACAATAGAGTTGATTTTATGTTAAATATAAGGCCTTTTGTGAGATATATTATTAAATGAGATATATTATTAAATGAGATATATTATTAAAATTTTATCCATCATAAAAATAAAGCAAAGCTTGGAATAGAAGGGTGTTTCTGGTGTAGGATCACAGAATTATATACAGAAGAAACAAAACGCTTATCTTCAAGCAGAAATGGTCCCTAATGATCTGTAATTTTTCCCATGCTTAGAGTATTCTATGAGGACAAATGTGCCCTATAAATATTTTATAAGGAACTGAATCTGTACAAAATGAAGCTCCAATGCAACTCTCTGAAAACCTTTGAGAAAAGGAGAAACAGATTTTAACTGAGAACATAAACACCCCCTAAATCCTAATCAGTTAGAGCTGATGACAGGGAGGACATTGATTATGGAAAACAGAAGAAAGTAATTTTCAGTTTACAGTCTGGTAGCAAAAAAATTTTCTTGTCGCTACATTCTTCTTGACTAAAAGACATTTACAATTTGCAATGAACTTTGTAACAAACGTTTAAAAGTTATCTTTTTTCTCTCTTTTATTCCCTTTTAGGTAATGAATGTAATGAAATATTTTCAAGTCCTACCAGAACAGTTCATTTCTTCATATTAAACATTTTTTCTGAAATTAACATGGTTCTTTCTCTAGAACACAAATGGATCTTTTTCTTTTTAAAATTTTTGTGATTTATGTTTTTGAGGTTTTATAAGTAGTAAATGTTATTTTTTTTTATAGTGGTCCTGGGAATGGAACCCAGAACCTCGTGCGCTAAGACAAAAACTCTACCACTGAACTATATTCCCAGCCCACATCTTTTTTTATATTTGCAATATTTTAATTTGGAAAACTAAGAGTTGAGCCAAATACATATTTTGAAAATAAATATACAATTTATTAATAAATATATCATGTTTTATTAGTAAGTGGCTATTTATCTACATCATTTCATGAGACATATTAGTTGGACCCTATGTCACTTAGTAAAAACATTTATATTTAAAACCTATTTCTGTTTTTACTTTTTAATTTACTTTCTAAATGTAAGCTCAACAAAAATGTTAATAATAGTTAAAGTATTGCATATTAATTATTTTTGGTAAATGATCCAAATGGAATCACCTAAAATGATGATCTCCATGCAATTCCTGTCTGATATTGGCTAGCTTAAATTCATTTTTAAGCAAAGATTTATAACTATGACATAGTAACTAGAAGGCTTGGTTTTACATAAGAAAATGTGTATTAAATGCAAACATCCACAGATTGAAATGAATACTAAATTATATGGTTCTACCTATACTAACTTACTAATTACAGAATGAAGAATAGGGAACATGGGCCTGTAGCATCATGGGGACTAAAAACTATTTGTTAAGTGAAGTTATTATCAATTCCTGAAGAAAACAAACATGGAGCACGTGTTGGAAGTGTCCCTGCACATCCTACGCACACAGCAGTTCCCTTTCTCTTACAGATACGTGATGTCTGAGAGCTCAACTCTTTCAAACTCTTTTGGAGTCTCCTGTTCCGACCTCCTCGCCCTTTCTCCTCACTCTTTGTTTCTTTTCCTTTCCTAACTTCCTCCTGCCCTTCCTTCTTCTCTCCATTCCTCTCTTTTTTCCCACTTTTTTGTTTCCTTCCTCTCTTTTATAAAAAAATACTGAAAAATTAGAACATAGCATACTGTGGTCTTGACTTGTGCTGATGAGCAATTATTAAGCAAATTATCTCCAATATACACACTCAGAGAAAGTGGATCAAACAATGTCAACATTATTTTAGTCATTTTTCTGCTTCAAAATGATAAAATAGAGCCTCCTTTTTCTCCCCTTTGTCTTCCTCTGTATTGTACTGCAATAAAGGGTAGTTCAACTCTCCTGACAAATGAATTACTATATTTGAATGCAATCCTTATACTTTTGATTTAGTGTAGTAGGAGACAAGTGGGAAGTGAACATTAGGAAAAAGTGAAGGAACTAATGACCCCAAAGTATTTTTACTAAAGTATGTGAAAATATTAAGTGTTTATTTCATTAATTTTGACAGTTCCACCTGCTAGTAGAAGACATACGCAGATCAAATTGCAAAGCTAATATAATTTTAAAGTAATCCAAAAGGCAAAACACAGGATCTTTTTCAATATTTAAAACTTATCTTTTTAAAAGTCTCCTTGTTTCATGCTAAACTATAAAGAATTTTTATTAGTAATAGATAAATTATACAAACAAATTCTCTTAGTCAGAAGGGAAATTTAAATTTCAACAAATTTAAAGCTAAGTAATGAATTTTAAGTTCTCATAATAAATTCTACAATATAAGTATGAAACCTATGCCTCAGGGGTACATCGTCACGACCTGTACTGTTCAAAAATCATTCCTTGGCATTGAAATCGTGTAAATCTATTACATACTCACAAACACAAATTGCTATGCATTTGTATCTCAGAAAAAACTGTCTCATCTGATTGGACTCAGTTTGCATAATACATTTTGCAATCTCATTAAGGAAGGCTTAGAGAACTAAAATCATCTTAGTAGGTTTGAAATTCTGGCATTTACAGAAGGAAATGGCAGGTTTGAATTAATGAGCCATAGAATATAATTTGGAATCTTGTTTTTACTTTGCTTTGTACCTATAGGATGACATAAAGTAAGTGGCTTAATTGAAATGATTTTTAAATTGTTTTTGTAGAGTTTTTCTTTTTCTCCTCTAGAAAATGAGCTAAGTGAAAGAAACACCAAAACCTAATCTAATGCTTTTAATTATTTTCTTCTCTTTCAGTTAATGACACAAAGTTTTATAATGATGAAAATTTCCGATTGTCATAGTAGCATAGCTGCAGATACTTCATTATTACTTTCTTTAGAATAATGTATAGGGCTGGGGATTTGGCTCAGCAGTATAAGTGCCTGCTTGACAAGGACAAGGTCATGAGTTCAATCCCTGGTTAAAAAAAGATGAAAAAAAGAAAGAAAGAAAGAAAGAAAGATTGTTTTTTAAAACGACTTTTTTATTTTTCCATTTCTAAGAAGCCAAAATATCATACTCTCAAAATATACTATCAGTAAAAGTAATAGAGTTTAAAATAGTTCAGGTGATTTGGGAGAAAGATGGTTCCCTCACTGTCTCAGTCTCTCTACAAGGCTGATAGACTCTTCAAGCCTCAGTGCTGCCAACTATATTACAGTTCATTTTGGATATTGCTTATTTCTCAGGATCATCATATTACCTCTTCTAGAGATCCATGGCATATTGCTCCACTAGCAGCAATGCAAAAGTAATTAGTGCTGTGGAAATTAACTATTTCAAACTCATAACCAATGGTTGGTCTCCAAAGACAGACAACATGACACTCGCACATACACATCCTATAGGAGCCATACAATATAGTATCCTCATTAAAAGTTTTAAAAATAATGGCATTGAGGCTGGAGATTTAGCTCAGTGGGGTAAGCACTTGCCCAGCAAGTGCAAGGTCATGAATTGGATTCCCAGTAAAAAATAAATAAATAAATAAATAATGGCATTGATTCATTATTTATGCATAGTTTCCTCATACACTTTTGGCCTTTGTATATGATTGTAGTTTGGTGATAAACATTAATAAGTTTTAAGAAAGCTAAATTTCCAATAAAAAGAAAACATCAAAAAAGTTTAAAGGATCATGAGTGAAATAGTTGTGAAATCTGCAATACTCAAAAGAACCATTATTATACAAGTAGTTTTTAAAGTTAGTAACTAAAAATTGAGTTAGAAAAAAATGAATGAGATAATATTTTAGCATTTCATAAGAATAAATCAGTAAATAACCTGACATGATTTAAGAAAGGCAGAATAAAGTGTCTTTTAAATATTTTACTCAGGCAAAAGGTAAATTTAGGCATGATGTTGCAAAACTTCAGAAAGAAATTCAGCAATTATTCTCAATATATGAAATGTAGGGAAAATTAGGAATTTCTTTATTAAAAATGTATTCCTGGAAAATACTGCCAAGATTTATGATCTAACACATTTATTGCAACATTGTTGACCACAGCAAGCTTTTATAGTAATTAAAAAATAAATGTACACTCATAGCTGGCTGGAAAATAAATGCTGGTGTATCTATGCAATTACTAAACTGTGTAGAAGGATAAGCATCTAGCTAAGTTGATACTAAAGAAAATTTTAAAGTAGCACTATGGGCAATCTAAAAAGAAATATCTCACTCCTCTTTAGTTAGTTATTCATATATATTCTATATACCTCCAACAAATATGTAAATTTGTTAATATATCTTTAAGCATACATCCAATTAAATTTATATGCACCTATGGCATACATAAATGTGAACATACAGGAAAAGACACTGCAAAGTGGGAATGATACTGACAGTAGAAAAACTTGGTATTATCTCAAATTTTTAAACATCAGTATGTGTTACTGTATTACAGTGAAAAACTAAGAAGATCAAATGCCATGGATATAATGTTTAAGATAAACAAGTTTTTAGAATTATTTAGTAGCAAATCTAATATAAGCAAATGTCATGACTCTATAATACTAGATCAGGAACTGAAGGGTTAAAAGACAAAAGGGATAATTAGCTAAATAAAAATTTCCTTACAGAGAGTAGAAATCCACTATGAGTTAGTCTCATTAGATAAGTCATCTGAACCTTCACAAAAGCTCAATAACAAATTTACAAGCATAAATGTAACATTTCATAAGGGAAGTTCACTTATTTTCTGATGTAAAAATTATTTTAAAATGCTAAACCACAGTTATCATTACAGCTGGTTTGCAAATTATACTCTTATTATGTTATAAACTACACATTTGTTCCTATAGGGTTTTTAAAATTTTAAGCCATTTTTAAATTTTTGTTAAATTTACCAATGTTGACATACTCAAATTTATCTACTCTTCCTAAATTTTGCAAAACAGTTTGGGTTTTTCTTGTAATTATACTTCAAACCTGTAGTTTTCTTTTACTAGAAGAACAGCAGATATTGACAGGTGATTTTGTCATCTTTTCAAATTTTAAAAAGAAAATGTTAATAAAAATTATTCTTCTTTCAAAAAGATATAATGTATTCATATCTGACAACTAATAATCTATCATTAATTCTCACTGTTTTAGTAACACAAGACAAGGGTTTGGGACCAACCATTCCGGTGGCTGGGTGCCTGCCCAGCCCTCCTTAGCTAACTGGACTGGGCTACAAAGGTTTCGCGGGTTTGAGTGAACTGCGCCTAGAGACTTTCATTCAACAACGGGAACCAGACAAGCAGAAGGGGGAGCCAAGCGGGTGCCATGCTGTGAGGTGAGTTGCAGAAATCCAGCACAGACGCAGAAGGGTTTGGGACCATCGATCCCGGCGGCTAGGTACCTGTCCAGCCCCCTTGGGTCATTGGACTAGGCTCCAGAAGTTTCATGGGCTTGAGTGGACTGCGCTCAGCGACGTTCATTCAACCAGGGGAGCCAAGCCCACCGAAGGGGGAGCCAAGCCAGTGCGGCGCCAAGAGGGAAAGCTTTGGAAAATTGCTGGTTACACGGAAATACAGGAAAATGACAAAACAAAAGACCAAAATGCAATCTCAAACCTCCAGCCCATTCCAAGAAATTGGACCCATGTTTGTAGAAGAAAATACTACACATACACCTGAAATGTATGAAATGATATCAACTGAAATAAAGAAGCAAGTCCAAGAAGCTATGAGGGAACTCAAATCAGAAATATTCTCCCAGGTAAAAAAAGAAATGATAAAAGTAGTGAAAGAAATACTGAACACATCCAACAAAGACACAGCTAAATAATTAGAGGAACAAAGCAAAATGATAGAATCCCTGAATGAACAATTTAAGAGACAAACAGAATGCATTGAGAAGATTCAAAGGGATATACAGGAAATCAAAAACTGTAATGAAAGTTGCAAAAACTGTCTCAACGAAAGTGAAGATAGAATCTCAGACCTCGAAGATAAGATTGCAGCTAGTGAGTAGGAAAGGAAAGATCTTCTAACAATAACAAGAAATCAAGAAATAACAATTCAACAGCTGCAAGATGATGCAAAGAAAAACAATATAAGATTAATAGGGGTAAAAGAAAAAGAAAGGGAAAACACAAAAGATATCGAGAGGCTATTTACAGAAGTAATAGCTGAAAACTTCCCAAACATGATGAATATGGAAACTGACATATGGATTAGTGAGGCATATAGAACTCCAAATAGCCATAACCAAAACAAAACTACACCCAGACATATAATTATCACCATCCCAGAAATCCAACATAAGAATAGAATATTAAAAGCTGTTGGAGAGAAGAGACAGGTCACCTATAAAGGAAAGCCTATCAGAATCACAGCAGACTTCTCAACACAAACAATGAAGTCAAGAAGAGCATGGAGTGAATTATTTCAGATCCTAGAGGAAAACAACTTCCAACCCAGACTGATGTACCCTGCAAAACTGTCCTTCAAAATAGATGGAGAAATAAGATACTTCCATGACAAAGAACAGCTGAAGAACTTCATGATCATCAAACCAAACCTAAAAAGAATACTGAAAGACATTCTAGATACACATAGGAAAAAACCACTAAGCAAGACAGACAATTAAAGAGAATGGAAAGCTAAGATACAACATCAGAAAGATAACATGTCAATAATAAACCAATATATGACAGTTATAATGATTAATGTAAATGGCCTCAATTCACCAATTAAATAGACTGG
This sequence comes from Hydrochoerus hydrochaeris, assembly GCA_004027455.1. NCBI lineage: Eukaryota > Metazoa > Chordata > Mammalia > Rodentia > Hydrochaeridae > Hydrochoerus > Hydrochoerus hydrochaeris. Next base: position 86,878 of record PVLA01002340.1, on the reverse strand, counting down.
CAGAATGGATCAAGAAACAACAACCAACCATATACTGTCTACAAGAAACCCATCTAACCCAAAAGGAAACTCGTAGACTGAAAGTCAAAGGATGAAAAACAATACTCCATGCAACAGGAACTCAAAAAAAAGTGGGGGGGGGGCTATTCTGTTTGCAGACCATGTGAACTTCAAACCAAGAATGGTACAAAGAGACAAACAAGGTCACTACATACTAGTTAGGGGAAAACTGCAAGAGGAAGAGATAGCAATCTTAATTATATATATGCACCAAATTACAGAGCACCCAACTACACAAAGCAAGTATTAACAGAAATGAAAAATCAAATAGGTAATAACACAGTTATAACAGGGGACTTTAACACACCATTGACACACAGGGATAGATCAACTAGAAAGAAAATCAGCAAAGAAATAACAGAACTGAATCACACCTGTGAACAAATGGATTTGATAGACGTATACAGAGTGTTCCATCCAACAACATCAGGATATACATTCTTCTCACCAGTGCATGGGACATTCTCTAAAATAGACCATATACTAGCCCACAGAACATATTTAAGTAAATGCAAAAGAATTGAAATTATCCCATGCATGTTATCAGATCATAGCACCATGAAACTGGAAATTAATGATAAAAGTAACTGCAAAAACACACACAAACACATGGAAATTAAATAATACTCTCTTGACCAATCAGTGGGTCACAGAGGAAATTAAAGAAGAAGTTTAACAATATCTACAAGCAAACGAAAATACAAATACAACTTACCAGAACCTGTGGGATGCAATGAAAGCAGTCCTCAGAGGAAAATTTATTGCACTGAGTTCCCACATTAGGAAAACAGAACAAACACAAATAAGCAACCTGATATTACACCTGAATCATCTAGAAAAAGAAGAGCAAACCAAGCCCAAAGCCAAAAGAAGGGAGGAAATTATAAAGATCAGAGCAGAAATTAATGCAATAGAGACTAAGAAAACAATTCAAAGAATCAATGAATCAAAGAGTTGGTTCTTTGAAAAAATAAATCTGACAAGCCACTAGCCAACCTAATTAAAAAAAGGAAAGAAAAGACTCAAATTCATGCAATACAGAATGAAAAAGGAGAAATCACTACCGACCCTGTGGAAATACAGAAGATCATCAACAACTATTTTGAAAACTTCTACTCTCATAGGTTCAATAACACAGAAGAAATGGACAGATTCCTAGAAACATACGAACCACCAAAGTTGGATCAAGAAGATGTAAAACTGCTGAATAACCCAATTTCTATGAATGAAATTGAAAATGTAATCAAGTCTCTACCAACAAAGAAGAGCCCAGGCCCAGATGGATTCACTGCAGAATTCTACAAGAAATACAAAGAAGACTTAATGCCAACACTCCTCAAACTCTTCAATGAAATTGAAAGGGAAGCAATTCTCCCTAAGTCATTCCTGGAAGCAAACATCTTTCTAGTACCAAAACCTGAGAAAGACCTAACTAAAAAAGAGAACTACAGGCCAATCTCCCTAATGAACATAGATGCAAAAATTCTCAGTAAAATATTGGCAAATAGGATGCAGCAAAACATCAAGAAGATTATACACCATGACCAAGTGGATTCATCCCAGGCATGCAGGGATGGTTCAACATATGTAAATCAATAAATGTAATCCACCATATCAATAGAGCCAAAGCAAGAATCACATGATCATTTCTATAGATGCAGAAAAAGCTTTTGATAAGATCCAACACCCATTCATGATAAGAACCTTACAGAGAATCGGAATAGATGGTCTTTACCTCAATATGGTAAAGGCCATCTATGACAAACCAACAGCCAGTGTCATATTAAATGGCCAAAAACTGAAAGCTTTCACCTTAAAATCAGGCACAAGAGAAGGATGTCCATTATTACTGCTCCTATTCAATATAGTACTGGAAGTACTAGCCAGAGCAATTAGACAAGAGAGGGAAATAAAAGGAATAAAGACAGGAAAAGAAGAAGTTAAATTATCATTATTTGCAGATGACGTGATACTCTATATAGAAGACCCCCCAAACCTCCACTGAAAGTCTCCTAGATATAATAAAGAAATTCAGCAACACAGCTGGATACAAAGTCAATAATCAAAAATCAATAGCATTCTTGTACACTAAAACAAAATCACTGAGAGAGAAATAAGAGAAGCCACACCCTTCACACTAGCATCCAAAAAAATTAAATACTTAGGAATTAATCTAATGAAAGATGTAAAAGAATTGTACAGGGAAAATTATAATACCCTGAATTAAGAAATCAAAGAGAACCTCAGAAAATGGAAAGACATCCCTTGTTCATGGATAGGAAGAATAAATATTGTAAAAATGGCCATTCTCCCAAAATTGTTATACACATTCAATGCAATCCCAAAGAAAATACCACTAACATACCTCATAGATCTAGAGAAATCACTTCTAAAATTCATCTGGAACCAGAAGAGACCTAGAATAGCAAAATTCTAAGCAGCAAAGCCAAGGCAGGCAGCATCACAATCCCTGACTTGAAGTTATACTACAAAGCTACTGTAATAAAATCAACATGATATTGGAATAAAAACAGACCTGAAGATCAATGGAATAGATTAGAAGATACATCTACAAACACACTCAACCACCTTATCTTTGATGAAGGGGCCAATCATGTTCACTGGAAGAACGACAGTCTCTTTAATAAACGGTGCTGGAAAAACTGGCTATCCATATGCCAAAAACTAAAATTAGACCCATGCCTATCACCATGTACTAAACTAAAATCCAAATGGATCAAAGATCTAAATATTAAAACAGAAACACTAAATCTGTCGCAAGTCAAAGTAGGTAAAAATCTTGAAGACATAGGGGTAGGTAGAGAATTCATGAACAAGAACCAAACTGCATGGGAAATACTTCCCAGAATCAATAACTGGGATCATATCTTATTAAAGAGTTTCTGCATATCCAAAGAAATCTACAGCAGAATGAAAAGAAAACCTACAAACTGGGAAAAAATCTTAGTGTACTGACCCTCAAACAAAGGACTTCTCTCTAAAACTTATAAAGAATTAAAAAAAAAACCAGACCCCCGAAATTCAAAGACCCAATCCAACAATGGGCATCCGAGATGAAGAAATAGGAATGGCAAATAAATACATGAAAAAATGTTCATCATCATTGGTCATTAGAGAAATGCAAATTATAACCACACTGAGAGGCCATCTCACTCAGAAAGAATGGCCAGGATCAACAAAACTACCAACAACAAATGCTGGAGAGGCTGTGGGGAAAAAGGAACTCTTCTGTACTGTTGGTGTGAGTGTAGACTGGTGCAACCACTGTGGAGGTCAATCTGGAGATTCCTCAAAAAGCTGAGGATGGAGGTCCCATTTGACCCAGCTATTCCACTCTTAGGCATATTCCCAGATGATCTGAAAACATCTTACCACAGTGATATATGTGCACCCATGTTTATAGCGGCACAATTTGTAATAGCCAGATCTTGGAAACAACCTAAGTACCCATCATCCAAGGAATGGCTAAAAAAATGGTACTTTTATATAATGGAGTACTACTCAGGTATAAAGAATGATCATATTAGATATTTATAAATAAATGGATGCATCTTGAATCTATACTCATAAGTGAAATAAATCAAATTCACATGTATAACTACCGTATAGTCTCCCTAGTATAAGAAATGGTAACAGTACAGAAGATTTTATGGAAATCATGGTTCACCACTATACTGCTTTGATGTCTTATGTCTTCATTCATTGGTTTGAATAGTTTTATTCTGTTTTGTTTGATCTTAATATATGTGATCATATGAATAGTTACTCTGAAGACAAGACAGTATGGTAGCCAGTGTTGATTTAGTATCAACTTGCTCTGAAGTCCTACCATGCTTTTGTTTTTCTATTACTATTGGTTCTATCACGTTGTGTGTTATTGGATTTTAATATGTATGATAGTAAAAACAAAATTTTTATGGAAAATGAGATAATATAGTAGCCATTGTTCATCTTTGGTTATTTGATTCAGAATGTCTTGGAATACATACTTCCATTCTCTTGAGTTGTTTCATTCTACTTTGTTATGTTTGACACTATTGTGTGTAAAGCTAAGCTCAACTATTTCAAAGAAAGAGGCATTATGATAGCTACTGTTAATATCCAATTGTATTGTTGTGAAGTGTTGTGTTGCTTACATTGTTCTGTTCTGATCTGCTTAGATCTGTCCTCTTTTGTTTTATTCCCTTTAAAATAAAAAAAAAAAAGTAACACAAGACTTACAGGCAAGACCTACACATGCAGGTTGATGCTAGGACATCTTCAAGAACATTCTTTTAAGGTGAAGCTAGATGGTCATCAATGGTTTGTTTTATTTTTCTGATAATAAAAATACTTTATGTCATTTGAGAGTGATAGTTGTATTTGGTTGTTTCCAGGATACAGGGTGATATTACAGTAAGTAGCATTCATGATTCATGACAGTAGATGGCCCGCCTGCTTAGTATCCCTGTGACACTTTTTAAGCCTGGTAAATGACTTTCATTTTAATTTTTATTAGCCATAAGATGAAACCTTAAAATTCTATAGGGGCAAGAGATCCCTCCTGTTTTCACATGGATATTAATTAATAACACAATTGCATCTCAACGTAGATGAAGGTTCTTACAAATATACCATTGCAACACGTCAATTTACATTATGGAAATGGAGAAAACTAGTGAATACTCAAAGTTTTTATGTCATTTCATGAATGATTTGACATAACTTGAGGTAATATAAATAACTTCAATCCATCACTGCTATTTTAGTTGCCAGACGACTTCCAAAAGCAAAATTCACATCCTGGAGAAAAGCAGAATGTTTTGTGAAATGTCAGTAGGCTTTTTCTCCTTTTGTATTAAAATCTTTGGGACAGAATAGTTTGGATCGCACCCATTCCACTGAAGAAATATTTTCCATCAATCCAATGTACAAATTTAAACCCTTAAGCATATGATTTTTATCACTGAAATCATTCCTTCACAATTAAAGCCACAGAAATTTAAAATTGTTTTGTTATTGTTTGTTGTTTATTGACAAAAGACCTTTCTTTTATAGATGATTAGCAAAACTAATCCCAAATATTTTGAGACATATTTTAAATATCTTTCTTTGTAATAGAAATATGATAATTTTTCCAATATTGAAGTAGCTTTAGACACATACAAATAAATTTTTCTATAAGACTATTATTAGAAATGTATATAAACAACATATAAAGATCATTCAAAACTAAAACAACTACAAAAACAATGCTGTATGTTTCACAAATAATGTAAAATATATTCCTTCCAGTGTTTTAAAAATATGTATAAAGTTAAAATAAGAAAGAGTAGAACAGAGCAATGTTTCACATAATATTCTTGGCCCTGTATTTAATAATAGTACTATTAATGATTTATTCTTTTAAACTTGGTGCAATAAAAAATCCAAGTATTTCATATATGTATAAAATATATATGTTGTCACTAGTCTTCTATTATATGACAGTATTTTGACATTATTTTCCATAGGATTTAGCTTTTATGTTATCAAATATAAGTCTATTTTAACCCCACATTTGACAGTTTACTTTTGCTTATACATTATCAACAAAATTATGCAAACTAGATTTTTGAGTATTCACTAGTTTTCTCCATTTCCATAATGTAAATTGACGTGTTGCAATGGTATATTTGTAAGAACCTTCATCTACGTTGAGATGCAATTGTGTTATTAATTAATATCCATGTGCAAACAGGAGGGATCTCTCGCCCCTATAGAATTTTAAGGTTTCATCTTATGGCTAATAAAAATTAAAATGAAAGTCATTTACCAGGCTTAAAAAGTGTCACAGGGATACTAAGCAGGCGGGCCATCTACTGTCATGAATCATGAATGCTACTTACTGTAATATCACCCTGTATCCTGGAACCAACCAAATACAACTATCACTCTCAAATTAAAAGTTTTAATTTCAAATTAAATTACTTATAAATACTTTGATTATGTACTCTTTTTCTTCCATCAATAATATATAAAGATAAGTGCTATTTTCATCTTTATTTTACAGTCTTTGAACTGTGATCCATGAAAGTCAAATACCAGGTTCAGTGTCACACAGTCATTAACCTGGAGAACAAAGTCTGAAACCAAGTAGTCTAACTCGATAATTCACCCTCCTGACTACTAAGTCTTTCTTAATGTTTAACATTTGTTTTAAACAAATAAACAGTCACCGAGTTCTGAATTTTATCCCAGAAGAGAACATCTCGAGCCAGATAATACATCCAGCCTATATGACAAAAGGGAGAGCGGTGGTTAGACTGTGCCCAAAATACTAAAGGTTAGACAAAGCTGCAAGTCTTGAGCATGGAGCACCATGATAACATTAGCAGCTCTTCCAGATTACTGGGCAACAAGAATGCCCTTAGCAGATACCAAGCAGATGGTGGTCATATGGCCTTCATTTTCCAGCCTCCAAAACTGCAGGTTGAATAAACTTCATAATTACCCAGTCTCAAATATGTTGTTGTAACAACTCAATGCAGGCTACAGTAGAGAGGTAACAGGAAGGGAACCATTTGAGAAAACTTTCTGATGCCTTGGGCTTATCCCTGAGCACTAGAAAGAAGCAGCTGTGACATGAGGCTTGGAGAGCCTGGTCAGGAACCCCACTAGTTGAGCACAAATCTGCCTTCTTAACTGATTTTGAAGACTAAGCTTTGTAGAAGATGAGTGTGAGCATGGAGGGTAGGATGAAAACCAAAATGTGAGACAGTCTTTGGTCAGCACTTCACCTAAGTCTTAATACCAAGATCACAAGGATGATTGCAGAAATTGGTTAAGTAAGCACCATATTTAGCAATGTTTCTTAAATTTGAATTTTTCATGTGGCAATAATATATTCTTGGAGGGAAATCTGAAAAACTCAATCTTAAAAGTCAGCAAAACCTTCTGGTGCCAACACAGAAGCAAACACTGCTGAAAAAGCTAAGATTGTCAATTTGCTCTTATAGAACACTTATGCCCAGGTATTTGTGTGCATGTGTGTTTATATGGAGGGTATATAATGAAGCAATTTCCAAACAACAGCTCAAGGAGATTTAGAGACTCTTGAGAACATGGTCTAAAAAATCAATATGCTAATGCTCCATCCTAATATATTCTGTTTTTACAAAATATTTCAGTATGAAACAAAATAAAGTAAAACTTGCATTTTTTGCTTCCAAAATTAGCAGTTAGAGCAAGTGAGTCTAGATATCCCTTTATTGAGTAGGCCCTTTATTTTTCTCATAAAAGTTTTGTACACAGTCTTCACTTTTCCTTCCTCTGGGATTCTCATACCAATGCTCTTCAACAAGTTGCTAGGATTTTCAGCTTTCCCTTGATATTACACTGCTGTGATATCATAACATTGTGCTAGACCCTCTAGATGGAAGCAAAGAATAGTAATAAAGGCAGGAATTTAATTCACACACACACAAAAGCAGATTCAGGGTTTCTTAAATTACTTTCTCTTTAAGCTAGTGATGAAATTAGATTTTGAATAGACAATTTGGGGTGTCTACTGTTAAGTCCTAGTGAGTCATACTATTTATATTCATGGCTGTCTTCAAGCTTTATAAATTACTCTTCTAATGGAATTGACATGTTGGTGGGTAAACTAAAACTAACTTTTCACTACTGAGAACTAGCGATGGATGAATAACCATGCAAAATAAGTAACAGCTCCAACTTAACTGGAATCCTCTGCACTTTCTTTTATCACACACAGAGCCAAATAAGAGGATGTTAACCAGTTCTCTATTTCTTGTGAGAATGAATTTGTAACAAGCAAAGGCACTGCTGCAATGAGAGCTGTGAAACTGCAAGGAAATGTCATTTCCATGGCTAATAGTTGACTAGTCCCTGGGTGGCTGAAATGTTCCTGTAAGTTTCCTCTTTCTTCTTTGTGATCTCAGAATTAATTCACAGCAATTATTCTTAATAATCCTCAGTAAATTGTTTTTATGTAGTCTGCAACATTTCACAACTAATAATTGTTTCTGCCTTTCTTTCCTTAAGAAATTAATATTTATCCTCAGCATTGAAAAACTGCAGAGTGGTGTTTATAGCCTGTTACATAATTAATTATAGTACCCTCAGAAGTTTAATTCTATATCATTTACACAACCTATGAGCTAACAAAATTAAGACATTTTCTAACTAATAAAGAATTGAAATATAAATATAATGTACATAATAATAATATAAAATGTCTACTGTCTTATATTTGAGTACATTTGGCAAGTGCAATTTCCTAATAGATTCTTGAATTTTGGTCTTAAAATTTCAAGATACCAGTAAATATTGCACCTATCATATCAACAAATTGAGTTAGTAGTATGGAATACTCAGCAGAAATCAAGAAAAAGTAGACCCATCACAGTTGGTGTTTAAGATGGATATACATAGACACTGAGGCATCTACATTATACTACACGGAATATCTAGGAATGCCAAGAGCTATTCATTTTGAAATTTCCTTTTATTTTGCTAGAATATTTTTCTTTACTAAAACAGAACACTTGTCATGTAGACTTTTGACTCCTTTATTGTGACAAGGGCCATTCTAATTGTTAGTTTTGAAATGTTCTAGGTTAAAACCTAATAAAGAAAGTGTATATTGTGAAAACCTTTAGCATGCTGAAGCCTTGGGAAATACCAAGTTATAATGAAATGCTCTTGGAGTAAAGGACTAATTTTATGTTTGACTGGAATCTGGGTGTTCTGCTTTTTCAATTATATCTTATTTTTACAAAAGAAAGGCAAGGTTAAATATTCATTATTTCCAATAACTAAGATAACAGAGATCTCAAAAGGGAACACTGATTTTGCTGCATATTAATCAAAGAAAACAAACCTATTATTGGAGAAAAACGAAAACTTACAAAAATCAGTTTTTATTCTTTTATAGTCAAAGCTGGGTAATCATTTGAACCCTATAGCCAGTTAAACAACTATGATAAAGAATTCATTTTAAAAATTATTTTCCTTTTCATGTAATTAGTAAAAACTAGATATTCTAGTTCTGAGGAAAATAGCAGAGGGTAAAAAAAGAAAAAAAATAAAAAGAAACAGTTATATGATTAACATTTTCTTCAAAATTTTTCTTGAGGGCTGTGGTTTACTTCTGTGGTGTTTAAGTGTCTGTCTGGCAAGTGCAAGGTCGTAAGTTTAATCCCGGTACAAAAAAACCCCCAAAAAACAAAAACAAAAAACAAAACAAAAAAAAACCCTAGTAATAAAATCTTTCTTGAATATAGTAACACAAAAAGTTATTTTTATGCTCCTATAAGTTTCATAATTAAATTTGATAGAATGAAAATTAAATATTTAAAAATTTACTTTCAACTATACAAAACAAAAAAGCTAAAACTATATTTCATTTTCTTATAGAAAAATAAATTTATTTAACAATAATAGTTAACAATTTTAATGAAAAAATTACTATTAATTCTATACAACACTTATATTCTTAGCTTGCTCAAATATCTTTTCTTCTTTTTTTTTTTTTTTCCCGGTTCTGGATATCGAACTCATGACTTCACAGTTACCAGGAAAGTGCTTATGCCACTGAGCTAAATCCCCAAATCCTTGTTCAAATATCTTTAACAGTACTCCTGAAAGCAAAATATTAAATTTGAAATATAATTTTAATTTTAAAAAGATGTGAGGAGGTTAGGGGGATTTAAGAGTTTTGACAGCCTTTCTAAATTAAGAAATTTATAATGCTCATTGTTTATTCCTATAATGAGGCATTTCCAGCCAGAGCTGCCCAAGTATGAGTCCTTCTTTTCTGTGAAAATACTCCCAAAAGTGAAAAAAAGCACTGCAGAAGAGCAAGCTATTCATAGAAGTTAATTTTCAAATAAATACTCTAAATTTCAAGCCTCATAATGTATAACTTATCCTAAAAATAAATGTACTATGTAAAAGACTAAAGTTGTGTAATTTTAATAACACACCTAATTTGGTATCCCGTGTAGTCTGCGATTGTCTTTCTTCCCCTGTTATCTTCCTCCTCCTGAGGTCTCCTCTCTTTCTGTTATTTGTGGCTGGTTGTCTGTCTTCTCTTTGGATAGTTTCTCCTGCTTTTCATTTACTCCTCTCTTTTAGTTTTGTTCATTCTTTCTTTTTCATTCACCCCTTCATTCCACCAGGTTTGAAGATACCGGTAGCACTTCACATACCCTCCAGAAGGGCCATGCACTGGGGTAAGTAAATCATGGCTTCTAAAGGCCAAGTTCAAAAATAGTTCATGTGCCATCACGGCCATTGGAGGATCTTTCACACCTCAGTAACCTCTCAGTGATAGTAGCTTCCTCAGTGGCTGTTACAAAAATTGCATGCGTTCACACAAAGCAGTTACAATAGCACACGGTGAGCTAGAAGCACCTGGAAGTACTGCCAATTCATGGAACCAAACCAGTTTTATAGAAGCCAAAATCTTCCTTAACTGCTCTCTGCTTTTAGGAAATCAGGTGTTTTCTCTATTTTCAATGATACTTTTCCTTTAAAACTTGATATATCTTCTCTCTTGTATGTTTTGTCTTTTTGATTCGATAGATCCTGTGGATTTTAGTTACCTCTTTTTTATGGTGGACACTCACAGACTTTAGTTTGTATTTGTTTTTATGTACATGGTTAACTTCTAGTATGGGCTGTAATCAACCGATGAAATCGTTCTTTTTATTTTTTGTGTGTGTGATTTTATACGTCCAATACAAAGCCTTGACCCAGTAATTTCTTACTTTTAAAAACATTTTCTTGCTATATGTTTGTAATGCATGATGGGTATATGGGCCCTGGAGATCTGGCACAGATATGTATCACATTTCCATCTTTTCACTTGCCTTCTCTTCCTCTCTCCATCCCATCCTCAGGCTGTCAGACCTAAACATGTTTGTCCTCTTATTGTCACTTAATATAGTGGAAGAACCTTGGGGTTAGAAGAGAAACAGAACTGTGGGTTCACTTAATTTTAATGATAGCTTCTTTGAGATGTGATAAGATTTAGACTATCTACCCCCTGGTATTGCCAGTGAGGACCAAACAGTATATCTAAATTCCCAAGTCTTTGTAATTCTTGTGTGTTTAGTATTTTTCTAAGCAATTAATATGAATAAAACCAATTAATGTTCATTATAACTCCATGAGATAAGTTATTCTTTTTATGTGTACTATAAATGTGAAAAACAGGCTGCCATGCTTTCTCTGCCTTTCACAGTAATCCTCTTCCCCACTAGCATGTTCTTTATTCCTACTTTTATTTGGCCCAAACTCGCTCTGTAGAGCATGTTTTTCTATTTGTACAAAATGTAAAATTTCACTATTTTTTGGACCTATTTTATTCAATTCTTTGTATAAGACAAGAAGAACCTAGAAACCACCACTGGAAGGAGACCCAAGAGCTCTGAAACTTGGTGACATATTGGGAATCCAAAAGGTTTTTGCTCTTTAACTCAGTCAATGAGAACCAAGACCCCCAAGGTGGTCAGAGTGCACATAATCTCCAGCGGGGCACAGGCAGCAGTTCCTACTGCCCCGAACCTGGACTTCTCATGCTACCTCAAGTAGTTTACATAGCACGGCCCAGCTCTGATGTCAGCCTGGGGAGGATGGGATACGAAAGACAGTCAGTGCTGGACTCAGGGCTCCTGTGCTCTGTCTCACAGCAGCCTGTTCTTACACTGTGAAGTATACATTTCCCCCCTACTTTTACTTGGCCCAAACTTGCTGTGCACAGCATGCTTCTTTTCCTATCTTTCATAAATGTGAAAAAAATCAATATGGAAAATAGCACGAAAGAGTTAAGTGACTCAATCAAAACCCCAACCCAGGAAAGACGAGAATGTGTGCTCAAGCCTCCTGTCCTGACATTGGCCTCTTCATCGCTGGGCTGTGTGCTGGCTCCCTTGCAGCTTTGACTTTGAAACATGATTATTTCTCCAGTATTTTTCCTCCTCTGGATCTACTTAGTCTACCCAAGAGATCCATCCTTTGAGAATCTGACAGAAGCTGGGATGCTTTTTTATTTTCCAGATGAAGTGTGTGTGTGTGTGTGTGTGTGTGTGAGAGAGAGAGAGAGAGAGAGAGAGACAGACAGAGAGAGAGAGTGAGCACCATTTCACATACATCTCCAGTTACATTTACTGTGTGTTAAGAATCTTACATTAGCATGCAACACATTTTGTTGCTCTATTATTCTGATCATGTCCTGAGGTTTTCACCTCTTCCCCATCCCTTGACCACTGTCTAAACTTATCATCCATCATCTTGTTTTTCCAGTGAGATGAGTGTGGTGATTATCATCTCTGGAATTAAACAGAGATGGGTTAGTTGTTTGGCACCCTATTTAATTAGTTATGTGTCCTTAGACAACTTGCAAATCTTTTCCTGTAGTCAAATAAGATAGTGATGCTGACACTATTTGTGCATGTGAGTATGTGCAAGCTTTCCAGCTCATATTATCATGTTAAAATTTTACATAAAGTTTTAATCAATGTTTTTAAAAAACTATTTTTAACAGAATTTCCCAGTTGCATTTGACTATTGTTTCTTTAAGACTTCATTAATCCAATACTGATCACTAGAAAAACTCCTTCTCACCTCCCAGCCTGTCCTTTGTGTCATCATGAGACCCGTGCCTCAAGTGAGTAGAAATGAAGGAGACCTGTGGGATCTTTATCTCAATATAATATGATCTCATAAAATCTCAATATAATAGTTCTCCAAATAATGATCTAAATCTTTTACTCTGGTCCTTTAAATTCTAGTTCTAGATCCTACACACTATTTGCTGCTTCTTTCAAATAAGTTTTTATAGTATTGTTTCTGCACATAGCAAGGCTTAGAATGCCACTTCTCTCTAAGGCATATTCTGTGCATCAGTTTTTTGCTAAAATTCATATATTGCAATCCTAACCTCCAGGATGATGGTATTCAGTCTCAGCAAGCAGTCTCCAGACATTGATAAGTGCCCTTATAAAAGAGAACCGAAGCCAGGCACAATGGTCTATGTCTTTCAGCTCAATACTACAAGAGGCCATGGCAGGAGGATCATAAATTTGAGACCAGCCTAAGCAACTTATAGACTTAGTGAGATACTGTGCCAAAATAAGAAAAGACTGGAGATGTAACTCAGTGGGAAGGCCTTGGGTTCAATCCCCCCAGTGCTGCAGAAAAGGCTAGAGGGAGCTCAATCTTCCTTCCACAGTCAGAAGGAACGGTAAGACGTCTTCTTCTGTGGATCAGTAACTGGGCCTTCCTTAGATATCAAATCTGCTGAACCCTGATCACAGCCTCCAGAGCTGTGAGAAACACATTTTCAGTAGTTATAAAATGCTGTATGATAGCATCCTTGTTTCACCGTGGACTCTGGTCTACAGAGGACTCAGATCTCTGTGGTTTTAAATTCATACATAAATAGAATTAAGTTAACCCTCTACTCTGTGAAAAGTGCCCACAGATCTTACTTACACATGTTCTAGTAATGCATACATTGCTTCATACATTGTTCATTGCTTCTCATGAAATTGGATCTTCCAGAGGGTCTCGTAAATATTAGAAAATATTTTATTCCTTTTATGAATTCTCTCCCTTCCATGTCTCCCTTCTAGACCCACAATATGCTTTCTAAAACTAAGGCTCATGAGTATCTCTCAGACAACATTCTTTAAAACAAATGGTCCTGTGGTGTTCAGCCCACATCTAAAAATTCTGAAAGTGGATGAATTTAATAATTTGTGATTAAGAAATAATCAAAATTTTTAGTGATTATTTATGTCAATAAAGGGAACATAGGGAACATATACTGAAGGAACAGTTACAAAATGTTAGTAGTGATAGCAAAGATACTATGATACCGGCATGTATTATATAGAGGTAGACACTGACTGAGAATAAGCAAAGATCCTAATACCAGAATATCATCTTTAATATGTGACTCTCATAAAATATGTACATCCACATGGTAAGTCAAACTTAACATTTTCAAGCACCCTTGTTAAGAAGCCACATATGGGGAGTGTTTGTTGACTTATTTTAAATCCTTTAACTCCTTGAAAAGTTCAGTGAGAGGAATATCAACTAAATATAAAGCCATCCTGTGTTTAGATAGTATCTTATAGAGTGTAAATAAACATAAAGCTACCCATGATAAATATAGATGTTTAAAAATCAACTAACAATGCAAGACTACAGAACTCTTCTCATAATCATCACTTTCACCTCTCCATACCATCTGCCTACTTATTAGAATCTTTCCTTTTACATTCATTTTCTCCATCACTGCAAAAAAAGAGATCTGATCTCAGAATGGGTTTAAACAAAGGTCAAGGTGGTTTATAGTTGTTTCTGTCATATAAATAGTAACCATGCTTTCAACCCTACCAGGTAAGCAATTATATTCAAAATTTCCTATTTGAGTTTCAGCAAAGCAGTCAAAATGTTAAATATCAAAGTTGACTTCTTCTACATTTTCGCAATATATAAATTGTAGACATATATTTATATATAAAATCATGTATCTGCCTAAATTACAGCTCTTACCTCTATAGATTAATTTTTTTCTTCTTTATAATGATTAATTTTTATTAGAGAAATCAAATTACCCAACTGTTTAAAGGCAGTTTAAATTGGTTTTTATGTTTCAGAATGACTAGTATTTTTAGATATTTTAAAAACAAGTATTTTTTCTTTTGCTATCATCTCATCCTTTACTCTTTTCATTAATATATTACATTTTGTAGCAAAAATTCAAGTCATTTTGCTCTGTTAACTAACACTGATGGACAATTCTGAGTTCCAGCCCTGATTATCACCAGTCATTAATCATGAGATGGAAATACACTAGCATAGGGTATGGAATGCACTGCAGGTTTGAATCAGGATGCCTAGTTTAAAAGACTAGTAGCATTTTTTCCACGGTTTTTGAAATTTAACTTTGTGTGGATAATCAAAGCATAAACACAGTGACCTTTGTTCTCCAAACAAAGAATATGGGAGGTGATGCTAAGATATATGTATGTCTCTGTGAGTAGGAGTGTAAGTCTGTAATTTTGGCTGAAAACACCTCTCTCTCAGTTTGGAGGAGAGACAAAAGGAAGGGAGGATGAAAAGGCAATGCAAACATAAGTGGCTTTCCAACTGATTTACCTTCATCTAGAAAGAATGGAATGAAACGTAATGATAAAAGTTGCGCTGGAGAAATGTTATTCCCAAACCTCTTTTTCTCTCAAGCACATTTTCATGTGCAGCTCTACTTTTGTTCAGCAAAATAATTCAACATGGAAAAATTATGGGGTTCATGATGGTTTCAGTTACCACCCATTCTGGGCCAGTCATGGTGCTTGTAACTTGGGAGTCATTTAAGGCTGCAGGGTGAAGGGAAGCTACCTAGCACCACTCATGGTCTGCAGAAGTCATCGACTGACACAGTCAAACTGAAGGCAGGAGAGAACCTGGTCTGGAAACCAAATGACAAAACAAGTGAGAATTCCGATATTGTTCTTCCTATTGAATAAAAATATACAAGTATATAGAGAAACATCTTAGACTCAATTTCAAGAAAAAAACATAAAGAAAACCAACTCTGAGTCCTAAAGTTCCTTTTTGTTCCATTTTCTATGGTTAAAATATTTATATTAGTACACATCTGCAATGCATAATGATTACATTTGTCATGGGGTGTTGGAACATCTGTGTAACACATCCAATTTTTTTATTCCCCTTCCTTCTCTTCTGTTATGGATTAAAAACTGGTGGTCAACTTAACACCAGCTGAATTAAATCAACATGGTGCTGAGTGTAGATGGCCCAGCTGAGGAAAGTTGTCAGCATAAAAGGAGATGTGGAAAGGAAGAGTGTGGCATTGTGGGTTCTCCTAGGTGTTGTTGTTTGGAGCCACTGGTGTTCCTGGAGGAGTCTGTCATGATTATCTTCCCCAATAGGAATTCAGCCATTAGCATTGTCACTGAGAGTGGGTGCAGTTCACTTTAGGGACGCTCTTGTCCTTAAGCTGAGCATCGTTTCCTGGCTCCAGAGGGAAAGGTATTTGCTGTTTAATCTCCAGGAGAAGCTTGTCATGCTGGCTTCCTTACATGTACTCCACTGTTCTCTTTGTCAGAGGAGCTTGGGACCTCACTGTCGCTGAGGATGGTTATAGTACTTTTCAGGGGAGCTCTGGTCCTTGTCTTGAGTGTCACTTCTTGGCTCCAGTGTAGAACTCTCAATCTACTGGCACAGCTCCTTCATCCTGCTGGCATAGACTCTAGTTTCCACTGCTGACCTTTGGGCCTTCCCAGTGGATAGTTATAACACAGACTTCCATGAGTCCTTGTCATGGCTCTACACCTCCAGAGAGACTTGTGGAAGGCACTGCCATGGGCTCTAGGTCTTTAGATGGACTCAGGTAACACATTACAGTGGATCCAGGCCCTTGGCTGAATTCTCTAGGCCAGATTTCCTGCACTTTCTTATATTTAACTCTGGGTGATCATCATAAAATAGTATTGCAAATACTGTGTCCTGTATGTAATTTGTTTTTCTTGCAACCCCTGAATACAATACCCTCTATCCTGACTCCGTCCATCTTTTCTTGGTCCTGTTTCCTCTTGCAAAAGCATCTATCTCACCATCATCTATCTTTGATGTTTCTCTTTATTTATACTTTGGATTTCTCATATAAGAACAATTGTTTGGTGCTTAAGCTAATGTGTCTGATTTATGTCACTTAACATCTTTTTCTTCAGGTTTTTTGAGACAGTGTCTCATTTTTTAGTTCAGGTTGGCCTCAAAGTGACTATGTAGCTCAGGCTGGTCTCAAAGTCAAGGTAATCCTTCTACCTCAGCCTCCTAAGTGCTGGGATTACATGTATGGACCACCATGTCTAGCACTTAACATTTTCTTGTTTGGAACATGATAAGTCCCTATGCATAGTTTGTGAAACTAAAAAAAAAAAATTGTCAGTGCAAGATAGATCAGTATGCCCCGAAGGAGGCATGTTACAAGGTGCCAGGTGATACCAGAAATAGTAAATACTGATTTCCCCCATATATGCACAGCTAAGATAAAATTTAGTTCATAATTTTGTCACAGTAAAGGATTATAAACAATAATGCTCATGGAGTAGAATAATTCTAACTGTAGTGAAAGCTATTTTTGAATGTAGCGTCACCCTCTCTTGATATCTCTAACTGTAATGGTAATCAGCCTTTTTCTCGGGATGAGGTGACATGACACAATGCTTCGAGGATAAAATGAAGCGAGGTGAGTGATAGAGACACAATGTGCAACTCTTGACAGTCACCCCAGTATCAGACAGCTATTGAGTGATTCATGAGTGTGTAGAATATGGTGGACAAAATGATGTTTAAGGTTCCAAGCAGGGTGAGACAAAACGAGGAGGAACTTCATCATGTTACTTGGAATGTGGTGCCATTCAAAACTTACAAACTGGGGCTGGGGATTTAGCTCAGTGGCATAAGCGCCTGCCTTGCAAGCACGCAGTCATGAATTCGATCCCTGGTACTGATAAAACAAACAAACAAAACAAAACAAAACAAAACAAACCTTACAAACTGTTCTCACCTGGAATTTTCCATTTAATGTTTTGGACACAGTTGATTCTATGTAATTGAGACTTTAGAATGCAAACCATGGATAAGGAGAACTGTTAGGCACATAACAAGAAATTTAAACCTGTAACAATGCAGAGTTGACTTGTAGTCTCTATACTCTTGTTCTGAAATTGCAATTCAACTGTGGGCTAAAAACATCTGAAAAAAGTTGCACAGGTGTTGAATACATACAGATGTTTCTGACCATTATTTCCTGTATATAATAACACAACTACTTGCATAACTTTTATGTTTTATTAGATACAAAATGATGATTTAAAGTGAACTCTTCCTTGGTATCTGTAGGTACTGAACCCCACCTCAACCCTCAAGGATACAAACACCCACAGAGCCTAGGTCCCTCCCATAAAACAGCAGGAAACACATACACAACCTCTGCACATCTGCTCATTTAAATCATAAAACTTCTCCCCTCCCCACTTGTCCTTCCCTCTGCCTGTTATCCTCTGCTTTTCCTGAGTAGTCAACTTTTAAAACAAAGCCTTCATGGAACAAGCAAACAACTCGGTCAAGGCCCAGGCACCATCTTAGCCAATAGTCAAATTCCAGATGGGGGGGTCAGTTCACTCTAAAGTGACAGATGACTGGTCAGAAGGACAGGTGGCGGTTTGGACTTGGGATGGTGTCAGAAGTGGGAGGGTTTTGCGCACTTGGCCTGTGGGATCTGTGCTAACGCGAGGTGACTTGTATCAGAAGCTGAGTTAAACTGTGGGGCCTCCCAGTCAGACTCTTCCGACAGCTGGCGGATGGCTTGGCGAGGGCAAAGCTCTTGCACTTTCTGACACAGACTTGCCAGAGATATTGTGAGTATTGAGAAGAAAAGTGAACTTTATTTGTATTCAGATATATTAATATATACTAATATATAGTTATACACAATATGTTAATACTGATGGAACTTTAAACACCAACAAAAATCAAGAATAGTACCTATATTTGTGTGTAGATGTGTACACATATTCACATATACATACATATGCAGGCTAGGGGTATAGCTCAGCGGGACAGCACTTGCCTGGCAAGTGTGAGGTTATGAATTTGATCCCCAGTACTAAATAAATACATAAATCTATATCCACACCTCTACACATATATGTATGTTAATACATCCTTTTCAATGAAAAACATTTCTGGAGAAGATTGATAAAAATATTGAAAGAAAAATATTCTATATGTAAAAATGATGGACTTACAATATCTATCATCTCTCCCTTAGGAGCCAATAACACAAATTAAACATAATAAAAAACATAAACTATTGTTAAACCAACAAATAAAAGTGATAACCTACCCAAAATAATATCAAAAATGACATTTGATGACTTGGTTCTCCTCTGTACTTCACCCCTTAAAACACTGAACTATCAGGTTCTTAGATAGAATCTTAGTAATTCTGATTAATATATCCTGGATACTAGCAACCAGAGTGTAGCAGTCTAGGGCAGGTAGCCCTGAGGAAAACTCTGGGTAAATTAACTGAAATATCTTAGCAGAGGAAGGAGACCCTCACAGACTTCCCAGCACCACAGTGAACTGGACAAAGGTTTTATGTTCCCCACGTTGGTGAAAGCTAAGGCAGTGTCAACTCAGAAGAAACAGCAGATCCCACACAGTCTCAGAAATACCTTTGAATAGAGGAGCCAAAATGAAGCTCTCCAACATTAGACAGGGAAAAAATAACTGAATTCAGATATTATGAGAAAGCATATCATATAGAATTCTCCAATTTCTGTGAGAATAAATAGAAAGTCTAATTAGAGTTACTGATTTTGGCCTGGCAAAGTTATGTAAGCATCAGAAAAATGATAGAGTTGGAGATGTAACTCAGTGGTAAAGCATTTGTCTAGCTGCATGCCTAAAGCCCTCTGGCTCCACTGAACCAAAAAAAAAAAAATCCTCTACCATAAATTCAACTTCATTAAGTTCCAAGAAGATAATGTGTTGCTTCTTTGTGTGCCTATCATGTTTTCCTTAGCAAGATGTCCTCTCTATTTATCCACGTCATAGCAAATGACAGGATTATCTTCCTTCAAGGCTGCATGTAATTCCTCTGTGTATTTATGCTGCATTTGCTCTATCTGGTCATCTGCTGTGGGTACTTAAGTTGTTAGCATACCTTGCTATGGTTAGTGGAGTTGCCACAAATGGGAGAGTACAGGTATCCCCGTGAATTATGGCTTCAATCCCCTTGCACACATTGAGAGGTGGGATTGATGGATCATATGGCAGTCACAGTCTTAGTTTTTCCGGGAACCTCCACAGTATTTTTCATAATTGCCATACTCATTCACATTCCTCTCAGCAGTGTGTAAGAGTTCTCTTGTCTCCACATGCTCTCCAACATTTATCTTTCATCTTTTTGATAAAAGCCAACAAGAGGCTGTGGGTAGGGCTTTGGGGGTGGAGAAGGAGCGAATGAGGAGTCGCTGATCAAAAGGCACAAAGTTTCAGATAGACAGGAGGAATATACTTCGAGATCTGTTGCACATCAGGGTGACCATAGTCAATAATAATGTCCTACACGTTTCAAAATAACTAAGAGTCAGGTCAAAGAGAGAATGGATATGACAGGTCAAAGAGAGAATGGATATGTTAATAACTTAATTGTACCCTGTATGAAAGTATCTCATTGTACACTATGTACAATCAAAAGGATATTAATATATATTCTTCAAAAGGGAAGACTGACTTTTTCCTTCTGTTCCGTGTACATGCTGGCTGTGTTCACTATAAGAGCCATGACTGTGATCTCCCACTCACTGCAAGGGTGTAATGTGTACTCTTCTATCTACTGTCACATAGAACCTCTGTTTCTCTCTACAGATCAAGCTCTCTGTCCAGTTTAGGCTCTGTCATATTGTTAATTAGATCATCTTGAAAACTGGCTACTGTGGTGCATGTCTATAAACCCAGCTACTCAAGAGGCGGAGACAGGAAGATTGTTGGCAAAAAGGGTTGGAAAAAAAATTATCCTGCTTGCTATATGTATATTGCTTCCCTAGAGGAAGAAAAGGAGAGAATCAATCCAGTTTTCTTCACAGATTTCTTTAATTCACTCAAATGCATTCTGATATTTTTATTCATTTATTGCCAATTCCAACAGATAGAATAGATCATTGAACAAATTAAAAATATTTTATTTTGTTTGTATTTCATCAAAAATCACAGAATTATTTGATTCAAAATAGAATTATCTGACGTGCCAGTGATATTTTCCTAACAATCTCACATAAAACAGACAGGAAAGCAATTTCTCCATGTGTCTGATAGTACTTTGTGAAGAATAACATGAGGACGATCAATCAAGAGCATTAGGCCAGCTGTGAACAAAGGATTGTGAGCCATATTCTAAAATATTTTTGAAAAAAATCAGTGGGTAATTTTCTGAGAGATCTTTCTCAGTTGAATGCAGGTAAGTGGGCTTCATTTGCAGGGAGACACTTTTAGATTGCTTTTGACTTCACTAAACAACAACAAAATCATACAAAAAATTATAAAATTATAAAATTCATACAAAAAATGCAAAACGAAAAACCAATGAACACTCCATTTCAAGATGCATTTGAAAGTAGAAGATTTACATGAAACACTATCACCCCTACTGACAAGCTCATCACTGCCCTCACCAAAGAACACAACAAAACAAAGAAATCCTAACCACAAAGCCCTGATACACACAATCTTCCATAAGTTACATCAACACATTAATTCTCAATTATTTCATTTGCGATTGGAATAAAAGCATTAAAGGCTGTTACTTCATTTGCAAAAGCATTTGTTTTTAGACATTTATAATTATACTGTACTGATTTAATAGTGCTTTGCAAATATAGCACATTTCTTGCTCAGATTTTAAACAGATTTCTAAATTCACAATACAGTTTTCATTATTTTTGTGTAAGAATTACATCCTAGAATCTACTCATACATGTGCTTTATACCACTCTAGAAGAATTTTTTAGAGAGATTAGTGAAAAGTCCTTTGCAAGAGTTAATCTCTTTGCTTCTGTTTTCTTTACCTAGGCTACTACTTAAGCTTTAAACAATGTCCTCTCACCTCCCATTTGCTACCTTTGTGAAAATCAACTGTATCTTTTTCACTTTATAGTCTTTGTATATGCTTGAAGTTGCAAAATTTGTAGTTTGTCAGCACATACCATATTTACTGCCATTCTACCCCTTTTAAAGTTTTCAGTTTTGAATATAGTTAATATATCCAATGTTTATTAACTTTTTGGTCAAAATTTACTTTATAATCCCTAAATTGCTTGTGGTCTGTTCAGGTTTCTGCTTCTTCATGATCAATTCTACTAATGGATCTATGATCAGAAATGTGTCTTTTTCTTTTAGGTTTATCAACTTTCTCAAAGTTTTTCATACTCACCTAATAATTCTTTGCATTTCTGTGGTATAAGGTACAATAATCTCCCTTTGTTGCTTCTCGCTTTATTTGTTTGAATCTTCTCTATTTATATTAGTTAATCTAACTAAGGATTTATCTATTTTATTTTTTTGAAAAATCTCTTTGTGTCGTTTTTTGTATTTTTTTTGTACCTGTTTATTTTTGCTGTCATACCTATGATTTTTTCTTTTTACTAATTTTGGGTATGGTTTGTTATTGTTTTCCTAATTTCTCATGATACAGTGATAGTTTTTTTTTAATGGATTTTTATACTTTTTCTTTAAATTTAAGTGTTGATTGCTCTAAACTTCCCTCTTAATAATGCTTTCACTGTATCTCTAAGGTTTTGGTATGTTGTGTCTCCATTTGTATGTGTCTCAAGAAACATTTTCATTTTTTTCTTCATTTCTTCCTTGATATGTTGCTTGTTCAAGTGTAATCTATAAAACATTCCATGCACTTGAAGGTTTCTAGAACTTTCGTTTACTGAAGTTTAGATTCACTGCATTGTGGTCAGAAAAGATACTCAAAAGTTTCTTCAGTTTAAAAAAATTGCTTTGTGGTCTACCATATGACTTACTCTGGAAAACATTTCATGTGTAATATAGGAATGTGTTTATTCTACTGCTTTTGCATGGAATGGTCTATAGATGTCTGTTACTTCCAGTAGATCTAGAGTGAAATTTAGCTGTGCACTTTCTGCATTAATTTTCTGCTCAGTTGATTGGTCCATTGTATAACTTTTTAACTCTCCTTTACAATCTATTACTATTTATTTTCATATACAGGGAAATTTTATTTACTCTTGTTAAAGTGACTATTCCATCACTTATAAGAATATTCTTGTCTCTTTTTATTGCTTTTTATTTAAAGTCTTTTTTATCTGATACAAGTATGGATGCTCCTGATTTGTATTTCCTCTGCATGAAATATTTACTTCATGAAATATTTATTTCATCCTATGTCTTTCCTTGGAGGTGAGGTTAGTTTCTTGTATGCAGCACAGAGCTGAGACTTGTTCATTTATCCATTTGGTCATTCTATGTCATTTAATTGCAAATTTTAACCTGTTTAGATAATTATATTCAATGTGATTACAAACAGATTAAAGTCTCACCATACATATTTTAAAATCTGTTTTCTACTTTTATGATAGTTTACTTTTCTTCTTGTAGTCTTCTTTTATGGTTATGTGATTGCATAAAAAGCCTCTCAAAGTAAAGCTGCACCCAGGTGGTTTCACTGGTGAGTTGTACCAAAAATTTAAAGAAATTCTTTTTATATTAACCCAAAACTTGAAGAGAAGGTAATCTTCCAAAAGAAAATAAATATGTAAAATATTTCAGCACCACCAGTAATGGGGAAAAAGCAAATCAAAACCAAAACAAGAGATCATCTTTTTCATTTCTTTTCTAAGTATGGTTATCATCTAAAAGAAAAAGTACAACAAACTCACAGACAATGTGGAATTAAGGAAATGCTTATACCTTCTTAATGGAAACGTAAGTCAATACAGACACTATGGTCATTTTTGTGGGGATATTTCAAAATTTTGACACATATCTACCATATGACACTGTAATCCCACTTTGAGTATAATTCTGAAGTAAATCAAATAAGTATGTTAAAATTACATCTACACTTCATGTTCATCACATCATTATTCATTATAACTAAGAAATGGAAATAACTGATACATTCGTAAAGTTATTAAAAAATAAAGAAAATAGAGTACATACATAGAATTCTATTCTGTTCCACCATTAAAAAGAATGAAATCCTGTCAGCTGTTGACCAAATAAATGAAACTGGAAATCATTAAATGAAATTAAATAAGGCACAGAAAGATGAGTATCATACGTTCTTACATGGAATCTAAAAATGTCAAACTCTTAGTGTTTCAGAATAGAGAGGTAGATATAAGAGAACTGTAGTGTGTGCTTGTGTTGGGGGGATAAAGAAGTGCTGCTCAATGGATAGTAAGTTATAGCTAGATTATAGTGAGGTGTGCTATTTCATAGTGTTTCAGAAAACTAGAAAAAGGGATTTGAATTGCTTTTTACATAAACAAGTGAGAAATATTTAAGGTGAACGATATGTGTTGAACCTAGTTATTCAATGCATGCATACATGAAAACATTACATGGCACCTGATTAATACATATGAGTTTTGAGTTTTCATATATCACTGAAAAAAATAGTTTAATAAGCAGTAATAAAATACATAAAAAGTACAAAATGAAAATCAAAAGTAAATTGAGTGAATGAATGGTAACAGACTAAGATGAAACAATAAAATCAGGATGTTTGAAAGGGTTATCAATGGAAAACAGTAGCCAATAAAGTTCAAGAAAGAGCCATATTTTCTACATCTATATATTTAATTCTTCTAAATATTTTACATGAAAAATAAGAGTGGAATATGCAATGCAAAACTGGCTTTTTTCAATTAGTGTTTTCAAGATTCATCATGTTGTGGCATGTATCAATACTTCATTCCTTTCAACAGCTGAATAATATTCCATCACAAGTATCTATCATGATATGTCATGCATTCACAGTGGATAGGTATTAGAGTAGCTGTTTTCTTTGCTTATTCTGAGTACTGCAGTCATAAACATGCAAGTGCAAATATTTGTATTACTGGTTTCAATTATTTTAATACACAAATTTTTTTCATTTGAATGTGATAAACTTTTAGGACTTTTAATAAAGTAAGTACAAAATAATTTATTTTTAAAATATCAGGTTTATTGATGCGAGAGTGATGAAAAGTGAGAAAATGGAAGATAGTAATCTCAGCAACATGGTGAACTGAATTAAGACAGTAAAAGGAGATGTAAAAAATGATAGCATTTGACATCTGATTTGAAGGTAGTTTCAGGAACATTTACTGAGTACATGAATGAGAATATAACCTAAATTATCCTTTAAATAACACTTCTAAAAATAAAAGATCTATACATTGAAATTTATAGCACTCTGAAAAAAGAGATAGAAGTTGATATCAGAAAATGGAAAGACATCCCGCTCATGGATAAGAAGAACCAAAATTGTGAACATGGCCATTCTCCCAAAACTGTTATACAGATTTAATGCAATCCCAGTCAAAATACCATTAGCATACCTCACAGATCTAGAGAAAACACTCATAAAATTCAGTTGAACACAGAAGAGACCTAAAATAGCAAAGACAATCTTGGGCAACAAAGGCAAGGAAGGGGGCATCAAAATCCCTGACTTGAAATTATACTACAAAGCTACTGTGATAAAATCAGCATGGTACTCACAAACAAAACAAAACAACAGACCTGGGGATCAGTGTAACAGATTAAAAGATGGAGATACAACTACAAACACTTCAGTTATCTTATCTTTGACAAAAGGGCCAAACATGTTCACTGGAAGAAAGATATCCTCTTTAATAAATGGTGCTTGAAAAATTGGCTTTCCATATTCTGAGGACTAAAACTAAACCCATATTTATCACCATGCACTAAATTAAAGTCAAAATAGATCCAAAATCTAAATATTAAAACAGAAACACTAAATCTACTGGAAGAGAGAGTAGGTAGAATCTTGAAGACATAGGGGTAGGCAGAGAGTTCACAAACAAAAACTAAACTGCATGGAAAGTACTTCAAAGAATCAACAACTGGGATCACATCTTATTAAAAAGATTTGCACATCAGAAAGAAAAATCACCAGCACAGTGAAAAGAGAACTCACAGTGGGAAACAGTTTTAGTCAACTGTCCCTCAAGCAAAGGTCTTCTATCTAGAACATATAAAGAACTGAAAAAAATCAGGTCCCCCATATTCAAAGACTCGATCCAGAAATAAATATCTGTGATACACACTTCTCAGAGGAAGAAATACAAATGGCAAATAATTATATATAAAAAAATGTTCAACATCATTGGTCATTAGAGAAATGCAAATTAAAACGACACTGAGGTTCCATCTCACTCCAGAAAGAATGACCAGGATCACAAAATCAACTAATAACAAATGCTGGGGTGGGGGACTCTTCTCCTATGTTGGTGGGGTGTAAGGCTGTGGAAATAAGTGTGGAAAATTAAAAAAAAAATAGGATTAGAAATCTTGTTCAACCCAGCTATTTCCCTTCTGAGTTTTTTTCCCCAGAAGAATTAAAGACATCCACTACAGTGTTGTATGTGTTCCCATGTTTATAGCAGCACAATTTGTAATAGCTAAATCCCAAATGCCCATCAACTGAAGAGTGCTTAAAAAGAGATGTGGTATTTTTATATAGTGGAGCCATAAAGAAGGATAAACTTGAGGTTTTTTAGGTAAATAGATACAAGTAGAGACCATATTCATAAATGAAATAAATCAAATTCCTATGTGTAAACATCATATTATCCCTTTAATATAAGAAACTGAGAGAGTAAATGAGATCCAAAATACACAATAGATATCACGAAAGGAAAAAGAAACTGCTCAAAAGGAAGTAACAACTGGATGGGAGAAAGGAGAAAAGGAAGGGAATGAAAAAGCAATATATACCTATAACAGCCAACATAAATATACTGCTAATTTCTTTAAATTCATTGAAAAGTTTGTGCTTATACTGTTTGATCAGTTTTGCATGCTTATATTCTGAAATCTGAGCAACTGCTTTAAGATAACCATATGCAATATATTAACCATTGTTAATTATCTTGCTTTGAAATAACGTATCATTTTTTTTATGGTTTTTTTCTTTTTGAAAAACAAAACAAGACTCCCAAGTTATGGACACAGCATTTTGGTGAATGACCATATCACTTACTGAAATGTTTGCAATTTTAAAAAGCATTAGAAAACAAGTTTGCAAAGGAAATCAGCGGTTTCTGTCTGGAAACTTAAAGCTTTACTCTTGTGGGACACCTGAGGTGGATGTTCATTTAGGGCCAGGAGAGGAAGTTGGGGCGCATTTCCACCTGCGCCCCGCGTGACTGTTTAAGAGTTGTACAGCGGAGAGCGAGCTACACTTTTGTTCATCCGGGCATTTAAAGGCTGGAAGAAAAACAGGAGGCAAACAAAGTAAAAGCCTAGAACTGTAACTAAATTTTAAAAAGTGGTGAACTTGCTAGGTCAAGTTCTGATATAATGCGTTTCAGAGAAATTAGTGTCCTTTCTCAGGGCAACTGGAGAGGGCCGAAAAGAAAGGCCAGGAGACACTAGAGGCCCAGGGCTTGGGTAGCTCCTTGGGGACCTGCTGTGAGAGGGCCAGGCTGGGGTGCGTCACTGAGCAGTCGCTGGCCTTCAACCTGCAGAGAGCCCTGTAATGGAGGCACAAAGCACACTTGAGGAAGCGGCATGGAAGGAACAGCTTAGACGCTGAGTGTGAGTGTGAGTGTGCACACACACCCATGGGGGAAGAACCTTAGGTGCTGTGTGTGCATGAAGACAGAGCAATTTAAGGTCTTGCCAAAGAAACTGAACCCTGTGTTCAGGTACAGATGCAGACCCTGAAGCGGAGGGTGCTGGTGAGGGAAACTGAGGCAGGTCTCTCCTGATTGCTTCCATTTTCCAAGTAAAATACTGTGGTGCCCACCACCCCCTCCCCCAACACACACACAAACACAGACATATGCATTTATTGTTTGGGTAGAGTTTTAGTCACATCTGAGACTGTAGTCACTAATCTAAAGAAGAAGGTAGGCTTGTCTCCCAATTAAAGAGTGGAGATGATTCCTATGACAAGGTTCAGAATCCTTCATCATGTCTAAATCAGAATGCTTACAATTTCACAAAGGCAACATTATATACATATCGCAATGTACATAAAAGCTTGTTCATATTTCTGTAGCAAAGACATCAATAGCCACATTAAGTGCAGTTAAGAAAGAGTTTAACTCATATATTCCGGTTTGGTTTTGTTTACCAAAGACTTAACATCTAAACCTTTTAGCTTTCATAGATTTTCAGATTCTATACATGTAAATAAAATCCTGTGGAACCTTAACTTGTTGCATACTTCCTTGATGCGCTGGTTGCAGAAGATGTTAATTGAGGCTAGAAGCACAAAATGCATCTGTGACTAAATAATGTTTTAGAAACACCACATTTTAATTACTTTCTTGGAGATTCTTGAAGCACATTAGCATAAGTGCTCTGAGGAGACATAGCACTTTATATTTAATACTTAGAGAAACCTTCTTCCCAGGCTTTCCCTCTCTTGGCACCACTGTTAGCGCATCCAGACTAGTTTTTCCTTACTGGATTGAAGAGGAGGTACATTGTTCAAAATAGTGAGAAGAGATAGGAAGGGAAGACTGTTGTGACACCATAAATGTATGTAAGTTAGGCTCGTAGAAAATGGTTCCAGTAACTGTAACCACAGTGACGGAAACTGAATATATGTGAATCCCTACTGAATGTTCTGTAGTTTTATAGTACTAGCTAAATTTTTAAAAATCTTGATGTTGTCTCATTGGATTTTAACAAGTAAAATGCTCACTATTAGACAGAACATTTGATATCATATTTATTCCTATTAGGTTCTAAAAGACAGTATACTATTTTTGATTCTTACATAATTCATTTTATATACAAACCCAATCTAATTTTTCTTGGTCTTTTGCAATCCATGGTTCCCCTTCACTTAGTTACCATGTTTTTACTATCACTCATTAATGAAATGGAGACCATGTGCTGAATAAGCATTGCCAAGGCTGTATTTTATAAAAGAAAGGCAATTAATACTTTTGTATGCTTACTCAAAGTTTTTCTTTTTTAATATAGCTTTTGTCTGGGCTCATATTCTAATGGTGAGTCAGTTTATAAGACTACACTGAATATAACAGGTACAGTTGTAATACATGTGTATTAACAAGCACTTGCTAGCATAGCAAAGAAGAGAGAGTTTTCTCTCTCTGGAGAAATGAAAGTTCTATCAGAATCTTCATCCTGTCAACTGATAGGATTAAATAATTCTCAGCCAAAGTTTAAACTTACTTGAAAATCTGATATCTGGAAATTTTTTAAAACTGAATTCATTTGTGAAAGATTATGTGATGACCCTGACCAATCTAATTTCTACAGAAACAAGTTAGTGTTCTTCCTGATTCATTTTTCTAAAGTAAATGAAAGAGTTTCTAAGTTTAAATATTATCATTAATTTTTCTATAAGGATATTTTAAAAATTATGATAAGCATCACAGGCAATAGAAATTAATGTTTTAGAGCTCTGAGGAAATGAAGACATTATTGTTCCCAATACAGATTTGAAGAGATTGTTACATTTAGCTAAAACTCTCACATGGCAATATGGCTATATTTTCTTTTAGTGTGCTTTGGAACTTTTTCAGGATACCTGAGGGAATATTGTTGGGCCAATATATGATAAGTATTCTTGATGAATAAGGCTTTTATGTGAGAAAAATAGAATCTTGTCACCTGTGAAATATACTTGAGATAAAAACAAATTGTAAAGTCTCTTTGGAAAAGAACTCCATAGGATGTACTGGAAAACTGTAAAAAAATGTATATTCTTCATTGTGGCAATTCCATACTTTGCAACTCCATTTGGAAGAAATTATTATTAACATCAAACAAAGTTTAATCAGAGATATCCACTTCATTTTTGTTTATAGAAGAGAAAGTAAAAATGATTTGAAAGTCCAAGCTAAACAAATAGATTTATAACTTTTACATCTACTCTATAGATGTTTACACTTATAAAAGTACTATTGAAAATTATGCAATAACATGAAAGATATTTATGAATGAAAGACTTAAGATACAGCAACCTTAGAATAGATATCAGTCCCACATTAAATTCAATGTTACATTAATCCTTTTTGCTCTTCATGATCATTGTAGTAGGATGACTAGCCATCCTAATTTGCTGACACAAGGTTTCCCCACATGTGGGACTTTCTTTGAGAAAAGCAGGAAAATTCCAGGCAAACCAGGACTACTGGTCATCTTTCTTTATAGGAACTTCACAGATACTTGATAAACTAATTTCTAAGACAAAGTTCTTTGCCATATACAATTGTAAATATACATTTTTTTTATTTTGCAGAAATGTGAAAAAGAGTAATTCATGCAATTCTGGTAGTGGCTATATCATGAACCAGTAAAGTTGTTTTTCTCTTTTCTACCTTTCCATATATTGAAAGTTTTATATAATGAGTTTCCATTTCTTATAAAAGAAAAATGATATCCTGAAAAAAGCTTCTGAATTCTCACAGTTTGAGACACCAACAAAATAAAGATCAGCCAAGTGCTTTGTAAAATTGAATGCTTTAAAATAAACACCTCAAACTACACCATAATTTTCTATAAATTATTACTGATCACTATAGGAGTCTGCAAGTCCAAAAACATACATTCTAAGAGAAAAATTTTAAAACTACACATAAAATGACTGTGTTCAAATTTACACACATTAAACATTTGCAGTCATTTGAAATGTCTTTCTTTGATATAAATATAATGCCATGTATCTTTTCTCATGTGACTTTATAAGTGTTCAGAAAAGAGGAAATCATCTCATACATTAATTCTTAATCATTTTTGAATTATTAACCTTCTTCCCAGAAAATAAATATAAAATTTTGAGTGTGATTGATTGTGTGAACAATGATGCTGAAAATATCTGCTAAAAACATGTCAAAGAAAATAAACCTTCTTACACTTGAGTATACTGTGCCACATATGTTGATGATATTCCACAGTTAACTAAAATTGCATAAACAAGGAAGACAAACTTTATGAAGGCAAGGACCTCCCAGTTCCAATAATCTCAATTCAATTTAAAGCATCTTACATGGAAGTTTGAAAAGCAAGGGAAATACAAGAATAACTTCTCTCACTAAGGAACTTATACTTCACTATGATGTGGACAACATGACTTTCTTCCATTAAGACAGAAATGAATACAGTTCAAAAAGTAAATAAGCTGTGAAAAAAAGTAAATGAATTGTAGTATGAGTCAGTGAGAGATAAACAAGGCATGGCCATTACTTTAATAAGAAAATGCCTTATCCTACAAAATATATTATCCTATAAAGTTCATTTTATTATATAAATTTAGGAAAAGTTTCATTTGTGACCCAGTTCCATTAATCTCAAGGGAGTAACTGCTGGAGTGTCAAGTGTGCGACCTGCCAGGCCAGAGAAGCAACTGCTTGTAGAAAATATGACCCAAGTCAGTCCTATTGGTCCAAAGTATTTGGACATGAGAGGAAATAAAACCTTAGTTTCCAAGAGCTTCCCCAAAGGCTTAGAAAGAGAAGACCAATTGTATGTTTTGATAGTTTTTTTCTGGGAGTTCCTAATGTTTGAACAATAAATAAAATATAGTTATTTTCTGTTCTTTTTCTTTCTTCCTTGAGCCAGTAAAAGTTGGATTTTCTAAAACTTTTCAACAGAAACTGTCATAATTGGAACTAATACCATATAATTAGCTAGTCACATAGCTGGAACTTCAGTACAGGCTTTCAAGCTCTGAAACTTAAAAAACATTTTGGATCTGTGATATGTCACAAAGAGATACTGATAGCCAGATAGGTAAAGCGATATATATTCAGTGTTTCCTAAAACTTCCAGGCCTTGTTTACTTTATGTCTTCAGTGTGGCCAGTAAACCACGGTCCACATCCTCTTTGGGGTCCCTCAGCTACCTAAGAGTAAGACTGTGCTACATAGAGCACTTTAGTCCAATGAGCTGTATGTCTCTGACAGTGATAAGACAAAATAATCTAAGCCCTTTAGATTTTTATGAGTAAACAATTTATATTTTAAAAGGTATCTGCAATAAAGACCCTTACCAATGAGGAATGTTCCATCTTATCCCACGTAATTCTGCCATGAAGACTTATATTACGTAGATGTGTGTATATCTTAGCGTTAGGACCCAGTTCATTCAGAACTCTATATCACACTCTTTTGGCTACAAGCAGCTTTTAGTTCATGCATTGCAAGTAGACCTCCATCTTTTTCACTTAGGCATAACATTTCCTAATAAACTAACTTTTTCATGTCCTTGACACAATGATTTTGTAGTGATGGCATTAAGCTAAAACATGGCCACTGAACTCCTTCCTACTACACATCTCAATATAATAGGCATACAAACTCTAATGTGCATAGAAATATTATTTTTAAGATATAAGATATCAAACACAAAGAAGGTTTCTGATGGTTACTAAAGAACTTGTAGGTAAAGTGTGATGCATAAGCTTCTTTCAGAGCTCTCAGTGTTTTAGTGGCAGTGGTTTGAATAGCCATATCTGTTCTAATCCTCCAGATAAGCTGGCCTGCTTGCTGATTGCCCTTCTGGTAAGAGTGTGAGAGGCAGGGGTGGAAACGGTCACCTGGAGAAGGAGAATGCATTCTCTGCCAGCCTGATACTTCCAGTGATGCATTTAGATGCTCATATTCGCTACGAGACATTACACTGACTCTGATGGGTGCTCGGGGAGTAAGTACATTATTCCAGACTTCAGAAATGTCATGGAGAAAGGCAATTTACTAGATGGAATCAGAGTGATCTAAAAAACTTTGGGTCTTCCTGGCTTCTGGCCTCTCATTCCCTATCTCCAACCTGAAGGATGGAAATATTTATCTCATCAACCTCTGGACAATGCAGAACGTACAAGGCAGTGCAAGTAGGCATTGGAGTGCAAGGTTCACTCATTTCCCTACATGACAGACCCAAACTCTGCTGGAAGTTTCCTGGTCCTCTGTGTTACATTTTTGCTAATAAATTATATATAAAAGTATTATATTATTTTACTCATGTAAGTATCAGTGTAATAAAACTTTTGCTAACCCAAGAACCACATGGACATCTCCTTTTTGTTAAAACCACTGCTATAGATTTTCAAGATAAGTTAAAATTCCATGTATCCTTTCTTTGTTGTTTTTTGGAGGGAGTCCATTCTCAAAATGGTGTGTTCTTTTTGAATTTCAAAACTTTTTAAAGATAAAGAGGGCATCCATAAAGCCCCTCCCACAGTGCTTGTCCATGTCACCCTCAGTGCAGCAGGTTTTACCATTTTTCACACCCCCTAACACACAAAGACATCATTCTATGCACGCGTATGAAGGGGAGAAGCAGAAAAGGAGAAGAGGAACAGAGGTTTATCACGCTGTGAGAAAAGGTGAGCTCCCTCCTCCTCTCTGTTTGTAGTTGCTTATCTGCACTCAGGGGGAGGAATGAAAATCCTGTGCTCCTTGAGAAGACACCCCATCCTGTACTTGGCAGCAACTCCCCAGAGGACACTGGGATGAAGCTAAAAAGCTGGCTAACAGGTGACGACTGTCTTTCTGGGGAAAAGAACTTTGTCCTTTGCAGAACATGTTGATTTCTATAGCATATGCTCTTGCTGGGACCAGCTGTCAGCCAGCGAGAAGAGCTGGGCAGAGTCACCCAGGCCTGCCTGTTGGAGTGGCCCAGTCCATTTCCTGTAGGAGGGTCAGTCCTGTCACCAGCCTGAAAGACTGTGGGCTGCTAGTCTTCATAACACAGACTTTCATCAAGAGAAGTATTCGTTCATTTTGGGACTAAGTGCCATGCATATGTTACATTTTTTGAACATTAGTGGACAGCTGGATTTTCCAGCAAACCCCAAGATTTAAAAGATATTTAAGCGTGCATGAGTCTAAGTAGTTACTCTCTAAGTGCATGATTCTAAGTAGTTACCCTCTAATATTAAAAAATCACTGATTTCAGAGAAGCGACCTGGAATTTAAAACATATTTTCCTTTGTGTTTTATTACTGACCATCTTTCAATTTGCACCCTCCACCCTTTGTGCATGCACTCTGATTTTCTGGAATCTGTTCCCCAGCTTCCAAACTGCAAAAGGTAGTGTCTTTTACCATTTGCAAATTCTAAGAAGAGCCTCATTGTATGGTGGAAAGAAACCAACATGTGATTCCACCAGCCTATGAAATTACATGTTGCTTGCACATTCAAATAACTCATATGAGTAATAGATGTAACTTAGAAATCTTTCCAGAAGGGTGGGAGAAGTGTCCAGTGGGGGGAGAAAAGGATAGCTAATGTTCCAGTAGAGGTTGCAGTTTCATAGGAAGAATAATTTCTAATGTTCTTCAGCACTGTGGGATGTGATTTTGACAACGATTAATTGTATATTTCAAAATAACAAGGGAGGATTTGGAATGTCTAAGGAGTTAAACATTCCAGTTACACTGATATGATTGTTACACATTGTAGCTGTATGGAAATGTAACATTGTACTTCATAAACATGTACGATTACTATGTGTGAATTAAAAATGTATGTTAAAAACCCAGATCTTTACTGGAAATGTCCTAGCAAAAATCATTTTTCTTATTCCCCAAACAAGAAAATATACATTTAATTCATGGCTTATTTAAATGATAGTAAATCTCTAAGTTTCTGCGTGTCTTAGAAACTCTTTATATCTCAGAACCAGTACGAGGTTACTTAGCTTATACTAACCAAACTCAACCTATATTCACTGAATATCCTGTACTCTTTGGAGTTGCTCAAATTCCACAGAATAATTACTGTGCTAAGATCCAGAGGAAAACAATAAAGTAGGCCTTTGTTTAAATGCCTAATTGGTCTTTCCCAAATTCCCTATGTAAAGAATGCAACAGATTGATTTCATATTTAAATCAAAGTGGGA
This sequence comes from Hydrochoerus hydrochaeris, assembly GCA_004027455.1. Taxonomy (NCBI): domain Eukaryota; kingdom Metazoa; phylum Chordata; class Mammalia; order Rodentia; family Hydrochaeridae; genus Hydrochoerus; species Hydrochoerus hydrochaeris. The sequence goes on along the minus strand of PVLA01002340.1, from coordinate 52,114 downwards.
TATTTCAGAATTTTTTTCCCCGATAAGGAAAGCATTAGACTTCAGGAGAGATGTGGGCCAGAAACAGCCCTTGGTGGTAACTTTATTTTGGACAAGAAAATATAAAGGGCATGGACTTCAATTTTATTCTTTTATTCTTCATTGTTAAAAGTAGTTTCACTGTGGAAATCTTGCAAACATAAGCCCACACAAACTCAGAAACACAGAGGCATGAGAACAAGAAAACATAAATCTCACAAATTTAAAAATAAAAGAATTCTCTAAATGTGCTCTTAGGAATTTTTTTTTTAATACCACAGTTATTGTCAGCACTTAAAATACTCTGTTTTTGAAAAATAACCAAAATAATCAAATGGATTACATACTGAAGTTTGGCAGTTTACTATTCTTTTTATTGCAAAACTAAGTAGAAACCAATAACAACAACAACAAAAAAAGACCACTACATACTCTTAAGAAGCTGTTAGTCGTTGGCATTCATGCCTGCAGTCCCAACACTCTGGGAGGCTGGGGCAGGAGGATCGTAATTTCCAGCCCAGTCTGAGCAGCCCAGAGATTTAGGGAGACTCTGGTCAAAATAAAAAAGGGCTGCAGATAGAGCTGAGTGCAGATGCCCAGGGTTCAATCCCTGGTAGTAGAAAAAAGAAAAAAAGAAAGCTAGCAAATCTCTTGCAGGGCCATCTGTTCCAAGCTAACAGCACGGTAACTCAATGGTGGCACAAATGCTGCATTTAATTTTTCAACATGAGCATATTGATTATTTTATTTAATATGCCACAGAGTGAGCCAGAGAGCCTTACTCTAAAAGCAGCTGCAATGGAAAGTGACAAGAGTTTTATTACTGCTAGAAGGTACCTAGTGGAGCTCTGGGAAATATTACAGATTTCCATCCCAAAAAGGTCATAAAAATTTATGAGCCACAACAACGAGGCATAGACTACCAGGAAAAGTGACAAATTCCAAAAGGGATCTCAAATATAAGTTCAATGGTGTTGAAGTCTGTGACATTTCATTATTATCCACTTTAAATATAGGAGAGCAGCAGAAAGCATTTATTGCTCGCTGGAGCACAGAAACTATTATTTTGAAGATAACATCAACATATGTAAGCATGTAGGTCCCAAATTCAAATAAAAATTCTGACAGATAAAAATATTTCACTAATGAATGCTAATGCTCATATAGAAATCACAAAATGTGAATGCAAAGTACAGCATTTAAAATTAGAAAATCTGGAACCATACTATCAGTGCTCATCTATAAAGTGGAACAATTCAACACATTTGGGATGCAAGTGGTCATAAGGCTATTCTACTACTTATGCATCTAGAAATGATGAAAAAGTGCAGCACGTGAGTTTGGGGTTTCCATGAAGTAACAGTGATAATCCATTCTTAGAGGTGAATCTACAAACTGATCATTTCCTAGGTATCATCTGAACGGATCCCAAAAGTTTAGAGAAGTCTCACATTGAGCAAATGAGAGAGATTTACCATGATAAATTATGAAAATGCTTGGTCTGTCAACCCAGTTCTGTAAACCTGGGCTACCTTCCAGCTGGTATAATTTTGCATGGCAATAACATCATACCTGGCTATCCCAATTGACTTGCCCTTCCTCTTACAAAAGAGTGCAGCCCACTAATATCCAGTGTCACCCTGTGTTCCTCACAGAAGAACTTTATATAGAATCAAAAATACATCTCTACAATTAGAAGAAACTTTAAAGATGATAGCCTGTGTACCTTCTAATGTAAACTTTAGTTTGTTTTTTAGTTTGATTTTAATAGTAAAAGGTACTTTGGATTTAATTTCTAGCTTTTGTGTTTCTAATCAACTGTAAATTACTTGCAGGTGTGCCTCTCATTTTCCTTTTTGGCTACTTAAAAATTTAAGTGAGGAAAACACATAAAGGGATTTAGCATAATTCCTGGCCCCTGGTAAATGTTCAGTGTGGTTATAATATCTTTATAATCCTTCTTTTCATAATTGTCATCTTATTACCACATTTGTTAATTTATGCTGGGCTAACTTGAACTGAATTCTACTCAGACTTGTTCATTGTCTCCCAGAGAGCTAAGTCACTTTTGGTTACTTAAAAATTTTATTCTTCAATTTAGTTCAAACTTTGGAAAGCTCTAACATTCCTTTTAAGACAATTCACAAATGTATAGCAGTTCTAGGCAAAGTATTTCCCCTACTTTATAATTATTGCCTAGCCTATCCTTAGCAAAAATTTTTAATTTTGTTTATTACTCATAAAGTCAACCTTGGCAGTTATATCCATATTCTATTTACCCTTTGGGTGGTTAAATAGCATTAATTATTTGCATGGAGATACTTTCCTTAATTTCTAGAGTGGTCTTGCAAAACTAATAATATCTAACTTATAATGCATTTGTTCTGGTTCATGATTTCACATTTATTATCAATAGATTAACTCGCTATGTTTTCCTCCGAGATTCCCAAATAAAGAAAATAATAATTTTTGTACTTGTCTTTCTTTTTTTGCCTAGAAAGTCTTGAGAGTATATGTATTTTCTTTAAAAACTTTTTACTATAACTTTAAACAGAATCATTAAATTTCCAAACTATTATGCAAAGAACCGCTGAAAGACTCTCAGCTGGGAGTTTCCACAGAGCTGGGGATGACTCACCACTCTGTGTCACACTTGTGAAAAATGCCTGGACTTCAGGAGTACCAGCTAGTTTTAATAAGATAATATTCAACTAGTGGCATTGTTGTCACTAGTGAGGAAAACACATAAAGGGATTTAGCATAATTCCTGGCCCCTGGTAAATGTTCAATGTGATTATAATATCTTTATAATCCTTCTTTTCATAATTGTCATCTTATTACCACATTCGTTAATTTATGCTGGGCTAACTTGAGCTGAATTCTACTCAGACTTGTTCATTGTCTCCCAGAGAGCTAATATTCTGTCTTATTTTTTAGATTTATGGCGAAAAATGAGACAAAGCTTGATCATTTTTAGCAGTTACGTCAAGCCCTTTTTCAGGTATGCTGTCTTTTACTCTTTCATGTAGACCTGAAGTCTAAAAACTATGGACTCTCATTTTGCTTTCTTTCTTTGAGACTTTTATGATTTGAAGTGAATATCTTCAATGTGACTATTCTCATATGTGAGATTTACAATTTTCAACACACTGACAGAATAGAAAATATTTTTAAGATCAGTGTCACACTACTGTGGATACATATATCTTTGTTATTCCCCTATACAAGGAACATACTTTAAAACATATTAAGGTAAAAACTTAGCTTACTTGTGCTTGCAAGTGTTGGCTACCTAATATCTTTATTTATAAAGATGTTGAGGATACATTCTGAAGACAGAGAAGTACTATAGTCTCTTTTTATGAGAACATCTCAGTAAGTTTTTCTCATCTTGGCTTTTCTTTTTTAACTTCCTGATGCTCATTTTTAATAATGTATAAATGTCCATAAATGCTATTCTGACCATGAGACATTTTTATCTATTTCTAATATACAAACAGTAATATAAATAAAATACATAGACTTACTTTGTCTATAAATGTGTAAAATACATAGGCTTACCTTGTCTTCACTTATTTTACAAAATGTTGGGTAAAGAGATTTTGCACCTGGCAAGTCATAAGTATATGTCACCAAAATAAATTATGATGAATTGTGTGAAAGATTCTGGCTCAAAATTATCAGGTGATTATCACAGTAGTTGAGACCAGCAAATGTGATCAGTGGTATACAAATGATTCACGGATCATAAATAGCTACCTTTTATTGCAGTTAGCTCTAACAAGATACCAACATTTCAGAGGAAAATAGCTGTGCTGATAAGTATAAATATAACATTAAATACTAACTATATGTTAACTACTACAACTGCCCATTCATCATATCCTTGTTTTCACTGAAATTTAAAACCTTGAGAAAAATCTAACTTACACGTTAGGCTACCTCACCGAATGTCACCTGTCATCTTTCATGATAGGTACCCTGTCCTCCTTCCTCTCCCATTCTATTTTCTGCAACATTTTTCATGTGCACATACACATACTTACAAGTACACGTGCATACCTGTACACACCTAGCAGGACTAGTACACCCATCAGTGCACACATATATAAAGCTAATAATCTTTGAGCTAATTGATTTTTCACAAAGTGAAATAGATCAATCATTATTAACACTGAGGGCAAATATAAAACACTTTTGCCCTAATAGTGAGGCCCTTTCTCTCTGTATTTCAGGTATGCCTTTTTTTACACAGTGTGTATGTCTCACAGCTTCCACACAGGGTGGACAGTGCAGCCTGTGGGATATCGTGGCACTCTGCAGCTTCTGACAGTGTGCTATTCATCACTTTATTGTTGTAAATTAACCCCTTCACTTTTCTAGCTCCTTCCAGAGATTTTGAGTATTCCGTGGATAATGAAGATAGCCTAAACTGGCAGCTATAAATAGGATTATCCAGTTTAAACGTTGTAACAGTAAAATATGTAGCTCCTAGAATGAGTCCCAGTGATCCCTGATTTATGTCTATAGTAGCCCCTCTGCACGAGTCAGGGCTGGAGCTGGCAACACGCTTTTAATGATAGGATACAGCTCAAATAGAGGGATTTCACTCCGGAGATCGGATTGCATAGGGACTCTGACTAACTCCTTCCTTGCTGCGTCTTTAGGTCCTACTCATTGACTTACAAATCAATTGTTATGTTGTGCAGGTCCTTGAGAGTCTCGTATTGGTCTACAGCCACCAACAAGCAAGGAGCTGAGACCAATAGTCCAATAGGACATGAGGAAGCAAGTCTTCCCAATGGCCACCTGCCTAATACCTATTAATAGGAAAGTTTCAAGCACTGGAAAGCTCACTGCTCCTGAGATTCCATTGATTGCACTAAGCCACACTGCATTTTCCTACAGAAGCCACTGTACAGAAAGTTTCTACCATGTCCTGTGCTGTGATCGCTGGCATCAGCTGCTCCTTCTTTGATAATGAGGAGGTTCAACTGTTAATTCCATTCCCTATTACTAAAAACACTTCAGCCTACCACATTGTCTTAGAGATTTGAGTTTCTTATTTGTAAAATTAATATAATATTAATTTCCTTTCAGAATCAGGATAGATGGCACATAATCAGTGCTTGATAAATGCTAATTAATGTGAATCAAGTCTAAATAGACATGACATAATTTTTGAAAAGTTTCTTTTCTTTGGATAACCTATTTTGAAATTTCACTCATTAACCTTTTTCAAGGGCATATGTTATTTTTTGATTAACTCCTGGAGAAATATTTTAGACTCTAACATTGTCAGGGTTTAAAAAAAAAAAGAGAAGAAAAAGACTTTTTCTATGGTTTTGCGAATTCCTTCAAATTGTCTAAGAGAACTCACTTTAGTACATAAGATCTGCAAAACTAAAATATTTTGTTAGCAAGTATTCCTCATATTTAGATTTTTTTCTATTAATATATTCTTAGAAAGTTTTTATTTTGAAGTGATTTTATGCTTACAGGTGTTGCAAATATAGCACAGAGTTCACAATACCCTGACTGAGCTTCCTTTGGTATTTTAAGAACCTACATAATCTTAAGATAATTATAAACATTGGAAACTATTTATCAGTGGTAAATCCTAAAGCAGTTTTCCAGAGATGGGATGAAGCAGTTCTGATTTCCAGCATTTTCCATTTTTCTTCTTTGCCTGCTCCTATCATGGCTAATTTCAACCCAAAAATACATCATTTTCAAATGAATTTGGAAACAGATACACAGTACCAGCTTGTGCCAAACCAGACAAACTAGCTCCAATAAACCACCAGTATTATCTAAAGTAAACACTTCTACCAAATATGTTTTTCTGTTCTGTAATACTCAGATCACCCACTAACTACTCACGCCGTCATCCTGTTCTGTATGCGCTGCCATTTTAGATTTAACTTGTTCCGTATGCGCCGCCATTTCATACAAGTTAAGTTTCTGTTTCTGGAGTAAGTTTCTGTTTCCCTTTCCCCGAAATGACGTTTCACTCGCATCCCTAAATTTTGAAATTTTACCGCCCTAAAATGACCAACCAGCTCACTGCCCGTGTTCTTATCCGCCTACCCACCAATCAGCTGCGTTGCTCCTCTATAAAAACAAGCTCCCTTAGTTGTAAGGCGCGCAGTCTCTAAACCGGTTACCAGAGGACTGCGTCGCCAGGCTTGGCAATAAAACTCCTTTTGCCCTTGATTAATTGGATCGGATTTTTATTTCTTAGTTAGGATATTACAGTTCTAGGATCCAGCTGTTTGGAGCTCGGGGTTTTTTTAGTTTCTTCTTACTCTGTTAGAGTTTCTCAGACTTGACTTTTGTGATATTGACAGTTTGATGAGTAATGTTCGGTTATTTTGTAGAGTCTCTCTCAATTTTGGTTTCCCTCTGACATTCCACACTTTGGACAAGAAAATGCCACCAAAGTGATGTATTCTTCTCAGAGCTCGATAGCAGGAGCCTGTGACATCAATATATCTGACTGCTTATGGCAGTAACTTTGACCAACTATTTTGCATGTTTATTCACTGTGACACTCCTATTCTCTGTGCAACTGAAAAATACCCCAGGCAGGAGATTCTCTGAGACTGATAACAGCCTGCTAGCCTGTTTCTCCTCTAGTGCTTAGCCACTGAGTTAACATTATTACATGTTTCCTGCAATAATTATTATGGAGGTGTTTGTCTCATACTGATATTCTATTTCTTTCTAATTTCTTGTCCTACTTAGTTCGATTATAGCTTTTCATGGCTTAAATATTCCTATATTTAGTGCCTAAATAAATTGCATAAAAATAAGTCAAGTTTTAGATTACTTTCTTGCCTTCTCTTTAACATTGTTCCTGGCTCCTAGAAGGCACAATGAAAGGAGTGGGAAGCTTTTCTTCCAGAACTCTGTTGTTCTTAAGTCAATGATGATAGAGCTCTTGTTGAAAAGTCAAAAAGCCAGGCCTGGTGGCACATTTCTGTAATCTCAGCACTTGGAAGGCTGAGACAGGAGGATCACTGTGAGTTCAAGGTCAGATTGGATTGCATAGGGAAGTCAAAACCAACTTGAACTACATAGCGACACTTTGTCAAAGCAACAAAACAAACAAACAAACAAATATAATGAAACAACTCATACTGAGGCTGTGGTTAGCAGAAAAAACAATGCCTTGATAAAATTTGCAACAGCATGGGTAGAGTAAACCGAAAAATCTGCTCGTAATTCAAATATGACTTTGGATGAGGTGAGTAACCTTGGCTTCAGCTTTCATCTATAAAACTAGGAAGTTCAATGGGATGATCCTTCATCTCTTTTCCTATTTTGAAAGTACCACTTTAAATTTTTTTCATAATGAACCAAAATTTAGAGAGATACTTTCACATTAATTTCATTTAAATCACATATAACCATCATCTTTCCATTTCTATTAGGCAGACATTATTTTGGCATTCCTAGAAAGTTTTTCTGAGCTTTGAGTATGTCTTTCCTCTGCTACCATGAATTTTATCCATCCGTGAAGATAAACAGAAGATGTAGAGAAAGATTGTCACTTAATACAAATTCTTCACAGAGACTTATTGCTCCAAGAGGAATGAAAGTTAGAATAGTTTATATCATTGCAAAAGGAAATTCTCCCTGTCTACATGTATTTTTTCTGTAATACAGTGTGGTTTATTTCTTGTTCAAAAAGATTGGCTTGTATGTCTTTATGTTTTCCACAGTTAACAGAGTTGCTTCATCATTATGAATGTAGTTATTATAAGAGATGACTATTCATTTACATGACATGTAGAGTATATCTATTATCTCATTTTCTGTGGTACAGACAAGCATTTTCCTCATTTGCAAGGAAGAAAATTATAGGCAATGGAGTTTCATAGTTTCTTTGAACATAACAAATTCCAATGCTAATGTTTGAATAGTAATGTTTCTTATTCTGGGACAATAAGCTATACTATAAATTTCTTTTCATTGAAGAATTTTCTATAGTTTGTTTGATAATAAGCATTTTTTGCTTTAATTACATAGTGTCTACAGGACTTTGAAGTACTTGAATATAGAAACTTTTTCTAGTTACCTGCCATACCCCATACCCAGAGAGGTATGTATAAGTAGACTTCTAACATATATTTTTCTTTATTCTTGACTTTTTGGTTGCATTAACTTCAAAACTTAACCTTATGAGACTCTGCTGAAAGTGCTTCATTTATTAATGTAAATAGTATTTTCCCTTGAGTTTCTCACTTTTTGGATTGGTCAAATTTCATTTTCATATGGACATGGATTATACATATGGCCATTTCTTCTTTAGATCCTTTCTCCCACAGGATAAGGAATTTTAGATTAGGGTTTAGTTATCACATTTACTCTACCATCCATCACATTGATAGATGTAAATCAGATTCAGGGAAGTGATATCCCCAAGCAAATATAAAAATCAATTTTACCTGCTTCACTCAGCATACTTAGGCTGGGTTACATTTTCACATTTCTTCAATTCTTTGAGAACTGCTCATAAGTCATTGACATGAGGGTGTAAGGATTAAGCAGATGTTGAATTGAGCGCCGCTTTAATGAAAATGTATTATAGATGCCTTCCTCCTCAGATGTAGAAACTATCCCATATAAATCCATGGCAACCTTTCCGCCAGCTTCTATAATTAATATATGAGTCCATCAGGAAGCTCAGATTGTGAAAGATGACTTGTGTTCGATTGACAACATCTGACTCACCTGGGAGTTAACTATTTCTCAGACAAGTTGGGGTGCTGCAGTTCAAATTTGGTTAATAAAGGAATCTTAACCCCATTGGTTAGAAAAAGTCTTTAAAAACATGACTTTTATTTGTTGTCAGAATAAAAGTCATTAAGGTAAGTCAATTTCCTTCACGCTTTTAGAAGAGAAAAGGAGGAGGAAAGCATGCAAGCACTTCAAGAACCTGCAAATACTTTTTTGCCTTGTTTTGAACTAAATCATTCTTGCTAGTTCACCAGTCTATAATTATTAAAAACAATGAAAAATTTGGTAAGTAGTCATATACCACACATTTATTAAAGACTGTATGTTGATCCAAAGTATAAAACCATTAATAAGATGCAACAAATACTGCAAATGAATTCTTGAGGTGACTTTTACAAAAAATAAAACTAAATTGGATGCTGCCCTAAATTTCCTTTATTTCCCCAAATTCTGCATGTCAACATGGTTATATTTTGTGTTAAATCCCTTTATTCTGTTCCCATACTCCTTTTCTTTCTCTCCTGTGTGCAAAACTACCTGAAATCACTTTCACTTTTTCCAAGATGGACTTCTCTTCCCATGTGTGAGTGTGTGCTTGTGTATACACGTGTGTGTGTGTGTGTGTGTGTTGGGCCTTTCCTTGACTCAGAGCTGAATCAGGCTTGCCATAGCCTGCCCGGCCTGGTACTAACAAAATGGTTTTCTCTGTCTTTGGAAGTTTTCAAAAGACGATGTACATTATATATTGTTTTAATCTCTCAAAGCATAATGAGCTCCTGTTAATGAGTTTTAATTAATGAGTCTCAATACAGTAGAAACTGAAGTCATTTGTCTTGCAATTATCTGCAACCTTTCACATGGCTCTGCTTAACACCTAGTACTATTTCGCTTCCAAACTCAAGGCAGTCGTCAAAGAACTATGGAACAGAAAACTCTTAAAAAAAAAACATGGAATGTGAAAAACAGGATAGGTACAGAATGTAAGGAGCAATAAAATATTGAGAGCAAGAGGAAGACTTCCACAGAATTCAGGTGAAAGAGAACAAGAGACAAGGCAAGGAGAATAAGGGAGAATACGGGAGACACGGTGAGAACATAGATCTTAGGTGTGAATTAAGGGAGTGGTGTGTGTCAATGAGGATTCTGATGCTCTTAGTACTCAGGTAGGATTACAGCAGAATTTAAGTATTTTCCAATCACTCGATAATATTAGTTGACTATTTAGATGACATTTTTATAGTTTAAATCCAACCTATCTCAAATTCTTCAATCTAAAAGTATCACAAGAAATACAAAGGGAAGTTCTATATTACTGCTATGGTTTTTCTATGGAAAAATGGAAATACCATATACTTTAAAATATGTATTTGTTATAAGTATCAAGACCTGATGAGACTGTCTTAGTTAATAGGAGCAAGAGGTTCTGGTAGGTGGTGTGCTACTGTACAGTTGAACAACCATAGCTAGCAATAATGTTCTGCTCATTTCTAAAACTTTAAGGAAGCACTTTGAAAGCTTTTCAACATAAATAAATGTTAAATATTTGAGGAGATGTATTTAAACATTACATAAGTTTATGTGCATCAAAACACTAATTGGTATTCCATTAATATGAACAATTTTATGCTATTACTGGTTAAAAATAAAGTTTATTTTAAAAAATAGTTGTTAATTTTTGGAAGAAAAATCTGAAATCAAGGCTGTCTGGTTTGGGAATTTGCCACACCCTTTTTCTTCCACTCATTTCACAGGTCATTATCACATCCAAAGGGAGGGAGTGTTAGAGGGGAGCAAAGTGTGACTCCTACTTATCACACCCAGGTGTAGATTCCTGAGTCACCTTTCTAAACAGTGCTATAAGCCATAAAAATTCCTCTCCTCAAAAACCAAAATAAACTAAACTTTCCATGTATCAGCATTGCCTGGACAAGGAAAATATCTACTTCTAAGCTGTACCACTGAAAATCGTTTACAGTTGTTGACCTGCAAAAATGTTAGATTTCACAGCTTAAAAAAGAATTTGAGTCAGGATAATGAAAAAGTTATTCATTTTTTATTAATCTCTATTTTGTATGTATTAGCTGTGACTTTAGAAAATGCATTACCAAAATTTCCTGAATTATTAAGACCATGTGAATTTAGAACTTTGGGGAATCACCATAGGTATTTATATACCAAATATGAGCAACAATAATTGCTCCTATAAATCCAGCTTCAGCTCCCTGTATATGATTTGTTGTTGAAGCAGACTGAGAAACCACATTAAGTTTTAATCCATAAAGATATAATATGAAGAGAAATAGGCCTTGGGAATGAGAGTTAGTTGGAGACTTAATCTTTCTGCCCTTGATTAAAACTTTTGAACTATTGATTCTTTCATGATTCTTTATGCACTTTTACATGAAACAATTCTAATAATAATTACAAGAATTATTCAAGTGCACAATTACTCTTATTGTTACAATTAGATAATTATTAATAATGCATAGGTATTGACTTGCATATATTTGAAATCCAAGTGTTACTATGCCTTTGGCAGTGATTTTCACATTTTATGAAAAATGAACTGATTGATTATTATATGATTGGGATTGTTAATAACTTAAGCCTTGTGCATGCACACAAGCTCACAGAAAATATCAGTAATTCTGGTTGAATTCTGCTTGCATATCTGATGGATTAGTAAGTGATGTTACATGTTTAGGAAACTGAGTTTTATCTATTATTGAAGCCTTAACAATGAACCAATCAGATGCCTTGGTAACTGACATTCATGAATTATGCATTTTATTTCAGTTAGTTGTATGAGTTTGGGTAATTTGCATGACTTCTCTGAAATCTCCAACTTAATTTAGGGATCAAGATACTTGGCCTAGAGATTTTAATGAAAACTAAGTGCAACAGTATGGGATTTCTGCTTTGTTAGTTTTTAGGAAACACAACCGAAAAATAATGCATGTATTTTTGGAACAACTGGCTTCATTTTGAGAAAAGCATATTGTAATATTTGTTTTTTCTCAATAATTCTTTGATTAAATTCATATTATATTTTAAACAGATTTTCAATTCTTTCAAATTGCGTGTAGTTCTGATAATTTTCAATGTTGTTATTGTTGACACAATATATATGACAAAAGGTAAAACTATTTCAAGGAGCTTGAAATTGTTTACATTTTTGTAGTATTGTGACAAACAATAAAACCAATAAAAATTTTGCCTCCTAAAATACTGTGGTCTATTAAAGAGAATATTTGATAAATGCAAATGTCTGCCACATAATAACAAATATAATTGGCACATATTTCAGGAACTGTGTCAATAATTCCTTTTATTTCTTTCACTATAAATCAGTTTGAATAAAGAGAGTTGTATAAATTCTAATTCTGTTAAGTACTAAGTGAAAAAGTATTAAGTGCTAAGTATGTATATAGCAATCAAATCAAAATCATCTTCAATAATTTTTCTAGGGCAACATTTTGCAAATAAATCAATTAACTTAAAACTTTCTGAACTCCTACTACAGCAAATTAGTACGTGACATGATATGTACACATATAATTAATATTTTAGAAGTCAATACTATTTAATTATTTCAAGACATAATAAAGATTAAAAAGTATAAAGATTAAATAGTTTAAGAATCAGGTTCCAGAATTCCAATGATATTTCAGTTAGTATGCTGAGGAAAACATTTATATAAAAGTCAACACAATATACTTAGTTTAAAAATGGTGTGAGAACATATAACCTGGAAATACAACCCCAACAAATAAAAATAGATTTCTGCACAGCATAGCTCTTTTAAATTACACTCTTGTGATAAACAATTTAACTCCAAAAATATGATTTCTCTGCTAATATTCCCGCTGACCACTCTAAGTACTGTATGAAGACTCAGTTTTTCCGCAATTCTAGAAATGGCTTTTTCATAAGTGCCCACTGAGCTAACTTTGCTAAATGCAAATCTCCCTAGGTAACAAAATTCAGAAGCAATGTGAGCTGGCTTTTGCTGACACTAATTCCACATTATGGCACATGAACTCTTGTAGTAGAAAATGCAGAAGTATGACTTGTAAGCTAGGTCACACTTGATATTAACCTTTCTGTGCATCACTGTAGGATTTGGAGTTTTTGGATTTCAGTATGAATTAAGTAGGAAATGAGGTTGGATATGTCATTACTCAATGGCAAAATCAGACCTTGCTCTTCGAAGACAGCAACAAAATATAGAGAAGCATTTTTCAAACTTCAACATGCATACAAATTAGCTGGGCATCTTTTTAAAAGGCAGATTTTTTTATTCATAGTTCTGGAAAAGAGATTGTATATTTAACAACATCTTAGTTGATTCCTCTGCCATGCTCTGAGGTCTTAGCTTTGGATTTCAAAATTAGAAAATGGTACTATCCAAGGATATATAATGGGAGCTGCATATGTATTTTGAGTTTTACAGCATTGATCTTACACAACATTTATAAAAGGCAAACTAAATCTTTATAATTTACTTTGCTAAAATAAACATAGCTAAAATATTACCATTTAAGCATATAATAAACATATTATTAATAGTATAATTTAGATTCTTTGAGAGTTGTATGTTTTTATAGTTATACATTTTTGGTATAGTTTACATTATGGCAGACCACAATTTGTATAAGCTATATTTTAAGTGTCCAATATTATATATGGATAACAGGATGCTGGACCGCAGAGGTATAATTTACACAATTTACAAAGCAAAATAATAATTATTATTTTAGCGATGAAATAGTGAGTTGTGCTCTTTTATAAATTCCCCTTTCCTCTAATCCATGAGCATTCTGTTCAATTACAGTCCCATATGCAAAGCATCATTCATTTCTTTTGTCAAACTGGGATTTGAAACCAGGAATTCACACACGCATGCTTGCTAAGCACTCTACCACTGAGCTACATTGCCAGCCCTTTTCTGGTCTTTATTCTGAGGCAGGTTCTCATTACATTTCACAGTCTGGTCTGAACTGCTGACCCTTGGCCACAACTTCCCACTTCCCCAGTAGCTGGAATGACAGGTATACACTGTCATACCCAGACACATTTCATTTTATCTTTGCCAGGGAAATGTAACAAGCTGAGGGCGTTCCAGAAGGTTAGATCAGGTCACCCAAAACAGGTTTTGAAACAGAATAATCTGAGAAAAGGAGCAAAGTAGGCACAAGAGTATTATAGTAATAGAACTTAATTCCTTCGCTCATATTGACTGACCACTATGTTCTGGATGTTGAGCCAAAGTAGAACTATAACAAGGAACAACTACGCTGACCTCTTGTTATCAGAGCTCTTAAAAAGAATAAGAACTGAGAGATGGGGGCTAGGGAACAAACTATGGGAAAAAATTATCCATAAGCAACTGTTCCAGGACAACAAGGAGAAAGTCAGTGAAGAAAATCATCCCGAGCTTCTGGCAGCAGGAGATGAGGCGTGTCAACGCTTGCTTCCACAATAGTTCTGTGCGAACATCCCGCAAGTGAGCAAAGCAGTATTTTCATATTAGAAAAATATGGCTTTAACTAAAAGTACAGGGAAAATGAGGATAAACTCAGCTATTATAAATATGCTTTTAAAACTAAATATGCTATGATGCATATTGATGCATCACATAAATATGCTATGGCCTATGCTCGTAGCAGTCATGGGCCACTGTTATAATCCTAGGAAATAATGTATTTCAAATCATCACAACTTTCTTAACGAAGGTTTTCTAACTCATAGTAGGTATTTCATCACCCTTTCTTCTTTTTTGAAAATGTCCCTCTCTTTCACTCCTGTGATGTCATGCCCCTGGATTTCCTCCTACACTGTTGGTTGTTCCTACTTCATTTCTCTGTGTGCTTTATCCACATCAGGTGGGTTCTAATTGCAAAGTACCTATGGATTAGTCCTGAGGTTTCATTTCTTTCTCCTACACACTTTCCAGGGTGAGTTTACTGAGACCCAAGCTTCCAGCTGAGAACTAGCATTTCATTTTGACCTAATATTTCAAGCTTCACATCCCATGAAAGTAATTTTTTACTGCTTGAGTCTTCCTAATTCTATTTCTTTCCCAATGTTTTTCCATCTCAATAACTGGCATCAATGTTTAATTGCTCTAGAAGCGTGGCAATCGCCGTTGTTTTCTGTCTTTTTTTTTTTCTCTCCATATCCAATTCATCATACATTCTGTTGACTGAAAATTCAGACATTACCTTGAATATGTCCACTTCTGTTTCACTCCTTTGCCAAAGCTCTGTTCCAAAAGATAAAACTGAACACTCCACCTACAGCAAAGCTTTCTGCTTCTGTTTCCCTACCATTGATTCCTCATGTTTTACTCTGAAGGTCCTCTGTAAAAGTCATATTGGATAATGTGCTGATTCCAATTTTATTTAAAATAAAATCCTACATTTTTACTAAGGTATGAAAAGCTTCACAGAGCTGGACCCTTCCTAGTATGCAGGTCTGTCTCCTACATTGCCCCCATCGGAATATATTAATTATAATTTCTTTTCTGTTTCTGAAGTCAATTGCTTTTTTAATTTTGACCCCTGTACTGCTTGTGCCTATTTTGTATCATGCTTTTTTTGCTTTTAAGTTCTCAAACCAAATGCCATCTTCTTAGGGAATATAACCCCATCACTCTAGTTAGATGACGACAGCTTCGTTAAACCATACTGTTGATGCATCACTTTAGTTTTCTCATGGTACGCATTTCAGTATATAGTTACTTTCTATATTTATTTTTGTGTTTCTGGTTTTCTGACTCTTTCCATGATAGATAACATCTCCAGAGCTTGGTAAATGTTTACCGATTGTTGTAAGAACTGCATAGGGAAAGAAAGAATTCAGTTCTGCCCTTGTATTGCTATTAACAAATTTCAGCATCATCAGTCATGGATAGTAATCAAAAATCTCAGTTTGCTTAAGAGTGAAAAGAAAGGGGAGGCCCTAATATGGACTCTTACTCTAATGTAAGAATTTATGGTTTTGGAAGTAAGAGTACGAATAATAAAAAATAACTAAGAAGGAGATTATTTACTTCAAGCTTTCATACCAACTGGCTAATAGACCCATGAAATCACTCAACTATACTGAAGCCACAATTCTGGAAGAGGTAGTGATAGACATCAATTCAATTTTCTCTGAAAAATGTCAGACATAATACCAAGTAGCATGTTTTGTACTTTTGTAGTTGTGTTCTGCCTTGGTAATAGTAAATTGCCTGTAGTCTCTGAGCATAGGCAAGTCAGGAAATAGGGTTATATTCCAGAAATATATTTCATTCTTACTTCAGGAAATCTCAGAATTAAAATTAAAGTTCACATTAAATCCGTGTACATATAAAGAAGATTTGAGTATACTTAAGATACATTAGAATGTATACAACATAAAGTTCAGTTATATTGAGGTTTATATATACCCCTTCCGTCACTCACTATCCGTGAATTTTAAGGAACAGGCAAAAATGCACAACACATTCAGCTAACATTAACTATGAGAGGATTGAAATTTGTAATGTGCATTTCTTTATTGAAAAATGCTATCCCTTGTTTGTTAAATTAGGCTTTATACATTTGTATCTTCACCCACATCTATTCTTTATGACCAGAGAGAGATAAGTTATTGGTTAATTTTCATTTGTACTTTATCAGGTCATTTGTTTTTTATGTCTGCAATGAAACTTTCTTGTCATCTAAATGAACAACTTTATGACTTAGTGGGAGAATCAAATCATAGTAATTAAAAAGAGGATACTTTGTACTTCATTTGTGTGAACTTTAATTTAATCAACAAGCATATTAATGAAAACTTTGGTTTAAAATAGAACATTTGGATACAGTTCAATGAATACAGCAATGATAGATATATCACATATATATTATCATGTATAATATATATTTTATCATGTATAATATGATACTTCTGTAGAAGTAAATATATACATGATATATATCCAGCTACAAATAGCTATCCATCTATAGTATACTTCTATATACTTCTCCTGAGTTTATAAATAAATAGCTATACCTCAGAAATCAGAATGAAAGTACATTTTCTGCAACTAGAACACTTCACAGTCCTTAGACACTAGCTTCATGCTGTCTTTTTTTTATTTAAAGAAAAAAAAACATGAAAAGGGTATAAATAATACAGAATTTCAAAAAAACCCCAAAAAATATAAACAGTAAGAAATCACTAATTGATAAATTACATATTGTCTTCTTGGAAATAGTTGTTCAAGTTACAAAATTAAAGCATACAAAGTAGATAGTCAAACAGTGAGACTGTAAACAGCTATTCTTGCATGGGTCTCTACATGTATTTCTAAGCTTTAGGTATTAGAAGGAAAAACAAAGCATAGCAAGACAAAGCAAAACAAACTCCTATAAAAACATGAAACCAAAAAGTCATATAAAACCACAGTACAAGGTGATCTACAATGGTTACTGTGTTTTCTCTTATTGTCTCCAATAGAATTGTCTATATCATCAGGCATAATTGAATATAGCAGTACATAACAATATTAGTAAAAATAAAACATCATAGACAGTATATAACTTCAAAGGCAGGTAATAAACCAGAGTGGATATTCTAGTGAATCTTGTCATCTTCAGTGTAGTTGCCTATACTCTCAGACTTGATACTATCAATCATAAACAGCTTTGAATAAAATCTATCAATACAAAACAGCAATCTAACAAACCAGATTCAATTAAGATGAGTCATGGTAAAACAGTGTAAGTTATACAGAGCTTCAGATTAAGTTAATAGGAAATTAAGGATGATTACCCTACTATATCCTGCTATTTTCGGGTTAACTGTCTGTGCCCTCAAATCTAGTACAAGTAGACAAACTGGAACAGAATATAATCCATCTAAGCAGAGTGGTGTGAGTAATGTGGGTTTTAAATCCTGGTGCAGTATTAACAGTATCCTCTGCCTTCTTTTTTTAGATTATTCCTCCCCTTTGACTCCCAAAGGGTACTGCACATTTTGGGTCCCACCAACTCCCTCAGTTTTTAGATTGGTGGGGAGTAACCTGCTTTTTACTTAAGTGGTTCCGAACCTTCTCACTCCTGAACTTGATCTCAAGTTGTATTCCTTTACCTACAAAAGCCTCAAGGTTTTCCTTTGTTATAGCTGAGTAGTTCTCTACTGCACATAAGTATCCTGTCTTTCCAACCTATCTGCAGGTGGTGGTCAAGTTGCTCCTATTTGTCTCTGGCTCCCTGTCACATAGAGCATTGTTTTCTCATATTTTATTTTTGGTCCATAAACCCTCTCTCAGGTTCATTATAGTTCCTGTACAGAGAAAATCAATGGACCCTACCTCCTGCTCTACTCTACCTGTCTTTTTTTTTTTTTTTTTAGTGTATCAGGGCCATCTATGTTAGAGATTATAGCCAACCTTCTCTGCCTCGTTTCTGCTATGCTATTTTTCTGCCTTTGTTTGTCTACTTTTCTCCTTCATTCATTGCCTGCCCTGTTCATTGAGGCCTTTCTGCCACTGTTCCTGAAATCCTGGTATCATGTTGTCTTGAAATTATCCAATTTATTAACAATTATTTGTAACCTTAGTGCTTATATTACAGAAGGCTCAATGCTCTTGACGTGCTGCTGTTACATTCAGATTCAAGACTGATTACAATAAAGTTGTCACTGATAATAGTCTAATTACTGATTATAAGCAGCATTTAGTTTGTAAGGATATAGAAATTTCTTCACAATAAAAAGCAAAAAGTGGGTGCGTAAAAAGACTGAATTGCTATGAGTTTGATACAAATAGTGATAATAACTTTGTGGTCATATATGTTAAAACATTTAACTGACAGATTTTACTGACAAGTATTAATACACATAAATGATACTGATGTCATCATAGAGTATTGTAGTGAACTGTAACTCTTTTAAAAGTTAATTTTGATATAAAAATATTATATATTCAAAATCCTGAAATACTAAGATATTGAAGGCTAGGTGCCAGAAGCATCCTGTCAGAATTAAATTTTCAAAAAGTGTTTAAAAAGGAAAATGTTATTAGAATCAAAATTTTTACAGATTACATAGATTTTTACTCCATTAATTCATCATGTTAGATTACATGCATATTATAAGCCAGTTATGAATAGGCGCATATAAAAAACAGTGTCTTGAGAATATATTGTGGTTTCTAACAATTTAAAAATAAAATTTGATATGTTAAATAGTTAATGAAAAGTATTACTGAATATTCAGTAAGTGTAAAGAAGTTACTAAATTTTAAAACTTTATAAATTATGTCTACCTTTACATCTCACATTGGCTGTTTGATTTTAAGCTTTTAGTTTTAATTACCCTCATCTCATACCTGTTCCAGTTAAAACCCAATGTGGTGACACAGGAACTAATTCCTTCCTCTTTAGGAATTCATAAGTAAGTGGGTAGGATAGTATTACATAACTGCTATGAAACTGGATTCTCTCTGGTGATATTGACTCATTAGTTTCAGGACTTAGAGCAATGAATACAATGTGCTGTGCATGGCTGCATTTCCATAAATGTCAACTCATGAGTTTGCCTCTCTTTTTATGGGAGGGCAGATCCAAAATTAACTGTGTATATGTGCAGAAATAAAGAGGCAGATGCCTCTGTATCTGAGGCAGTAAAGATTTTCACAGAAATTCAAAGAAAACTATTGTCAGATTCTCATTCTTTTTTATTAGAGTAATAGCAAGATCAAGCTACTCGGTCATAAAAAATATTTTCTTTGCCAAAAGAGCTAACCTGTGTACATAAGCTGTGTTTTTCAATTAATTTATCTATATGTCCTAAAATGTTTTACTCTTGATTATTACATTTCCTCTAAATATGTTTCCAAAATCTTGTCTTCTTAATCCATTTAATACTAGTAATTTAAATTAATTACCCATGTTTTTATTGTTTCCATGCAACTAGCTCGGACATGATTCCAATATAAATAACTGAACTAACATAAGTAGTTATTTTTTATAATTGTCTACTTTCAGGCTCTTCCAGCACAAAATATGCTATAGAAAACTTCTCAGTGGTTAATTAAGGGAGAGAACACTGTAACCAGGGTGCCTACAAAAGTTTATTTCCGAAACTCATCATTTCATGTTACCTATTTAGTTTAACACTGCAAACACATACATGTAGTATTAATATTTTTTATTTACTTGCCACAAGAAAAATGTAGCGCATACAGCAATACTGTATCAATATCACACACAGCATAATATTATGAAATAAAATTCATTAATAAATGTTTCTCACTTAGGATGTAACTCTAAGATTTTTTTATTCTACTTAATATATATACAACAAAGCATGTATTTATTAGAAAATGCATATGCTCTTCTATTTTGCTTTCATGACACAAGAGATTGAAGAAGGTCAGCCTTTGAATGGAAGCAGTTTCTGCTGCTAGAATGAAATTCTTCCTCTGAAGAGAAGGGTAATTTGTGTTAGTTGACCTGTAACTCTGTGGGTTAGAAGAATCTCATCTGCCACTACATCTCTTCTTTCCACAGCATTCTTACTCAAGGTTAACAGTACTTCTTAGTCATGCATTTTTTTATTTGATTGAGTAGTATTGGGACATAGGAAAAGGATTTCAAGTTAATTTTAATTCTGCTAAAATACAGAACAATTTGACTAAAAGCATAAGGCAAATTTTGTTTCCTTCCTATCCTCAGAATTTTGGGATTCATCAAAATCAGGACTTTTAGGACCAGGGTTTTAGCTCAGTGCCACAAATGCCTTCCTAGAAAGTGCAAGGTCGTGAGTTTGATCCCCGGTATCAAACAAACAAAAAACAAAACAAAACAAAACAAAGTCAGGACTTCTAAAAAAATCTTAGAATATATTTTCCATATTAAGATATTTTAAAAACTATTTCAGCGAGGACACATGGACGGGCCTAACTGGGCCACAATCAGCAAATGCCAAGCAGCAAGCAGGAGTCTGTCCTGGGAGCCAAAAGTGGGCAAGGTGATTCCCAGCACATGGGGAAGCTTTGGAACATCGCTCAAAACCCGGAAATACAGGAAAAGTGAAAAAACAAAAGAGCAAAATGCAATTTCAAACTTCCAGCCCAACCCAAGCACATCTAGGAGACATGGACACAGAAGAAAATGTAAGCCATGTATTGAAATTCCTGAAATGGTAACAACTAAAATAAAGAAACAACTCTGAGAAACTGTAAAAGAACTCAGATTAGAAATAATCTCCCAGACAAAAGAAAAAAATGATAAACGTAATGAAACAAATGTTCAACACATCTAAAGAAGACAGAGTTAAAAAATTAGAAGAACAATGCAAAAAGATGGAAACCTTGAATGAAAAATATAAGAAACAAAAAGAATGCATCAAGCAGATTCAAAGACATTTACAGGAAATCAAAAATCCAATTGAAAGTTGCCAAAACCACCTTAATGAAAGTGAAGACAGAATTTCAGACCTCAAAGACAAGAAGGAAGCTAGTAAACAGGAAAGGAAAGATCTTTTAAAAATAACAAGGAATCAGGAAATAATACAACAGCTGCAAGATGATGCAAGGAAAAACAACATAAGCTTGATAGGTATAAACATAAAAGAAGGTGACAATACAAATGATATCAAGAGGCTATTTACAGAATAGCTGCAAATTTCCCAAACATGAGAATGGAAATCGATATACAGATCAGTGAAGCATATAGAACTCCAAACAGCCATAACCAAAATAAAACTACACCCAGGCATATAATAATCAACATCCCAGAAATCCAACAAAAGAACAGAATATTAAAAGCTACCAGCAAAAAGAGACAGATCGCTTATAAAGGAAAGCCTATCAGAATCACAGTAGACTTCTCAACACAAACAATGAAGTCAAGAAGAGCATGGAGAGAAGTATTTCAGATCCTAAAGGAAAATGACTTCCAAATCCAGACTGATGTACCCTGCCAAAATGTCCTTCAAAATGGATGGAGAAATAAGATACTCTCATGACAAAAAACAGCTGAAGAACTTCATGACACCAAACCAACCCTGCAAAGAATACTGAAAGACATTCTAGATAGACACAGGAAAAAAACCACTAAGCAAGGCAAACAATTAAACAGACTGGAAAGGTAAAGAATCAACAGCAGAAAGATAACATGTCAAAAGTAAACCAATATATATGAGTTATAACCATTAATGTAATTAGCCTCAATTCACCAATTAAAAAAAACAGACTAGCAGAATGGATTAAGAAACAACATCCAACCATATGCTGTATACAAGAAATCAATTCAAACCAAAAGGAAACTCATAGACTGAAAATCAAAAGATAGAAAACAATACTCCATGCAACAGTATCCCCCCAAAAAGCAGCAGTAGCTATTCTGTTTGCAGACAATGTAAACTTCAAACCAAGAATGATCCAAAGAGATAAAGAAGGTTACTACATACTAGTTAGGGGAAATCTTCAAAAAGAAGATACAACAATCTTAAATACATATGCACCAAATGTGGGAGCACCCACCTATACAAAACAAATATTAACAGAAAAGAAAAATCAAATAAGCAATAACACAATTATAACAGGAGACCTTAACATGCCATTGACACAAAGGGACAGATCAACTAGACAGAATATCAGCAAAGAAATAACAACTGAATCACACCTGTGAACAAATGGATTTAGTAGACATATACAGAGTGTTCCACCCAACAGCATCAGAATATACATTCTTCTCAGCAGCACATGGAACATTCTCTAAAATCGACCATATACTAGCCCACAGAACATGCTTAAGTAAGTACAAAAGAAATGAAATTATCCCATGCTTGTTATCAGATCATAGAACCACAAAACTAGAAATTAATGACAAAAGAAACTGCAAAAACCCCACAAACACATGGAAATTGAATAATACACTCCTGAGCAATAATTGTGTCACAGAGGAAATTAAAGAAATTAGACAATATATACAAGCAAACAGAAATACAAATACATCTTACCAGAACCTGTGGGATGCAATGAAAGTGGTCCTCAGAGGAAAATTTATTGTGGTTGAACTCCCACATCAGGAAAACAGAAGGATCACAAAAAAACAACCTGATGCTACACCTCAAGTATGTAGAAAAAGAAGAGCAAGTCAAGTCCAAAGCCAAAAGAAGGGAGAAAACTATAAAGATCCTTCAAAATGGAAGAAACTCATGCAATAGAGACTTGGAAAAGAATACAAAGAATCAATGAATCAAAGAGTTGGTTCTTTCAAAGAAAAAATAAAATTGATAAGCCAATAGCCAACCTTATTTAAAAAAGAAAAGAAAAGAAAAAAAACTCAAGTTCATGTAATAAGGAACGAAAAGGGTGAAATCACTACAGACACTGTGGAAATACAGAAGATCATCAATACCTATTTCAAAAATCTCTACTCTCATAGGCTTGATAACACAGAAGAAATGGACAGATTACTAGAAACATATGAATTACCAAAACTGGGTCAAGAAGATGCAAAACTGCTGAAAAACTCAATTTCAATTAACAAAATAAAAAATGTAATTAAATCTTTATCAACAAAGAAAAGCCCAGGTCCAGATGGATTCACTGCAGAATGCTACAAGAAATTCAAAGAAGAGTTAATGCTGACACTCCTTAAACTTTTCAGTGAAACTGAAAGGGAAGCAATTCCCCCTAAATCATTCCTGAAAGTAAAAATTACTCTAATAACAAAGCCTGAGAAAGACCCAACCAACAAAGAGAACCACAGGCCAATCTTCCTAAAGAACATAGATGCAAAAATTCTCAATAAAATATTGGCAAACAGAATGCAGCATATCATCAAGAAGATTATACACCATGACCAAGTGGAATTCATCCCAGGAATGCAGGGATGGTTCAACATATGCAAATCAATAAATATAATCCACCATATCAATAAAGCAAAAAAAATAAGAACCAAATGATCATTTTTATAGATGCAGAAAAAGCTTTTGATAAGGTCCAACACTTATTCATAATAAGAACCCTAAAGAAAATTGGAAAAGATGAACTTTACCTCAATATGATAAAAGCTATCTATGGCAAACCAACAGGCCAGCATCATATTAAACTGCCAAAAACTGAAAAGCTTTACCCTAAAATTAGGAACAAGACAAGGATTTCCATTATCAACACTCCTATTCAGTATAGTACTGGAAATACTAGCCAGAGCAATTAGACAACAGGGAGACATAAAAGGAGTAAGGACAGGAAAAGAAGAAGTTAAATTATCATTATTTGCAGATGAAATGATAGTCTACATAGAAGACCCTCAAATCTCCAGTGAAAGACTCCTAGGTATAAGAAATATATTCAGTAATGTAGCTGGATACAAAGTCAACATTCAAAAGTCAATAGCATTCCTATACACTAACAACAAAATCACCGAGAGAGTAATAAGTGATGCAACACCCTTCACCATAGCATCCCCCCAAAAATGAAACACTTAGGACTTAATCTAATGAAAGAAGTAAAAGATGTATTCAGGGAAAATTATAATACTCTGAAAAAAAGTAGTCAAAGAGGACCTCACAAAATGGAAAGACATCCATTGTTCATGTATAGAAAGAACAAACATTGTGAAAATGGCTATTCTCCTGAAATAGTTATACAGATTTAATGCAACCCCAATCAAAAATGCCAGTAGCATGCCTCATAGAGAAATCACTCCTAACATTCATCTGGAACCAGAAGAGACCTAGAATAGCAAAGGCAATTCTAAGCAACAAAGCAAGGCAAGAGGCATCACAATCCCTGACTTGAAGTTATACTACAAAGCTACTATAATAAAATCAGCATGGTACTGGAATAAAAACAGACTTGAAGATGAATGGAACAGATTAGAAGATACAACTATAATTACAAACACACTCAGCCATCTTATCTTTGATCAAGGGCCCAAACACATTCACTGGAAGAAAGATAGTCTCTTCAATAAATGATGCTAGAAAAATTGGCTCTCCATATACTGAAAACTAAAACTAGATCCATGCCCATCACCATGTACTAAACTAAAATCTAAATGGATCAAATGTCTAAATATTAAAACAGAAACACTAAATCTGTTCGAAGACAAAGTAGGTAAAAATCTTGAAGACATAGGTGTAGGTAAAGAATTCATAAACAAGAATCAAACTGCATGGGAAATACTTCACAGAAGCAGTAACTGGGATCACGTCCTGTTAAAGAGTTTTTACATGTCAAAAGATCTCTAGCATAGTGAAAAGAAAACCCACAAATTGGGGAAAAAACTCTTAGTGAACTGTCCCTCAGGCAAAGGACTTCTGTCTAGAACATACAAAGAAATAAAAAAAATCAGATCCCTGAAATCCAAAGACCCATTCCAAAAGTGGGCATCTGAGGTGAATACACAATTCTCAGAAGAAAAAATACAAATGGCAAATAAATACACGAACAAATATTCAGCATCACTGGTCATTAGAGAAATGCAAATTAAAACAATACTGAGATTCCATCTCACTCCGGAAAGAATGGCCAGGATAAAGAAAACTACCAACAGCAAATGCTGGAGAGGCTGCAGGGAAAAAGGAACTCTTATGCACTGTTGCTGGAAGTGAAGACTCGTGCAACCACTGTGGAGGTCAGTCTGGAGGTTCCTCCAAAAGCTGGGATTGGAAGTCCCATTTGACACACCTGTTCCACTTCTTGGCATATTCCCAGGAGAACTGAAAACATCTTACCACAGTGATATATGTGCACCCATGTTTATAGCAGCAGCACAATTTGGAATAGCTAGATCTTGGAAACAACCTAAATGCCCATCAACTGAGGAATGGATAAAAAAGATGTGGCATTTTTATACAGTGGAGTACTACTCAACTATAAATATCACATTGAGATATTTATAAGTAAATGGATGAAACTCAAGACCATACTCATAAGTGAAATAAATCAAACTCACATGTGTAAATACCATATAGTCTCCCTTGTATAAGAAATGGTAGGAGTACATAAGACACAAAAAACTCAATCAATACAGTGAAAGGATAAGAATCTGCTTAAAGGGGAAAATACTATCTCAGGGGAAATGAGGAAAAACAAAAAAGGAAGGGAAAAGAAAACATCTAAAATTATATATACACACTTAGGATAGCTAAGATGATACAAAAAATTCAATCAATACACTGAAAGGATAAGAATCTGCTTAAAGGGGATACAATAATATCTCAGGGAAAATGAGGAAAAGAAAAAGGAGGGGAAAAGAAAAAATATCTAAATTATATAAACCCACTTAGTATAGCTAAGATGACTGTGCTACAAATTCTATAAGTTCTTGGAGCAAAAAGTTTAACATTTATAGAATTGTGACAATTGTGCATATTATTGTATGGTGATCTGAGGAACTCTTGAAGATCATTATGTAAAATAGCAACCCTAGTTTTGCTCATATCACCTTGCTTTGAAGGCCTATATTGTCAGTGTTCTGGGTTTTTTGCTATTGTTATTTATTTGTATTTTTTGTTTTGTGTTTTTCTACAAATTTGTTTTGTTTTGTTCTATTTTATTTTGTTTTTTCCTCTAATACAAACAGGATAGGTATACATGTAGAGACTCATAAATGTGTAGAACTTCTAAACAGTTTATGAGAATTGATTATATAATACACAATGAAATGAACAGCTACTTTGAAGAAAAAGAGACACTAAGGTACCCAGTGCTGATTCCACAGTGTCATGCTGTGAAATCCAGCAATACTTTTATGCTTTGTTCAGAATGATTTTAGTCTTTTTTGTGCTATTTAATTTCTTTTTAAATTTTTATTTAAAGAGGAAAAAAGCAAAACAGAAAAAGGGGTAGAAACAATACAGAATTTCAGAAAAAAATAAACAGTAAGGAATCACTAGTTGATAAATTACATACTGTCTTCTTAGACATAGTTGTTCAAGTTACAAAATTAAAGCATACAAAGTAGACATTCAAACAGTGAGGCTGCAAAGAGTTCTGCTCAATGATCCAATAACAACTTAGCAACATGGCTATCAATCCTACACACTCAAACATAAATGCAGTTATATCCTTTAGAGCAGTTTCTTTTACTCTTTTTACTTTTTAAGTCCATTATCTAGTTATATCCTGTTACAGGTTGCTCAGTACCTTACTGACCTGTTTTGTTGTTGTTATTTACTTTTCAATCACCTTGTATTATTCTGTTGCTTTGTTTTTAAGTTTCTCCTCATCCATGCTCTATAGATCAGCTTTGGTGGAGTTGGGAGTTTTTTGGAGGCATTTTGTTACTTTGTTATCTACTTTTTTTTTGAAGGCAGCAAATACAGCAGAACAAGACAGAACAAACCCATGCAAGACAGTGCAGTAAAATTGGCACAGAACTTCACAGCAGGTCACCATGACCACAGCAATAAGCACAATAGTACATCCCATTCTGTTCACATTAGCTGTTTTTTCAACCAGGTAGAGCAAAATGGAAGAAAATATCGAACTTATAAAAACATAATATTGAATAGAGCAGTACTATTAATCAAAACTGAGCAAAACAGTGAGAAAAATATTTGCCTTCAAAGAGATGGTAGAAGGAAATCCCCCTTTCTTGCCAAACTGCATACATTCATCCTCCAAAGAGATACTCAGACCTCCAGCTCCCACTTGCTAATGAGGGTGCATGTGGGGGTAACAGATGGATGTCTGATTCTTAACCCAGGCACTGGCAGGCCCCCAGCCACTTACCAGAGTGGTGAGCTAGCTGCCTGTTCTCCTAAGGCCCCAAGTTGCAACATGATGCAGAGCTCAGGAATCGCTAATAGTTCTCGCCCTGGCCCTGTGGCGGTGGCTTGTGAGGCCCCCAGTCGCTTGCCAGAGCAGTGAGCAAGCTGCCTGTTCTCCCAGTGCCCCAAGTTCCAACTGTGCTGTTTAAATTCAACATATATGAAGGTATGGACAGCTACTTTGAAGAGAACTAGAGACATTGTGGCAGCCATTGTTGACTTCCCTATTGTCTGGTTTTGAAGACCTAAAATGCCTTCATCGTCCTGTTCTGATCAGTTTAATACTATTTTGTTTTGTATGAATTCATTGTGTCTGAAGATATGGGCAACTAATTAGAAGAAAACAAGAGACATTATAGTCTCTTATAGACATTATAGACAGTGAAAATCTCCTGTTGTCTTGCTTTGGAATCTGTGTCTATTACATTATTTTCTTCTGATCTGTTTTGTTATGGTTTGTTTTACTCTCTTTAAAATAAAACTTTTTAAAAAACTATTTAATTTTCAGGATGTGTTCTCTATTTGAACAAAACTGCACAATGTTCTTTTTATTTCTTTATTTTTACTGGTACAATTTAAGTGTACGTAATGATAACACAGGGAATTTGTAGTTGTACATGATATATATTGATTGTTTTTTCCCCATGCTCCTACCCCCAACCCCTCTTGACCTCCTTATTCACAAAGCCTTGTTTCCATTTTACCCTGTTTTGTCATTTTTCTTTTTTACTTCTTTTCTTTCCCCCATTTTCCTTTTTTAAAAAAATTTCTATTTCACAATATCTATTGTATATTTTGGTTCTTGTTTACACTTTGGATTTCTAATACTAGAGAGATAATATGATATTTGCACTTGGTTCCTGATTTATTTCACTTCTGATTATCATTTCAAGGTGCATTCCTTTACCTAGAAGTGTCTCAAGTTTATACTTTATGGATAAGTAATAGTCAACTATATTTTTTAAAACAACACAATTTTAAAATCCATCCATCAGTTGATGGGCATTTGGATTATTTCCAACATTTAGCTATTATAAACTGTGCCATCCCATATATTGCTGTGGTATGATGATTTTAATTCTTTTGGGAAGATATCAAGAAGGGGAATAGCTGGATCAAGTGGGAACTCCAATCCTAGTTTTTTTCACTGCTTTCCACAATGATTTACTCCCAGCAATAGTGCACGAGGATTCCTTTTTCCCCACAGGTCTGTGGGCATTTGTATTCTTGTGAGCATTTCTTCATGAAACACTGGTTATTGAGTCCTCCAGGCTCCCAAGTTTCTTTCAAATGGAAATAGAGTTTTATTGGTGTTAGAAATAGGAGCCTTTTTCACTGGAGAAAATAATCATTAATAAGCCACTTTTCTATGTCAAAACATTACAGAAAGCCAAATTACAGAATTGGAATAAGAAATGTGTGATGCCTACTAGTGCCTGCTGTGTGTCTATATACAATACAGCTTCTTTGTATCTTACAGTGCAGTAGTAGGAACTACATTACTGGATGTATAAAAGCTTCTTAGATCGCTGCTTGGGATTTACAACCACTCAGTAATAAATGTTAGTATCACCATAATCATTATCATTATTAATTCATCTAAGAGAATAAACTTTATTAAGGTCCCACAGAGACCTAATTATATAACACAAATCTCAACAATATTGTCTAACCATAAAGGTATTAGTCATCATTAATTCATGATTAGAATTCCTTACAAAGTTGATGTTAATGTTTGGGTTTTCTGTATGTAATATAACTATTGTACACACTGTCAAAATTATCTATAGATTGATGTTCACTTTATAGTGTATTTATAGTGAGACTTTAATCAGGCTGATTTTGCTTCACATGGCTGTTAGCATTCCATTCATATCTGGCTCTAATTGACATATGCTAGGGAAATGCGAAGTAATTTTGTTATTGCTGTAGCTGAACATTGTTACTCAAGCAAACATGCTGTGGAACACTAGTATATCCCCAAGGTAAATGTAAGCAACTTGAATATTAGCTCTGCTGCCAGTGCCTCATCTGAGCTTCAATAATTGAGTTCAGTGCAGTAAAAACTGTTATGTTTAGCATTTTTCTTCTTTAACATATGGAAAAGGACAGATTCACATGATTAGGCTAAGTAACAATCTTTCCTTTTGAGTGATGAACTCACAATGAATATATATTTCAAGTGTAATTGAAACATATGGTGAACACTTAAGTTTAGAAAGATATTGCAGTAAAGGTCACATTGTCATTAATTCCATTCAAATTACTCCTCACTTCAAACACAATTATCCATTGTGCTTGCCACTTTCTGAGGCAGCTCATGACTGTCTTGGCCAGATGTGATATATAAAAAAAAAATGCTGCTAGTGCTGTCCAGTGGAAAGGCAGGCTTGTAAACCATGATGACTTTGTCTCCTATCCATCTAATTTTCCAGATCTGGCACCGAGAAGTCTCTGGCTCTTCCTCGAAGTAAAAATAACCATGAAAGGTAAGTGTTTTGAATGGATGCAGGAAATTCAGGCAGGCTCAGGAGCACAACTAAAGACATGAAAGAGAACTTCTAGAATTTCTTCAAAGAAGTAACAAGGAAGCTGGGATAAGTGTGTGCAAGGTAAAGGGAAGGATTTAAAGGGGGTTTAGGCCAGAGTGTTCTTCACTGTAATCATTTTGTAAAAATTCTAAGCATGCACCATATTTTAGGTCACGCTACATATATTAAATGGTTTTTTAACTTATAGTAATAACATTTCAAATAAACATGTATTTCTTAATATGCCAAGTAAAAACAGCCAGTCAAAACGTTCACATATTGCATTATTCCACTCACATGAAAAGTCCCAGTGAAATAGATCTATAGAGAAAAAGGATTTATAGTCCCCTAGGCTAGGGGACTCTGACTGGGAGAGGAGAAAAGTGACTGTGATTGGGCATGGATCGTGCTACTGATAAAAGTATTACAGAATTAGAAGACAGCAAAGGTTTCACAACAGTGTGACTCTGTTAAAATCCCTGAAATATTATATTGTTGTTTTTCATTACTATAGCAATATTCCTGATGCTAGGTTATCTAATAAAGAAAAGTGGTTTGTTTTATCTCACAGTTTTGGAGAAACAAGGTGTGGGGGCCGCATTTGCTGCAAGATTCCCGAGGCACATAGGACATCACACAGCAAGAGAAGGGGCATTCTCCTGCTGCCTCATGTGTGTCTCTAGTTTCCCTCCTGGGATTCAGCCACAAGAATAACCCTATCCAACTCTACACTGCCTGAAAGCTCTTCCCCTACGCACCACAGTCAGATGAAGTTTCCATCCCCTGTACGTCTGAAAAAGAGCATTAAATTTCAACACATTAAGACTTGGAAGAAATTCAAATGATTTTCCAAATCACCTTCAAATGTCAAGGAATAAATAATATTCCCAAGAAAATGAGATGTTTCAATAAAATTAGATATTTCTGGTTTTCTGACAGTGATGGACTATGTTCTCTAGTTCTTTAAACTAGGAAAAAAGAAAGTTTTTATTCAATGTGTTTTGGTAGCCTGATAGTTCATTTTGGTCTCAACACTCAATGTTACTAAACTAATGCAGAAACAGGAAATGCAATCTAGAATAGCAAAGGTGATACTCTGGAAATAAGACCTCTGGTATCCGTCATTTGGCTTTTAGTACAAAGCTAGCTTTCTACAAAGTAATGTATTTAATACTTCTATGTTTTTAATCTGTATTGTTGATAATGTATTTAATTTAGAGGTTTTGAGAAAATTATGGCAATGATGACTATCAGTAGAATTTATCACCCGATAAGTCAAATGACTGTCAGCTTTAGGTTTATTCCTTACGTCCCCCGCTATGTTTATACACCAAATCTTTTCCATACAAGTGGGCACATGAATATTATTCAGCACGACAGCATGGCAGCACAATGGTTCTTGTCCTTGAACCACTTACACTTTTTATGAATAAAGATGAACAAACATTCCAGGGTATGGTAACATGCTAATACATCTACATCTTATAATACTTCCCACAGGTCACAAAAATGCAGAAAGTAAATGGTTAGAGAAGAATTCATGGCAAATTTTGCTGTGTGTTAAGAAATTTCTGTGGCAGCCTCTAAATATTTCTGGAAATGCTTGTGTCGAATCTCTCCCTGTTGTTCTTCCACACTTTTCCCTGGTCCTGAAAGAAGCACAGATGGCTGACCCCGGAAACTAGAGAACACTCAGTCTCCATTTCCATCATGTAATTAAATACATCGTGTAATTAAATACACTGGACTTGCATTATGTTGAAACTCATGAAATACTAGAGGAGAGCTGAATTAAAAATTGAGTAATACATAATATAATAAACAACCTCTTTTTAAATAATTTTAACAATGAATTGTACTTCCATTATTAGTAAACAAATAATATTTATAAATAATGAATTAAAATAAATAGAATCTTCATAGGTAAGAATTAATAAGCACAAACTGTCTATAGAGTCAATGTAGACATAGTTTGCCTAATTTTTCTCTAGTTTCAAAAAGGAAGGCTATGTTCATTTTATTATAAATCATTCTAATGTGTTTTTAAGCATAGTTTAGTTTATATTGATTTGTGCATTTCATAATTATTTGACAGGTTGACCTCTATGATACAAAGTCAATCCAAGCACACAATGAACCACATTTAATTAGTTTGCTTAATTAATCCACTACTCTTCACATAGGTCCCAGATATAATACAATTCAGGTGTTTATTCAAGAGGGATGGCCATTTAAAATATTGATGGGAACACGAGGACCCAGGCTGTCACCTCTCTCCAGTATGAAGTATGCTTACACTTTGTTTTTAGACAGCTTATGTTGGACTGCAGTTATTACCTGTGACCTGTTTGAGCCACAGGGACTTGCGTAATGTTTCCATACTTCAATTTCTCATGCTAAAGTGAGCATGATAATACCTTTATCACATTATCTTCAAAATCATTACAGTGATTAGGACAACATGTAAGTTGGTGCTAATTATTTTCTGTGTTTTCAGAAGGGAACTGCATACAAGGTCCAGTGAAAATTGAATAGGGAGTAGCATCATGGATTACAGGAGTTTGAAGTTTTGTTCCTGTTCTATTTCTTTTACAGTGCAGGTGAAGGGTTTCCTCTTTTGTATGTTCTACTCTGCTCCTACTGCTCAAAGTGATGGCCTCTCCTTTCCTCCAGGAAACTTTATTCTAGCACTTACTCTTCATGTAAGGCAAATAATCTCAAAACCATACAGTTTTCTTGTACTGCACCTTTACTTTTTGATTTTAGGCTTAATCTCCAAGCAAAAGGTGTTTTATTGAGGACCAAGACATTGTTCTTCACTTCCTGCTTCCATAGCAACTGGCAGATTGTCCTCAAAAGAGAAGAAGGCTATCAGTACTTTCTCAAATACAAAATCGTGTCACTGAAATTGTCATTGAGCTTCTTCTTGAATTTTTCACATAATGTAATTTTTATACAGTGAATCACTGAGAGTAAGTTCTATATTTTTATTTCTAAGACTTAACTTATAAGGTAGAAATTTCACAAAAGTCTGCCAGTGTACCATAATTTGGTCAAGAGACCAAACTCTCCTGGCTGAGGAGAGCTTGTCTATCTGTGTAAGTACTGTAAAAGGATAAACTAGAAAATCAGGAGAAGATATATAGATAGACAGATCAATAGATAGATGTATATCTACATATAGGTATACATATACCTATATATAGTCTATTTAAGAGTATAATTAGACTATATATATTATTTAAGCTTTCTATTGATACTGCCCATTCTTATGGATAAATATGGTCAATTCTATTTGAAAAAGGCATAATTAGATATCTACTTTCTAAGAAATCAGTCAGCGTCAGTCTTTGAGCTGTGAAAAACATAGTTTGAAGCAAATGACAGGAACAAAAGCAAAAGACCTAAATTCAATTGAATTATAACAAAGTACAAGGTTATAATGTTAAAATAGAGTACACTTCTGTGGTAATTCTGAGAAGTTTACTATTTCCATTTGATTCATATAAAACAGTATGGTGCGATGTTTTCAGCTACTTGAAGCTCTCAGTGAATCATTTATAGCTAATGAATTCTCATATTGATTCCTGTTGGATTCACTATGATTTGCTCCTAGTTGACAAAGTTGAGCTGTAATTCTGCTTAATTTCTATTAAATGCAATAAGATAAATCACACAAACTAATTCCTGCTTAACTATGGCCATCATGAATAAAGACTTAATAATACAATGTTAAAATATTTTTCTTTCCCAAATTAATTGTGCCAGATGGAAATCCTGAGATCACAGATGAGTTCAATTCGATTTGAATGACATTTTTTAAAAACATCTTTAATGAATTCTTCTAATGTTAAAGACATCAGCATTTACCACATGTTATGGATTAAAAACTGATGGTCAACTTAACACCAGCTGGATTAAATCAGCATGGTGCTGAGTGTAGATGTTCCACCTGAGGAAAGTTGCCAACATAGAGATGTGGAGGAGAAGCTAAGCATTGTGATTTTCTCTAGAGGTTGCTGTTAGAGCCATCGGTTCCCCTGGAGGAGCTTGTCAGGACTAGCTTCCCCAGTATAAGTTTCCCCAGTATAAGTTGAAAGAGCATCGAAGTCTGGCAATCACCATACTGCACTAGGAAGAGCCAAAGAAGGATAAAAAGGAAGCAGAACTCTGAGACATCTTGATTTTTTTCATGTTTAGTTCTCAAACATGAAAGACAATAAACCACTGTTATTTTAAACCACCTCACGCATCATTCTGTATTAAGAGCTACAGATCAGATATACTTATGTGCAGTATTTACAAAATTAGGAAATACAGTGTGACTACCAAAGATGAAGATTCCAAACATGTGAGTTTCAAAGAGGGCAAAAGAGGAAGAGATTGGTGGCTGAGTTATATTTTAGAAAAGTAATTGGGTATAAGGCCAAAGAAAACATGGGAAATTACTCACTGGGCACCAGTATATACTTGTCAAAAATGAACAGGTTGATACATCATCTATTCAGAAGTTTAAAACTTCTATTGTTAATATTTGGGGAAGTATTTTAGATGACATACCTTAAAATCTTTAGTTGTGAATTTTCTTTCCTTTGTTAAATTTATAACATCTAATGAGCAGAGTGCTTAATGCTCATTTAAATTGGGTGATTCTGTTGCAGATACACGGAAGTAGGCAAAATAACAGTGAAAACATCAGAAAGTATTATCCTATGTGCATAAAAATAAAAATCACAGAACATGTAGGAGGTAACAAAGATCTAGTTCTTATCTCCAAAAAAGATGTCAGATACCCAGGAAGCTGCTTAGACAAAATTGATTAAGAATTTAAATACTTATTTTAGAATAATAGAGAAAAATACTTTGATTTTTTATAGGAAAGCAAAATATTGGAAGTAAAGAGGAATCAAATTTATAAAATCTTCATCAGTATGAATAAATTAGCATTGGAAGATAATAATCAATGCAATGCAATTGTGTACCTTTCTAAAATTGGAAACCATTCAAATTCAGTTGGATGCTGTCTTTTACCAGCATTACTATTCCTTTACATGTCAAAACTATAAAACCTTGAACTTCTTTTGAGGTCCATGATTAAGACACTCATATCCTTTACCATGCCACTATGTATCAACTGTCAAAGGAAACATGCCAGGAAGAGTGATATGTGACTAAGCCAATTTCTTCTGGAACTGACACAGAAGTTCCCAAATACTACCTGTGAAACTAATGAACCAGCAGGGGAATGTGGTGATATAAACTAACAATCAGAACAGGGCTAAAACAATCCTAAGTGTGTCTAAATCAATAGACCTTGGTGTTTTGATATTTCTATTCAATCAAAAGCATTCCGGCAATACGAGTCCATCATGTCAGTATATAAATCCTCCATAATTTACACTGACCTTGATAACGAAAACACATTCTTTTTGTGTTTTGTACAAGGTTTACTTTCTCTGTCAGTTGGAGAATAGAGTGGGGTCAGGGAGGAAATCACCAAACACTTCTTGTGAGCCAACAGGAATTAACTAGACCACCTGGTGTGTGAATGCCAGAAGACAAAATACTTTTGCTTTTTCAGAAAATTCAGTGGAAGGTATGATGCAGCATAAGTCTGTCAAAGTAAATGATTAGTTTCCCAAACATGTATGGTTGGTCAGAGGAACAAAACAGGACAAATCCAAAAGCCAAGCTTTGCTGCATCTTTATTTTCTTGTTTTTTTGCTCAAATAGTCACACAAAACCAGGAATTTCTTTTGCCCTAAACAAACACTACTGTTTTCTCCCTGAGGAGAATTAATGACAAATGGATGAACCAAGGGAGATGCCCAATTGCAGGTTCAAAACTAATCGGTTCATCCCAAGTTGATTGATCTCATTGGGTCCTGAGGACTATGTAATGGAAAACCTTTAGGAGCTAGCCCCTGCTCACTCATACTCAAGACACAGAAGAAAACATGCCATCATGCATGGCTGCAAGTTTTGGATGGTAGCAGGTTTCTAAACCATTTTCACCTCACTAAGGTGTTTGACCTGTAGAGGGCTCAGAAGAATGTGTCAGATTAGTACAGAGAGGTTACCCAATTCTACCTGAGAGAATCTATCCTTTCCAAACTGGATCATTGCAAAGCTATTACTTTTTCTATTTTTCCCATTTCTTATCACAGTGGAGTCACATTTAGCTGCCTATTTAAACTCTGCAAATTCTACAGTTGGGAGAGAGTGAATCATAAACTAAAATTCCATCACCTCTCAAGTTGCAAAAGCTATTTTAGCTTTCCCTTCAGTTATTTTTCAAAAGTATCGGGGCCTATTTTCATTTTTAATTTTGTTTCAATATCAAAGCAAAATACCTAGATATCCAATAAACTTAAATTCAATAGTTAGTTCTACTTAATATGTCCCATTCAAAAGATTTGAAATTACTCTTTGAACATGCTCTGTCTACTTAATTTTTGTTGCATACATATAACCTTTGAACAATCAAAGACAATGTGTTTCAGACGTATATTTGATGTCAAGGGAAGTGTCAATATCAGAACAAATGACTTTACAAAAGGCAATTGAAATGAATGAAGAGCATACATGGCATTTTATAATCACACTGGAGGTAATCAACCAATCATACAGCTTATCAGGTAAAACTGAAAAAACTTGTTGACAAATATAATGTGTAGACCAGTTTTTCTAATGAATTCTTTTCAGTGTTATAAAAATGTTCTTCATTCACATCACACACACACACACACACACACACACACTTTGGTATGGAATTTGATGCTCATGAAGCAGTTTTTCATTATCTCAAATCTATTCTCATAAAGCAGACATTTTTAATGTTATGTAAATTACCTTAAGATTTAAATTATGAGGTACATTTTGTTTTTGAAGAAATGTAATGCTAGGCTGCAAAGTCAGTCTTACAAAAATTTTTTCATGATTTGGCTTTTGTATTCTATATAGAATATTTATTTTATTACTGAAACCAATGACTGTATACTAATTTTTAAAGAAGCCACTGCTTTATTTTGTAAACATATTCTTTCTAATAAGTAGTTAGCATTAGCACATAAAAACTCATAAATATTTGGTCTATATGAAACAAATGCAGAAAAGCA
This sequence comes from Hydrochoerus hydrochaeris, assembly GCA_004027455.1. Lineage (NCBI taxonomy): Eukaryota > Metazoa > Chordata > Mammalia > Rodentia > Hydrochaeridae > Hydrochoerus > Hydrochoerus hydrochaeris. Next base: position 14,934 of record PVLA01002340.1, on the reverse strand, counting down.
GCTTGAGCTCTGCTTTTATCTTCTTGCTTTTCATAGTCCTCATGATGTTTGTGACTATTGAGGTAGAGTTGAGAACTTGCATATTCTCATTTTACACAAAGATGAGAAATATTTAGAAACCATTAGACATATAGTCACCTCCCTGCAATGACTTTCTCAAACACCCTCCCATGCTGTTAGCAGTAAAAGTATGAGAATGTCCTAAAAGGTTATGTCTGAAGAAGCCATTGCCATACTGGACTGACTCCCTCCAAGCGTTACTCATCCTTCACATTCAGGACATTTGAGTTACATTATTATTAACTAGTGATTCTGCAGGCCTGAGCTTCATATTACAGTTACCAGTCAACAGCATCAGAAACAACATCAGAAATGAAAATCATTGGGTTTTATGCAGACCTAGTGACTGAGAAATTAGGGGCTGGGCCTCTAGTGAAGTGTTCAGGTGAATTCTTCAAGTGCTGCTGTTGGTTGAGTAAATATCAGATGCATAAGTCAAGTATATATAAAGTTGTGGAACTTTACATATTCATTTCACGTATGAACTTTCCTTTGTATATGGGTGTTTATATGTTGAAGATGAAGAAACATTCATTATCGGATACAATGCACTATGATAGTACTTTAATATGCAGTAAAGTTTATATAAAACAAAAACAAAACCTCAGAGTTTTAGTAAAATAAGGTTAGGAAAACATACCTGTTACCAGAATTCCACTTTGGAAAAAAACGTGTTTGAAAAATATATACATAAGCTAGTTAAGAGAAGGTGAAATATTGAGCACATATTTAGATGAAGATGAGAAAAAAGACTGCATGGATGTATAAAGAAAATTAAGACTACAGGATTCATAAGGATAATGAGATAGCAGGCTAATTCATACCATTAAATGATAATATAAAGGGAAAAATTAGTTAAGTGATTTTTGGAAATGCATATATTATAGTAAAACTCAGCTGCCAAAACTTCCATTTCCAAAGGTTTAACAAAATCCATTCATGCATCCACATGTAATGTGTTGTGTCAATGAATTATTTTAAGAAAACTTTTGGATGAAGAAGATGTATTGGAAAATATTTTTCATATTTTCCCTACCCTCTATGAAACCTAAGCTATAAAACAACACCATTTTTAAAAGCTAGAAGACATAAAAATGAAAGAACAAGTGATAGCCATTAGTTGACTGAAGATTCCAGTGAATTTCTGGAAAGCAAGTGAAAAAGTATTGATTAAAATGCATAATACCAGCTTTTCTAGCCAAAAATATTTACAGAAATGAATAAATGTAAGGAAACACAAATCTCTTCGGCAACACTATTTGGAAATTTTGGATGCTAAGTTGATGTATCAAGAATGACAGATGGTAAAAAGGCTAAAAATGTGACAATTAACTTTAGATATTCTCATTGAGTGCTCCACCGTCTTTATCCAGACCCCATCTTTTAAAACAAAGCAAACTGAAAGAAAAGATTCTGCTGTAACTGAAGTTTTGAGTGAAACTGGAGCAGTTACTGTAAGCCTCAGTGCTTCTGATGCCATGAGTTTCTTTATCTCACTAGAATAAAAAAAAATGTAGGGTAAAAATTGTCACAATCAAACTAGAGCATGATTTCTGAGGTTAAGTATTACAATATTCATTGACTTTCCAGTACAATGAATATAATTAAAAAATACAAATAACCAGGTTCACTCTTGTGAATACTGTTTTAGAGCAGCAAAAATTATTAAGATGCTCCTAAACTTTCTCCACTGCAAAAATTCAAGGTTATTGACAAAGACACCTTAATATGGTTGGTATTCTCATAAGTAATGTTGGGTCCTACAAAAAAATGGAACAATCACTTCAAATCTCTGGGGGAAAATTACTTTCATTCCATACAATTTATGCTACACTATCAATCAAGAGTAAGAGTAGAATGAAGTGATGTCCCATATATGAAGGACTCAAAATTATATATCTCATGCACCATTATCTAGGAAATTACATTGGGAAATATGCCAGTATCAGAATAGTAGTAGAAAATGTATTTAATAAATGAAGGATTTAACAAGAAATTTTAAACTTTAATTTCAAGTGCGATTATTAGACATTTTTCAAATAGCTGTCATTATTTAGAATAAATGGAGAGTCGATGTATTTTAAAACAATGATATACAGATTTAATATGTTCTACAAAGGTAAGAGAGAGGCAAGCGTGACATATTTTGTCAATATTCTTGAGCCCCATACTACAAGTCCTGTACACTAGGTACAGGCAGCAAAGGGTCTGCGCAGTGGGAAGTTCCAACATTTGCATTACAAATAGAGCATCTGTCATTGCTCATGATATAGATTTTTTTTTAAAAAGGATTATAATAGAAAGATCAGCAATAATCTTCCCACTGGTCTTGCCATCACACAGCTAGGGTAATTTTAATAAACTACTCTAGCCATCAAGATTGAAAGAGATTTAGAAATAGAACTAGTAGGCAGTACTTGGAAAAGAATTGTATCCCTTATGAAAAATAATTCAAAAAGAATTAGAATGGGCCTCAAGGAAAAGAATAGTTACTTATAAGATAACCTACAAGGATAAATTTTAAAGTAACAAAGACTTCTACTGAGAAACGAGTAAAATATTGCAGACAGAAACTGAATAAGTGTTAAATAAAATGAAAGGCACCTGCTATTCATGGATTGAAGACTTAATATTGCTAATATGCCAACAATACAAAACATAATCTATAGTCTTAATGAAATCTTTATTTAAATTCCAGTAACTCTTTTTTTAAAAAAAATTTTTAAAAGTGAATTCTAAAATTTCCATGGAACATGAGGAACCCAAAAGTTAAAGCAATCCTGAAAAATAATCAAACAGGAAGACTTGCATTTCAAAATTTACCAATACCAGTAATCAAGGCAATGTTGTATTGGCATAAAGATAAACACATAAATCAATTTTCAGTCTACAAACAAACCCAGAATGCCTGTGATCAAACAATCATCAACAGGGTTCCCAGACCATTCAGGCTAGGTGAATGCAGTCTTTCCAAAATTCATAATGGAAACACTAACTCCACATTAAAAAAGAATGATGGTGAGTCTCTCACACAAAGAAAACCAGTGCATAGCAGATCACATACCTCAGTATAATAGCTAAAACTATAAAAAGTCTTAGAAATTATAATAGGAAACCTTCATCTCTTTGGATCTCATAATAATTTCTTAGGTAGGATATCAAAAGCATAAGCAATAAAAGAAAAATAGATAAACTCTGTTAAAGCTAAAATATTTCATGTAACAAAAAACACTACCAAGGATGTGTTAGAAAGAGAAAAATTACTACAGTCGGGAGAAAACACTTGCAAATCATATATGTGATAAGGGTCTGTGATACACGATGTATAAAACGAATCCTTATAATTTAACAAAAAAGAGTTAAGTTACAAATCATCAATGAAACTAAGTAGAACTTTCTTCAGGTGGTATAAAATGATCAACCTCTACCATATATGGAAAGATGTTCAACATCACTGATTAGTAGAGAAATGCACAACAAAACTACATGTCACTTTTTATCCACTACAGTGGCAGTGATAAAAAAATCAAAATACTAATAACAAAAGTCACACATGCTTGGCAAAGTTTTAATGAAGGCTGAATTCTCAAAAAATAAGCAATTTAAAAAATATCTTTTCACAAACGTATGTATAATCATCAGCAGAGGCAGAAAAATGGATGAGATGATCAAAAAAAAGTCATAACTTAAGAAATAACAACACTATGAAATTAAGACAGAATAATGACCTTGAATGAACTCACCTTCCAAAGGACAAACAAAAGACCTACAGATTTGATCCTGAAGTTTTCTGGGAACAATGAAGTAATTATCTCAAAATGTTTGAAAATCACTGGCTACTAATTTCACATTATTGAGTTCTAGGCTGTTTGATGAAAAATTTTTTCACAAGGAGAAAATTTATTTCTAATCTTCCTTGCATTTTCTTTCTAGCATGTTACAAATATCTGAAAAAATATAATGACCTTTGACTATTACCATGTGAAAAGCAGCATAATTAATGGCATGACTCATATTCATAAACAAATTTCAAATAATGCCTTGCTGTACAATTATATTTTTAAGCTATGCAAACATTTAATCAATTTGTAAGGCAATTAAGCCTCCCTTAGCTATTAATTACTCAAACTATTATGCAAACAGAAGACAGTGGTGTCAAATATGTTTCATAATGATTCATTTGTGAAGATCATAAAATAAAATGTCACAATTGGACTTTCAATCCTAATTCTTTCTTCCAGAAAATCTCATTTACATTTCGAAAGAAAACTCATTTTAGGATTTAAAGTTTTTGAAAACTAAAACTGCTGTCTACTCATTCTTTATAGCTCTTAAAGTTTATACATACAACTATCATTTACACACAATATCATTTAAGAAATACTGAGACACGTCATTCCAGCTTCCACTAGAGATACTTCTCTGATAGTATTATTAACTGAAAACATCTGGACCTTACAGGTATTACCAAATACTCAAATAAAATCAATGAGGAGTCTAATAAATGTGAAAACTCATATCAGCTTATAAAACCATGAATATCTTTGCATGAACTTCAGAGCTGAAACACTATCTCTGGAATAATCGAAGATCAAGTTCTTGGAATGTAGCAAGGAGTCGAACATTTTACTTTTGTTTGGTATGAGAGGTTGCTGTTGTATTCAGTAGAACAAAGCATTCTAAACTTTACTCAATAGGTGTTTTGTTTTGTTTTGTTTTTAGAATTTTAAAGTGACCAAGTGGAGAGAAATGTTATGGAACTACTGCAAAACTTTTTGATAAATAGAAAATAAACTTGAAAATTTGCAGCCATTCAGCCTCAACTTCATGTCCCAGTCTCCTGGCAAGGCTTATCATTTCCTGCGTAACCAAGTCACTTATTCTTGTCCACACAACTGTATATTTGAAGTTTTAAATTCCAACAAACTCTCAGCAAATGCATCAGTGCAATCTTTGATATTCAAATAAGTTTTTCTGTTTTCAGTTTGCAAAACGTAAAATTCTAAATACTCTTCACAGTAGAACACCTGTGTTATAAAAAGTAAGCAAGCAGGCAATGTATCAAGCTTCTTGTATCACCTAAAGTTATCTAAGTCATATTTGCCACTAGAACACGCTAATATTGTATTTTCTTTCTTTTTGCTTTTGTTTTTCCTATTTCCCTCCCTCTCCTTCCCTCCCTCTCTTCTTTCCTTCCTTCCTTTCTTCCTTTCCCCGTCTTTTCCCCTCTCTCATTCCTTCATTCCTTTTTCTTTTTTTCTTTTTTTAAATGTCTTTTATTGCTGGGGATGGGGACTGAAGTTATTGCCTTGTGCACCACTGAACTATATTCCTAGTCCAAGGATATATTTTCATAGTAATTCTGTTATGAGGTAAAATGTGAGGGAAGATGCATACACAGTACACACACACACGCACGCACACACGCACGCACACACGCACACACACACACACACACACACGGTTCTAAATACTGTGTCTCTATATCTCCTACAATTCTCATGAGTAAAGTTATGATATTACACAATAAAATGCAGAGTTCTTAAGTATAGTTTTTAACAGACATTGCTAATTCTAATATAAACTTGTGCAACTAATACCACGATGTAGATCTTTTCCACCATCCCAGAAATTTCCCTCATAGCCCTTTCCAGTCAGTCATTTCCATAGCACCCCGAGGTGAGATTTCAGTGACTGGATAGGTCTGTCTATTTCTGAACTTCATATAAATGGAATCATTTGCATGCATATATGTATGTTCCATAGATATGACACTTTTATTTTTGCTTTTAAAGCTCAATATAGGCTTTTTGATTTTCACCCACAATTTTGCCTTCATCTGTAGTTTGTTGATTTGTCTTTCTGTATCGTATTTTACTGTGTAACAGCATTTTTTTTTCCATTTTACCTTTAAGACTATTTTGCGTAGTGGAAGGCAATGGTTTAAATGAATGAAGCTGCTATGAAAAATTTTGCACAAATATTTGATGTCCAAGGATTTCAGTTTTATTAGGTAAATATCTAGAATTAAGACTGCATGGTTTCATAATAGATGATTTTTTTTATGTACTGGTAATTGAACTCAGAACCCTGCACTTGCCAGGCAGGTGCTTATTCTGCTGAGCTATATCCCCGGCCTGTGAACAGATAAATGTTTAATGCACTTCTCTAAAATTATTGTACTATTTTATATTTCCATCAGAACCTGTTGTGTATATGTGTGTTAGTCTACAACTGTTCCATATCCTTGCCTATTTTTACATTATCAGTGTGTGTGTGTGTGTGTGCACATGTGCGTATGCATGTGTGCAAGACAATGTAGTGGATGTTAAATTTTATTTTGTAGTTTTAATTTGCACTTGCCTAATTAGAAATATCATTGAGAATACTTCTGGTGTTCATAGCAGTGTAACTATTCAATTCTTTGGACAACTTTGTATTGTGCTTGTATTGGTCAGTTTTCTTATAGCTAACACATAGTAACTAACCTTGACATCTTAAAGGAAAGGCTTAATTTGTCTTACAGTTTCAGGAGATTCATTCCATAGCTGTCTTGCTCTGGGGAAAGAAACACCATGGGGGAAAGGCCTGGTGTGGGAAATCTTAGTTCACATCAGCCAGGAAGCAGCAAAGGGAGATGGTGACAGAGAGGAAAAGAGCAAGGAAACAGGCTTAGGCCTGAAAAGGCCACTTCTTCTCCTTCAGTGCAGACTCAGTCAAAAGTGCCATTTACTAATCCTTCCAAAAGGACCCCTGAGCCATTCAAGCTGATATTCCATCCTGGCTACAAGAGTGTGCTTTCTTTTCTTCATACTGATTCATAAAATGTTTAAAATAGTTTGGAGGAATATCCTGTGGCAGTTTATAGAGTGATTTTTTTTTCTCCTAGCCTGTGCCTATTCATATTATTAATAATTTTTTAGAGAAAATATTAAGGATATTTTTTCACTGTTAGTGTTTTTAATCACTGCCTATAAAATCTGTTCCTAGCCAAAATTTGAGAAGTGTTAGATTGTGTGTTATTTTTCAGTTTATAGTTCCATTTTTCAGTTAGGTAAATGATTTACTTTGAAATAACTTTACATATGAAGTGAAGCAGGAAGAAAATAGTCATATTTTATAAAAATATGTAGTGGTTTCAATTATTCATTAAAAGAATATTTTTGTCTCCACTGAATTACTTGAATATGTTTGTCAGAAACATTGATCATATGTGTAGGTAAATTTCTTGACTCTGCTGTTTCATCAAATAGTAGATATCACATGTTTAATACCACATTTGATTGCTGTAGCATTACCAAATGTCTTGAAATTGAAAAACTTATGTGTTCAAAATTTCTTCCTCATCAATAACATTCAGATTGTTCTGTAAGTATTACAGGTTCTAAAACATAAATATAATATATAACATAATGTAATATATATTAATAAATAATGTATACTAGAGAGTCCATCAAAAACATTTACACACTCCAGGAAAAGCAATGAATTTTTTCCAACAGATGGTGTTTTAGTCATATTAAGAACCCTAGAGGATGTTGTATATCACAGAAAACCCACTATACTGCCGGCCCTTAGAGAAGAAATTGAAAATGCATATGCAGTAATCTCAATGACCAAGGTTACCGAAGCAGCAGCTCACCATACTAATAAATGTTGGGCAGCCAAGGACCACCACTTTGTGCACCTCTTATAACTGAAGAGGTCAAAAGTAGCTGAAATCTATTAAAATCTTCTGTAGTTTCATTAGTTGTTTTCAGTGGTTTTAAGAAGTTTTAAAGGCAAAGCCTAAGATTTCCAGACTGATGATGAGTAGAGCCAAAACAAGAAATATTGCTTTTCTGGAATTCTTAAGGCATAGTGTTCCGCATCTCCCATATTAGTATGAAATTATCTATCTGCAGTTTCCAGAGCTACTGCTCAGAACACTGTGGAAACTTACACTGCTATATTCAGCTTTTGTACTTATTGTTCTACTGTTCTATATTGTACTTAATTCTCATTCAACAGAAACTTATTCACACACTGTACACATAATCATTTTAATAAAACCATGATGGGTAAGTGAAGACTCTTAATGGACTTCTTTGCCATAATGAAAAATAAACTTGAGTCATTTGTAGGAAAAAAGTGCATAATATTAAGTGAAATAAATTCAGACTCACATGCTGAAATATCACATTTCCTCCTAATGAGAAACTGAAAGTGTAAATAAAGAGTAAAATAAAAGTAAGATAATAAGAAGCAGGGAGATAGATTGCTCTCCAAGAGCAAGGAGAGCAAGAGATGGAGGAGGAGGGAGGGAGGGAGGCAAGGGGATGAGAAGAGGAGTGAAGATGCGCTGTGCATGCATGCCAATTCCACACAAGGAAGGCAGAGTTTATGTACTGCAAATATGTATGGGTGAATGAATATTTTAAAGTACTTTGAAATAAGAAATCTTTTGAAGTTGGGTTGAAAATGGAAATGTTGAGTTAGGAAGAAAATCCCTAATTCCATAGATATCACCAAGCACTACACCATAGTGGAAATAGCTCTCATCCCTGAGAACCAGAAGAATGTGTGGAAAAGTATCTTTTCAGTCAGACTTTCGCCGGATATGAATCCAGTCTTTGCTTTTTATTGTTATTTGATCCTGAGTATATAATTTACTTTCTGTCACTTCTAGTTTCCTTATCAATTCAAAGTTATAAAAATTGAAATAATTAACTGGGAATTGTGTTCCATGATCAGACTCTAATAAAGTATGTTCATTTGGGGGGACTGAGTGGGTGGGATCCAGTGTGGGAAATGGGAGTGGTTTCTACCGTCTTACCAGTGGAAGTATTGCCTTAGAATACAAAAGTCTTTCAAATTTAAGACACTAAGACTTTGTAACCCAAAGTTAAGTAAATTTGACTCATTTATTTAACAATTCTACACATTATCTCCACTTAATAAGTATATAAATTAAATATTATTGATATCTTTTGGATAGAAAAAGGAAAAGAGACAATTTCACATAGTAACTACCATGAGTATGATTTTAACCCAAAGTTTTGGACTCCAAGTTCAGAAGATTATTATATAATAAGCAATGTCAATTTTTAATTGTGCATTTGATTCATACTAGGAAAATCTTCAAAAGTCTTTAAGGGTATTTTATCAAATATATGTCAACATTACTTTTACATAAATACTCATTGTATAAATTTCTGTATATAACACAAGGTCAGTTCTCAAAACTTGTTCATTATTTCACAATTTTGTGCCAAAAGTGTATCCATCATGACACAACAAGTACCAAAGATCAATTCTAGCGATCTCATCAAAAATTCCTTATTTTTCTTGTTGTAACTACTGATTTTATTTTTAAGTGCAGATGTTCTTTAGGAGATTTTTTATCTCCCAAAGAGATCAAAAAAGAAGGAAATTATTAATTTATGAAAAAAGAAATTGAGAAATTTATTTCCAAAGTATAATTAATTTTCATTCAAGTCAAAGGCTTTCTATCAAGGAGTACAGAGATTTCATTCAGCAATAATGTTAATGTAGACAATTTCATTTTGTAAAAGCATGTTCTGTAAACCTGGAACCCCTTCAGTCCTTTATGGAGATTAAGGTTTTGTATAGTGTATGCCCTTTTAAGTTTATTAACAGGTTGAAAAAAGGGAAAGATACATTGATCAATTAATTTTAATATTTAAAATTAAGTCTAAACAAAACAAACACTTTCAATACAATACCTACACTGAGAAAACAATTTAATTTGGGCTTTACTTTGTAGTGGCAGTTGATTGGATCTATTTTTGTTCATTACTTTTACTAGATGGAAAAATTAAACATTACTATAGGTTACAAAGACAAGTTTAAAAAATTAACTGCCTCAACACTTTTGTAAGACTTAGGAGACCTTAAGAGAATTCTGTAAATTACAAAATCATTAGAAACTTTATCAGATTCAAACAAAAACATCCTTTACACATTATTTTGTTTCGTTCCGTATTTTCTTTTTAATGTCAAATTGGAAAAATGATCAGACCTTTAGTTTAGTGGTTAATTGTGTACTAACACTAAATATTGCTTTCCAATGCTTTTTCCCACAAACAGTGTTTCATTAAATCCCGTCAGTGTTAGGAGAATTTTTATCAATTCAACAAAAACGGTAACGCTTAAGATATACTCTACTGTAAAAATACACTGCCCAGCACATTCTCTGCACTATCTGCAGTCTTACTTTCATTATTCTGTACTTGATTCTTCCAATGTCAGAACCTAACTAGGCATGGGAAGTCAATTAATATGATCAATCCATTTAAAAGAATGTTTCTGCGCCAGAGATATAGCTCAGCAGCACAGTGCCTGCCTGGCAAGTGCAAAGTTGTGAGTTTGATCCCCGGAACCAATAGATAAATAAATAAATAAATAAACAAACAAATAAATGTTTCTGAGAGACACACAACTACTAAACATCTAAACATCATAAGTTAGCTCAAAACTTCCTCAATAATGTTTCACAAAAATTATCCTCAATCTTGCCCTTGCACCATTCAGACCAGTCTCCCTTTTTCCTCACCACCGAGGACGACGTAACCAGTCTGAACAGCTGCTGTGCGTGGGCGCCAGTGGGAGGAACAGGGGCTGCCGCACCTGCAAGGGTGCTGTCCCAATGCAGCCCTCTGGTTCTCTTAGGGATCTGTGTGACCTCGAAGCAAAGCCCTGCAGGGTCTTTGGCTTAGACTATCTTCACAGAAATGCTTCCATAGTGGACAGTATGTAGAGAAAGAGACAGCTCTCCCTCTGAGGAAAGCAGCAGAGTGGTCACTGTCCAGTAGAGTAAAGAGAAGGCCTCCTTGAAAGCTGAGGGGGAGCTTTTTGCCATTAAAAGAGACCTCTGTTCTCAGGGCCTAAGTTGTTTTCCTATAAATCCAACCCAGTGTGCACAGGTATCATCTGACCCTCTTTGAGCCACCCTGTAGAAACTGGAGCTTGGGAACTAACACACAAAAATGCTGATATTCTGGTTGTCACTGCTGTGGATAATAAAGCCGTTATTAATGTCCCAGAATTCTCACATCTCCTGTACCTATGCACAAAACTGACAGGTCACTTTGTAGGTTTTGTAGGCATAAAATACATGATTTAACATCTCAGCTAATTACACAATGTTGATAATTCTAACCATGAAATAACCATTTTCAAAATGAAGAAACAAGAGGGAAAAAAAAATCACTGGATCTTCCATGTAGGTATTTTGTTTAGTAGGAACATCAATCACTTTTAATTTATTTGCACCAAAATATCCAAAGAGCATAATTAATCCCTATTATTGAGAATTGTTTTTAGAAAAGTCCCTTAATACAATGTAGCATTTTAATATCATTATAGCAATCCAAAATATTAAGTTTATTTTATAATTTTCCTTGCTCAAAATCAAACATGTATTTTCTAATAGCAACTGTTGTTACAACTTCAATTCTGCAATAAAGGAAACGTCCAGATCATCACTGAGGCTGTTTGGTGGATTATATCTAAAGTTCACTCTTGTGTCTTTGATCTAGCATTAGTGAAGTTAATAAAACAAAACAATATCAAATTCTATTGCAGAAATTTTGACGGTGTTCAAAGAACAATGTAGAAAGCTATTCAGCCAACAAGGAAAACAGAAGCTTTCAAACTAAAGTAACAGACCAGTTTCTACTATGGTGCTATGAAATATGAGTATGAAAATAGTTCAAGTGGATCCACAAATAGAGAGTTTCACATAAATAAACATTAGTTTCTTCAAACTATGTCTAGATGATTCCATGCTTTGATGCCAGCTATGCACAAACGTTCTTGAGATTTTTATACCAAAAATGTCATTTTAAAAGTCATTTTCTCTAGTTTGGATGGGAAAACCTTCACTCAAGAATTATAAATATAATCAAGTATTGCTAATTTTTTTGCTTTCTATTTGTTTATAGGAAAATTATATATATATATATATATATATATATATATATATATATATATATATATCTTTCAAAATAGCCAGCTTTCATCTTTCATCTCTTCAGGGTTATTCTTTTTCCATTTATTTTTTCCATGTAATAGTTAATATGTTGATGTATGCCTCCAGAGATTCTTGAAAAAATTTCTCCAAGTGAATTACATATCTAATTTTAAGTGATGCTCTTGTTTTTTAACCTTGACATAGAAATGTTAGCATCATGGCAGGTGTCAGAGGAGAGACACAGAGACAGAATGAGAGGCAGATGAAGAAAAGGAGAGGACAGGAGAGGAGAGGGAGATTATAAAATACATGGCCTACATTTAACAACAAATCAAATTTTACCCAAAGCAAATAATTTCTATTTCATTTCTTTTTGAGAAAAGAGGTTCTACTGCCATCAGTAACATAAGGTGTATGAAACAAACCAAGCTTGTATGGGTCAACTGTTTTAGAGTAATTTAATCTGAGCCCTTGGTAAATGGAATTCCAATGTGGCAAGATGCTGAATGGCAAACAGGGCTCTTTACATGTCAGAGGAAGGTTCATGCGAGTGACAGATCTCAGACAGTGGAAGTGCAATCAGTAAAGTAGCTCTGAAACAGCAGTGCTTAGGAAGCTGTATTTAATTGAAACTTCTGCAGCAATATAATGTAACTGCAACAAAACCTTATTTTAGAGCTGTGGTGGTACAGGTAAACATGTGTTATAGTAATCAAGGTATGAATTTTAAACAGTGTTGAAAGAAGGGTGAGCAAAGAGGCTGGATTCAGAGTAACTGAAACTCTGTAGACTTAAGGGGAGGCATGGTCTCTAGACCTGGTGGATTTTGTCATTCAGAGATGGGCTTTCTTTTCTAAGCCATAATGCAAAGTAGGTAGCCAGGAAACTATAACTTCATGTGACCCCTGTGACATGAATTTATCCATCTTCCAGATTCTGTGCTCTAAGGTTTTTTCAAACAACTGTGTTTTGGAAGATAAATTTCTTTAAATGTCTAAAACATCAGGTTTTTTCCCTTCAACAAGCACATCTTCGAATTCGGAAGTTGTGGAAATTTGTTCCACGCTCACAGTCAAATCAGCAGGCTATCATTTGAATGGCTTGCATAACATCGTTTTAGAGCTGCCTTCTCCTTAATGCACCACAGAAGAGCTCATTAACAGCTTCGCTGGTAAATATGCAAGTGGCTCTCCGTAGTCTCAGATCATACACAATTTCCACATTGCCAAATAGTATGTAGGATGGACTGACTCCACAGTTACATCTGTAGGCATTTTTCCTCACATGTTTTTACTGTTATTAGCTTTTACAACAAAAATAAAACAAACCATAAATGACAACAAAAATGAGTATTCTAAAGCACTGAACAGAAATAATCAGCCTTTTATTAATTTGCAATAAAACACCACTTTAATAATAGCTCCTTGAATTTGTATTCTTATAAAAAATCTGATTATGACAATTTTGCAAGTTTTTAAAAAGTTCAAACAGGCAAAGGAATGTTGTAGGAATTAGGATAATTGTAAAGGAAATATTCACTTGCAAATTGTTATGAAAATACATTTGCTAATATAACATAATTACTATAGTTGGATTTTCATATGAATGAGCCATTTTAAAATTAAAAATATATCAAAACATGCAAATCAGATAATATGAAAATATTGGCATTAAAGGGGCCTAGAAATTAACTGTCATGTTATCTACAAATACAAATACATATTACTCTTCAAAATAATCAATTGAATATAAAATAATAGATATGTTTGTTTTAAAATAAATTTTTAGCAAAAAAAATTCTCTGCATAATATACACCAACATATGGATGTTTAAATATTATTAATTTTTTCACTCTATAAAGATGCATTAAGTACCCAGAATTATATTACTTGCAAAATAAAAAGAAAACTCATATTCAGATGCCACAAGAAATCCAAGATAAATTTAGAAATATGTACTATGATTTTAGAAAATTTACTTAATATATGTTTGGTATTAACTGCAAAATATTTTAGACCAAACACTAAACTTTTTCTTGTGGTACACTATTGAAGTGAACTATGATATGGATGACTAGCAGACCTACTTATGAATATTTAAAAAAAAACTATCTTCATAAGGAGACCACAGTATCAAAAAATAAAATACGAGAAAAGTGTGATTTTTAGGGAGTGGGGCATATTTTTTAGAATTTGAGTTAATTTATTGTACTCTCTGACATATAAACTGTGTGTTGTATGTATGCATGTTTGTGTGTGTGTGTGTGTGTGTGTGAATTAAACCCAGTGCCTTCACAGTAAACTAAACTGTATTTCTAGACCCTTTCTTATTTAGAGAACTCGCTAAATTGCCTATGCTTGGCTCAAACTTGCGATCGCTCTACTCCTCCCAAAGTGCTGTCTTATCATGGCTGACTGGATACTGACTTTTTTATGAACCAGTTTGTCATTTTGGTTTTCACATTTTTTTTGAATTCAGAGAATACTTTCAATTGTTAGCTAATTGTTATTATATTTTGCTAGGGAGAAAAGATCTTCATGAGAATGGGGTTAATCCAAAAGTTAATGGTGTAAATGTCTCTAGAAACATGAAAGTGAAATAGAAAATGCCAGGAATCCTATAAATTAACCTATACTATATTCATTTAGACATATATGAAGGTGACTAAATTAAGATTTGCAAATGTGAACCGTTTCAAGATAAAGCAGTAATAAGAAGAATATTAGCAATCAGAGTACACTAAAATATAAGTCTCTTAATTCCCTTATCTCATTCTTCTCTCTACACCAGAAGGATCAGTTTTTCAAGCATGCTCCAAATGATTGTGTTCCTAGGACCATGCTGAAATGACAAATATATAAATGTGTGTGATACATTTCACATTTGATTTTTAAAAAAA